>VZTY01004223.1:3567-27284 GCA_013400935.1 Turnix velox
GGAGAGGCCGCGGTGGTGAGGACCGGGCGGGCCGTGAGGGGATGTTCCCATTCGGCCTCCTTCCGGGCGGCAGTGCGGGGAGGGAGACGCGGGTGCGGAGTGAGGGGGGGCTAGAGCCGGCGTCGCGTCTGGGGCTGCCGGGGGGTGGCTGGGGCATAAAGGGCCGGAGGAGCCGGAGGGTTCGGCGCGGCTGGGAGGGAAGGATTAGGGGGAAGGGAGGGACGCGGTGCGGGCCAGAAGAGGGGGTGGATGGGCTGTGAGGGATCCCCTCTCCCCGACAGCCGGCTGTGGCTGTCACCCTCTCTCGGCCCGCCTGGGGGGCTCCTCAGGTGAGCTGGAGCTCCGCGCCGTGCCCGGGCCTGGGGCAGGGCCGGGGCCGGGTGTGAGGCTGCAGGTAATCCCTCTGCCCGCAGGGAGCCGTGTCGGCGGGGGCCGGCCGGGACTCGGCGGCGTGTGTGTGTGTGTTTTCACCCGGTGACAATAGCCCTGGTCTGTGGACAGGAAATAGAATGAGGAGGAAGAGACGAGTTCCTGTGGGAAGATGTGAAGTGTAGCAAATGAAAGTAGAGGGCATTTTTTTTTTTTTTCTCTCCTATGTCCTGACACTGTCTCGGGCCTAGCTGGCAGTGAATCAAAGAGGCAGGGTTCAGTTTCTTCATGGAATTCTGGCTTTTTTTTTTTTTTTTGTGTCGTCATGGATCGCAAGCAGAGTATCTCAACTCATTTACCTGTGCATCGGCTCCATTGGCCTGACCACTGCAGCAATTTGTGATGCTTTCACTGGTTTTTAATTCCATTCCAGCGATTCTGAGCACAGTTGTTACATTTCTTTTGGAAAAACTTAGGACATCCTTCCTTAAAAAGGAGCAAAATCTCAGCTTTTGACCTTGATGTGTGCTGAATGGGATAAAAAGCCTGTCTGTGTAAGGAGTATTCCTATTCTGAATGGTTCCAAAAATATTTTTCAGAACTTGTGGGATTTCTGTTCTGCCACATGTTGAGACTTGGGGCAGACCCTTGTCCCATCTTCTGCTGCTTTTCTTTGTGTGTTAGTTGGTTTGTTGTTTTTTAGGTGTTCTTGATTTGTTTCCTGAGCTTGGTTCAGGCAGTGATCTACTTAGCAGCAAAAAAAAAAGGTGACTTTTTTGATCTAAAGGATTTACTCTGTATTGTTGCAGTCCGTGCATGTTTGTTGGTACAGATTTAGTCAGTTTAATGTTCAATTACACGTGTCTGGTGAACTGCTGGCTCAGTGTGTTTTAGCTGCAGAGTTCGTAAGGGCTCTGGGATTTGTCAGTTTTCTTTGAAAAACTTAAAATGAAACAAAATGGCACTTGCACATTGTTTTGATCTTTAACTCCCTTGTATTTTTGCAAAAGTGCTTTTGTAGTGGAAGTGTTCTGAAGGAAAGGTCCTCAACAGAGGATGGGAGGAGGATTAACTTGTTTTCAGGATGTGGATTTTAAGGGGCTGAAGTTAGGATTTTAGGTTCTTCAGTACTTGATGGGTGGATCATGAGAGGAATGGTTCTTTCTTACAGTATTGAGGGTGTAGCATGAGGGATACAAAGCTTATGTGTCGAAGCACTCCTCTTTTGAGTCTGTATTCACCAATGTTTTTGAGCTTTCTGTGACTTTGTGTTTTGGCCCATCATCAGTTTTGAGAGTGTAAACCCAGTTTCAGAGAGGAGTCCTGGTCTGTAACTTGTCACTTCTCTGCAGAAGCACGTTTAGTCACTTAAACTTTTAGCATCCATTTGTTTATTTTTATTTCTGCTAATGCAGCTCAGGATAAAATTGCCTGGTGTTTCAGGGGTTTTAGGAGGTGGTAGTTACGCACAGGAGAGTTTAGAGAATCCTGTGCAACTGGACAGTTTTGAACTGGCAGATCACATCCTGTTTGCTGCTCCCAGCCCCTTTTCTGTGTGGCAAAGGCTTTTTGAGAGTGAGTGCTTCCCCTGTTGCTCAGTGTAATGTCAGCTTGCTGTGCAGGTACCTCCATTTGACAGCTGAAAAACACATGATTTGACATTAAAAAAAAAATCCTTTCATGTGCCTTTGCATAGATGGAAACTGGTTCCTGGCCCAAGTGGTGCTTCCCTTTTGTCTGGGAGCATAAGGCCAGATTATGCCTCTTTTTCTGCATAATTATCCACATGCATCATAGCATTGCTGTAGCTTGCTAAGATGTGATAAAGGTTTGTTTTGGTTCTGATGTTTTCAAAAATTATCTCAGATGTGTTTCAAATACCATGCAAGAAACAAATTTACATGCTGTGATTACTGGATGTTAGGGTTGGCAAACAGATAAAATAGGGCTTTTTTCGGTGCTTGATGTCTGTTAATGCTGTTATTTTGAAGAGAACTAATTATAATTTCGATACACTTTGTTGTGCTGAAAAATATATAGTTGCTATTTTTATGCTGCATTGATATTTTTCTTTTAGTTGCCAAATGAAATTGATTGCAATTATTTTTTTAATTACAGTATTGTAAGACCCCGTTTAAGCTTTTTCTCCATGCCTTTCATTATTTTAAATACTAGGTTGTCTTTTGTCACTCTTCTTGTGAGTTGTTTCTTGCACAACCTCTTCTCCTTTTCACCTTTAGTAATGCCCAGCATCTACAACTGTCTCTATTTCTATTTAAACTCTTTTTTAATGTCTCAAATAGTCTTGCTGACCCGGTATTTCAGATAGGTGTCTTAATCCCTGAAAGGAAGATGTACTGAGAATTTTGCTGGTGAATGCTGTCATCCTGGAAAAAGCCAATTTTAATATGAAACGTGGGCTAAGTGCCAAATGGAAATACTCTTTCAAAGGATGTGCACTTGTTTGAATAAAAAAGACACCGTGTTTGAATAAAATGCATTTTAGGAGAGAGAAACTTTCTTTGTCAAGTACCTGCAATAATAGAAGTTAGTGATGAGCTGTGCATTATACTGCTGTTACATCTGCCAGGCAAGTGTTGCAGAGTTGCTCATGATTTTCGAGATTAAGAGTTTAAAATTATTCCCTTTGAGTGGAGTGGATTGGAAGAGGAAGGAGGTTGTGGAATACCCCTTTCCCCTTTGCTTCCTGTCTGGGCTTCAGCGAGGAAATGGCACTGGGTAGTGATAAAATCTCCTACTACAATAGAGGAGGGAGTAAGTATGGGAAGAGCTGTTTGCCCCTCACCAGTGTGTGTGACTGAGTAAGAAGTTAGTAACTGCCAAGGATTTTAGCCTCCAAGCTGTTGTAAGATTTTATCTTCCAAGCAGATGAGGATGGAAGCAGCAGGACTTAGATCTTGAGGTGGTGACATACTTGGTTCTTCCTGAATTTCTAGCACCTTGTAGTGAGATTTTCGTGCAGGCTTCTATTTAGAGGGGCCAGCAGGCTGCATATCTTGTTTATCTTCAGTTAGTAGGTGTTTGGTGTTTTTCAAGGCCTGATGTAACACCCCCTCCCTTCTTTCTGTTGCCCAGTCTGGCAATAGAGATTGCTTTGTTCTTTTTTTTTTTTTTACCCTTTGAATGCACAAAAGATTTTCACAGCTTCCTTTGTATGTGAAGAGAGAAGGAAAGAGGTTTCTGCACCAAACCCAAAGATATTTTTAATTTTTCCTTTCCCAGAGCATTGCGTGTCCTGTCGGGGTGATAACCAGGAGACAGGCTGGGAGGGTAAGCTAAGAACTGAAAAAGAAGCTGCTCTGTTGAGTCACTAATCTTAAAAATGACTGAACTCCCTCTTAAATGGTTTAATCCAGTGGAATGATTCTTGTTTGATGAGTGAAATGGTGATATATTTAGAAACTTCTACATAAAGCAGAAGGTGTGTAAGTTAAGTCTAACAATGTGTCAGAGTAATGAGTAAAGCTACTGGGGTCTAGAATTAAGTGTAAATGTATAAGGCCATCTTTGCTCTTGGAGGAATCCAGGCTGGTTGGTGATGAAAGTATTGCTGGAGTCAGAGGTCTGAGAATTTGCTTTCATTGCCATTAAGCATTTAACACACTCCTGCCACAAGTTAAAGGACAGTCTCCTCCAGAAGACAGAGGTGGTGCTTTGAAGTCTTAGGCAGCTGGGTTAGATGAGAGTAAGAGGAGCTGTAACTTGGTGACAGAACTTGTCAAGTACTAGTAAAATTAACTTTTTCATTCAAGTTTTTTTTTTACTTGCTTTGCTTAGTTTGAATGAGAGAGCTTAGATGAAGGTGTTTTGAGGATGTGAGATGGTTTATGGCAGAAATAAAGCAATTAATTCACTTGGCTTTTCAAAGTGTTTAACTTTTTAGGCAACACATTGCAGAGCATGTGGATGGAATTCTGCTTAAAATCTTTAGTGAAAGCTTTGCGCACAAACATGGAGTTTGGCCTTTAAACTCACATGAAATTAGCAGGCACATTCCATTTTTACAATTGTTAGAGGCCTCCTTAAGACACAGATGTCATTGTAAGGATGTGTGTGAGTGTTTGGCCTCAGAGAAGTGACTTAAGCCTCAGTCAATGAGAGAATATGAGGTTTATAGTTAATGTGTTTGTCTTTCAGTCTCTAACTTTGTTCATTTGTCACCCTTCTGCTGTCTCAGGCTGTGTCAGGTAGGCAGGGACTGTCTACAGCGCTGGGCTGAGAGACAAAAAAGGCAAAGAGCAGGGGATTAGTTGAAGTTTACAGCTGCTTGAATGTACATAATGGCTCTGATTAGCAAAGGGATGACATTTTTCCTGCCTCAATTCAAGGTTTACCAATAAATTAATAAATCTTTAAGAAAAAACTTCAAAGCGAAGGAATGAAATGAATGTTTTCTTGGTGTGTGTTGTGCCATACCTATTTAAATGAAAACTATCAGTTCTGCCTTTAGCCTGTTCAGGATATTGTGGCAATGGAGATCAACGATTACTTGCTTCATTCCTTCCCAGTGAGTAGAGAAACTGTTCAGGATGCAAGGAATCCATTCCATCCTCTGGGATTTCTGACCTTGTAGAGAAGTCATACAGGATGCAGGGGATCCGTTTCATCCTCTGTGGTTTCTTACCTTGCATCTCTCACTTTCCAGGGGAACTCTCATCACCAAACTATGTGTTCTTCAGAGTTTGAGCTTCATGTGTCCTTTTAAATCAACTCCAGTTTGTATGGAATACTGTAAATACTTACTGGGCCAGGAAGCAGGTGCCTTCCTTCATTAATGAGCAAAATACCTGGCTGCTGCTTCCTGTCTTGATAAAGTGTAGTTTGGAGGACTGGAGGGGGCAGTAGTCTGTGGGGATAGCTCAGGCTGCTTTCCTAGAGAAGAAAGATTGAGTTCTCACAAACAGAAGAAAACCTGAATGTTATTTCCTGTGCTGCAGGTGAATGAGCTATTTGTTAGGTATGTGGATCTGCCCTGTTCCTGGGTATGGGGGGAGGTTTGGTGAAGCTGAGAGCATCCCTTCCTTTTATTGAAATGGTTATTTTTGGATTTTGGTATGAGTTAAGCAACCTAATGCTGTTTGAATTGGAGGAATATTGTGGAGACCACCAGGCAGGCCATATTAATTCAGAATATTAAGTTCTTTATACAGTTTAGATGTGTTTTGGTGAGTACCACAGTTTTAAATCAATTTAGATGCTGGAATCTGTCTCAAAAACGTGTACTTAAGAATCCTTCTTACAAGAAATACTTTGAAATATGTGTAATGTTTTTTAAAAAGCACTGATTTTTATTTCCTAAGATTTGAAAAGAGAGCGAAATAGATTCTACTCTTTTCTAGTATCCCAGTTACTTTGCTTCTTTATTTCTGTAATGTGATATATCAATATCTCTGGTGAAAGTGCCACCATCTTTATTGCCCTCTGACATTTTATGATGACTGTAAGCATTATAATATAGTCTGAAAGCAGGTAATTGATACAAGTAATTTAGTCAAACAGTCTGATTGAATTCTGGTAAAATCTGAGTTAAGTTTCTGGGAAGAACCGAGGCTGAAATTTGTAGGGAAAAAAAAAGATCATTGTGCACATTTTCTTTTTGATGCTGCATTGCTTTTGTGTAACTGATTAAGATTAAAATTTGAAAGGATTTAGCCAATTATGTGGGTTGAGTGAAGTGGAGNAAGAACCGAGGCCCAAGTATGGAGGAAAAAAAAAAGATCATTGTGCACATTTTCTTTTTGATGCTGCATTGCTTTTGTGTAACTGATTAAGATTAAAATTTGAAAGGATTTAGCCAATTATGTGGGTTGAGTGAAGTGGAGTGAAACATAAGCCAGTGTGATAGCTGAACTGGATCCAGGCAATCAAACTGACTTTAGAAGGTGATGATTTAATAAGATTAATGGAGCATATGTGTCATTGCAACACTTCCTCATCCCCTTTCTCCCTCTTAATTTTTCCAAAGATGCTAATGCTGGTGGTCTTCTCTCCTACATCTTTTCCAAGTGGTGCATGGGTTTGAAATGGGCTGATCTGCCAGACCAGGATTCTCCTCTATTGGACCATCCCTCATGGTGTATTAAGTGTGTCTCTGTCCTCTGCAGCCGCCACGATGACATTATCCCAAGACTGATTAATTGTGTGACTTTTGTGCTGTCATCTTCATTATCACATACTGTTGAGTGTTTCTTTCTAGGGTCAGATCTAAGCCTCAAGTCTCAGATTCCCTTGGATAGCCTCCATATCTTTACATCACGTTAAAAGGCAGGGTATAGACAGGGGCATCAGGATGTCAGAATGTTTCCCTGACTTTTTGGAAAGTTACTTTGTAGCTGTTAACTCAGCAATTAAACCAGAACATTTTTTATGCAATTATTCAGAACAATAGATGTATTAGATGAGGCTATGCTTATACTTTGCTTCTGTGGAGACAGAGTTTAAGGATGGAGTGACTTTTTTTCCAGCTGTCAGGACAGGAGTTCTTGAAAATCATTGCTGTTCGTGTCCTAAAGTAGGAGAAAAATACTGCCCAGTGTTGTGCTTAGGTTGCCTCTTTTATTACTGAAATTGCCCATGAAGAACTTGAAGAGAGATAATCATACCTTACACTTGATATGTGGTTGTATTTTCCCTAACCAATGGAATCTGGAAGGAAAATGATGGTGTTTGGCTATCGTTTCTTCTCCTCCTCTTCTTCCTTCTGAAAACAGTGTTTTCTCCTGTGTTGTCAGCTTTGGATAATTCTCCCTTTGCTTCCTAAAGCTCAATCAAAGTCTTTTTGACCCTGGGAAGTATTTTCTCATGCAGCTCAGGTGTGGAGCTGAAAGCAGAGAAATTGTTTTTCATGCCTTAGCTACACTTCTGCAGGTGCCTCTGGGGCAGAGGTAGTGTGGGAGAAGCAGGAGGAGACCTGGGGGGTCCCACCCTCTGTCCACACACACACAATCTCTAACTTTAGCCATGAGTTGGCACACTTACCTGAGCAGTTGGCTTGAATCCAGGTCCAGTCCAGCTGCTGAAATAGAGAGCTGCACAGTGTGAAGTGATAGATTTCACAGCTAAGCCCCTTCCAGTCCTCTGGTGTTATTGATTAGTTCTATCTGGTCAGTGTTTTTCTGTTTCCCAGCTGGACACTTTCTATCTTGAAAGCCCAAATTTACTGCTTCATCACTATAGACTCTGCTGCTTTTTTGACAGAAGTATCTTTGAAAAGTCCTTCTGCTCATCTGATAACTAGCCAGAAAGTAACTTTGAGTAAATTGTCAGCAATACATAGTTTTAAGTAACTTTTAAAGTCTGTCAGAATTATAGAGAAATCAACAGAAATGTTAAGTCTTGATAGTGCTCCAGTGAATCACAAAAGCTGTGGAACTCTTTGCTTATGCCATTTTCTCCTGTCAGTAGAGCTACAAATAGCAACTCCTCGCTGGATCAGCAAAAACACAAGCACATACATCTGGGATCATGGTGCAGCCCAGTCTTGGATGGTCTCAGCACTTCCATTTGGTGCATCTGTCTGTAGAAGAGGGGCACAGGTAGATTTGCAGGGGTGTTTTTAAAGATAGAACAGCTAGTAGCAAGTGGAAATCCTCAGAGTTTATTTAAATGTCAGTAGTTGCTTGGATTAATAACCTCAGTTTACTCCACTTGGGCGAAGGTGTGAGTTCTCTGTCAGTGCCACTGCTGGGATAGAAGTGAACACAGCTGGGTTGTGGTTCTGCTGACTGTGCCACCTATCAGTCCTGCTGGACAGCCAGCTCCAACTTCAAACATGATTTAAATTTATATGGAAACTTTTATAGTGGGTAGAAATTCAACAAAGGATTTTGAATAACCATTGCAGTTAGGATCAAGCAGCTGTTGGTACAAATATGTGGGGCGTATGAGACCAAAGCTGAACAGTATGTTGTTATACAAAGGATGGTCATTACTAGTATAAACTTACCTCTGTTGAGGCTCCACTTGTGATTCATCTCCCCATCATCTGTGTTAGACCCATTTGGCAAGATAAAATAGGTGTAGTGTGTGACTTTGTACTTATTTAGTCAAAGGGAAGATCATTTTCCAGGTGACTGTTAGCTAAAGGTGAGGTTGGTGAAATGGCAGGATGCAAACAGAGCTGGGTTAGATGGATTTCTGTGGCCTATATAGTGAGGTGAGTTATGTCTGTGGCTTGCTTTCTAGGTTTGATTGTGCCAAGGTCATTCTGGTCTTTTTTAGATTGATGGTGTGTTTGCTGGAGGAAAGATTACCCATTCTCTGAACTCTTCCTGAGGTGGCTGACCCCATACCTTCACTTGAATAGCTACTCTGAGAAGTTATCACAAAGGACTAAAAGCTCTCCTGGGGAATATTGTGAATTCTGTAGGGGTTTTGAAGATGAAGAGGAGAATCTAATTAAGCTTTGTGTTGAAAATAGTTTAAAGAGCTACTTTTTTCCTCTCAAAAAAGGAAACTTTAAAGCTAAATAGTGAAGAGCTGGACTTTAAAAAAATTTTTCTGCTAGCTTGACTGCTTTTAAAGCAGATGCAGCTGTAAGCAGTTGCAGATGGTACAGAACTGAAAGAACCTCTTTATCATACTCAAGTGCCTTACAAGAACCTCAATGTTAGTTTTCTAACTAGTTTTCTTTCCCTTTATTTTGTGTTTTTAAAGATAGAACATAAAAAAGAGCTACCTTCAAGCTAAATCAAAAGATGAAAAAGGTCTGCTGTAAACCAGAAATACTTCACTGCAGGGTGCTTTATGGGAAGGAGTTTCAGAAGAATCCCAAAGCACTCTCTTTAAAGAATGTTCCTACTTCTTGCTGCTGCCACAAACAAAGGTTTTTAGATATTTGGGGTAGAATTTGTTGAAAATAGCCTCTGTTTTCTTCTGCCTGCTTTCTGCACCTGGAACCTAAACTGCCACTGTAAGCCTGACACTCAAGTGTATGGATATAGAATCATAGCATAGTTTGGGTTGGAAGAGACCTTAAAGATCATCTAGTTCCAACCCCCCTTCCATAGGCAGGGACACCTCCCTACCTAGACCAGGTTGCTCAATGCCTCATCCAGCCTGGCCCTAAATACCTCCAGAGAGGGGGCATCCACAACCTCTCTGGGCAACCTCTTCTGTTGTCTCGCCAAAAATATTTTCTTTCTTATATCTAGCCTGCCTGAATCTCCCCTCTTCCAGTTTATGTCCATTATTCCTAGTCACATATCCTATTAAAAAGTCCTACCCCTGCCTTTCTGTAGCTCCACTTCTCCTGCAGGCAGGTATAAGGCAGGGATCAGGCATTCTCTGCCCTGTCCCAGGATGTCTCTTGTGTGCATGGTGTGTTTATCTGTACATTGTCTTTGTTACTATCAAGGTAATTTTTTTTTTGAGTTTGCCTCTCTCTTAATCAAGAGCAATAAGACCAAGGTGCCATTTTTGGAGGCTGTCTTTTGTACTTTCATGCCAGCTGCATCCCCTCTCTTCACTTTGTGCAGTTGTGAATAGTCACGTTCACTTCTGAGTCTCTCCAGCCATCATCTGACAGCATCATTTTGTCTTGGTACAGCTCTAGCACAATGAAAGCTGCTTAACTTAGGCTAGACACTGTCTGCTCTATAGCTTGGACTCATACAGGAATGTACATTCAGCATTCAGAATTGACAAGTTGGTCAATTCACTCCTCCTTTTATGGAATATTTATGAAAATAGTGCTTAGTTCTAGCAAGACATGTCATGATAAAGCATGTGTCATAATCCTGTCCTGTGTGGGTAAGTCAGCCCATCAATAGCACTCAGAGCTGCTCTTCCTGTATGACAAGGTCATATTGATCAAATCGACTTTGGTTTTGGCTTGTTGGTTGTGAGGCCTGATCATTAAACGCTTTGATTAAACTATTAGTAGTTAGTTTTATTTTTTGATCTGGCTTCTGAGTACATTACTGAAAGGAATTTGGATTTCTAAGCACATGATCAATAAAATACAGACCTAAGTGTCAAAGGTATGAAGTGTGGTTTTTGTTTTGGTTTTTTTTTTCAGTCAACAGTAGAGTCAATGTGGATGAGGGAACATCCTCTTCACTGACTTGTGTTAAAAACAACCTTTTTTCTTGATTGTTTTGATATTTTTAGAAAATACTTGAGATAGTCAAGATATTCTGCTTATATTTATGCAGAATGTATCTGTACTTGGAATCAGAATTGCAGTTGCATTTCCTTTATGAGGAGGCAGTGACATACCAAAGAGTTGGGATTTGCAGCATGTTCTGCCATCACAGCTCTGCTAAGCTTGATTGGATCTATCACAAACAGTATGAAACCTTATGAGTGTGAATCATCAACACCTGGTTTTATTAGGCNCATGCCAGCTGCATCCCCTCTCTTCACTTTGTGCAGTTGTGAATAGTCACGTTCACTTCTGAGTCTCTCCAGCCATCATCTGACAGCATCATTTTGTCTTGGTACAGCTCTAGCACAATGAAAGCTGCTTAACTTAGGCTAGACACTGTCTGCTCTATAGCTTGGACTCATACAGGAATGTACATTCAGCATTCAGAATTGACAAGTTGGTCAATTCACTCCTCCTTTTATGGAATATTTATGAAAATAGTGCTTAGTTCTAGCAAGACATGTCATGATAAAGCATGTGTCATAATCCTGTCCTGTGTGGGTAAGTCAGCCCATCAATAGCACTCAGAGCTGCTCTTCCTGTATGACAAGGTCATATTGATCAAATCGACTTTGGTTTTGGCTTGTTGGTTGTGAGGCCTGATCATTAAACGCTTTGATTAAACTATTAGTAGTTAGTTTTATTTTTTGATCTGGCTTCTGAGTACATTACTGAAAGGAATTTGGATTTCTAAGCACATAATCAATAAAATACAGACCTAAGTGTCAAAGGTATGAAGTGTGGTTTTTGTTTTGTTTTTTTTTTCAGTCAACAGTAGAGTCAATGTGGATGAGAGAACATCCTCTTCACTGACTTTTGTGTTAAAAACAACCTTTTTTCTTGATTATGTTTTGATATTTTTAGAAAATACTTGAGATAGTCAAGATATTCTGCTTATATTTATGCAGAATGTATCTGTACTTGGAATCAGAATTGCAGTTGCATTTCCTTTATGAGGAGGCAGTGACATACCAAAGAGTTGGGATTTGCAGCATGTTCTGCCATCACAGCTCTGCTAAGCTTGATTGGATCTATCACAAACAGTATGAAACCTTATGAGTGTGAATCATCAACACCTGGTTTTATTAGGCCTTGTCTCCAGTGAGTGTTATGTTGCAGATAGAAGAACATCATCAGCAGATTATCTGCACCACCAAGTCTGGATGTGTTGGCCATTACAAAGTTCAAAACGAGCTACAGATGTTATAATGGTCGGGGGCAGTTTGCTGTCCCAGACTGAAGCTTTAACTATAGTCTCAGGATGACCATGCAAGACAAGGAGCAGGGATAGAACAAGTATCTGGTGTACTTGCAGCCAAGAAGGACAACCTAATCCTGGGTTGCATCAAGAGAAGTGTGACCAGCAGGTCAAGAGAGGGGATTTTGCCCCTCTACTGGGCTCTGGTGAGGCCCCACTTGGAGTCACTGTGTCCAGTTCTGGAGCCCTCAACATAAGAAGGACATTGAGCTGTTGGAGAGGGTCCAGAGGAGGCCACCAAGATGATCAAAGGGCTGGAGCAGCTGCCTTGTGAAGACAGGCTGAAGGAGTTGGGGTTGTTCAGCTTGGTGAAGAGAAGGCTCAGGGGGACCTCAGAGTAGCTTCTCAATACCCCTTTCAGGGGGCTACAGAAAGGCAGGGGTAGGACTTTTTAATAAGATATGTGATGGGAGGACTAGAAATAATGGATGTAAATTGGAAGGGAGTAGATTCAAGCTAGACATTAGAAAGAAATTCTTTATGGTGAGGGTGGTGAAACATCGGAGGAGGTTGCCCAGAGAGGTTGCGGATGCCCCCTCTCTGGAGGTGATTAAGGCCAGGCTGGACAAGGCACTGAGCAGCCTGATGTAGTGGGAGGTGTCCCTGCCTATGGCAGGGGGGTTGGAACTCGATGATCTTTAAAGTCCCTTCCAACCTGAAATATTCTATGATTCTACAAAGGATGGAGCTGGTCATGAGAAATGAAGTTAAACATGCAAATACAATGTTTTTAGGTATTACTTTGAGAGAGAATTAGGTCACTCCAGGTGGACTTTCCAGTGTGACTTATGTGACTTGAAGCTGGTCCTTTTCTATGCATACTCATCATCTTGTTTTGGCTCCTGGATGAGATCCTATCTGTCACTGTGTAGTGGAATTCCTTTGTATGCTTGTTAGGAAACCTGCTGTACTACTCCTCCGTCCTCTGTGTTGCTTCAGGTGGAGATACATCTCGCTCTGAACTTTCTGTTTGAGTTGATTACCTGTCTCTGCACACCATAAGGAGTCAGATTGCAGATCTGTCAAGATTTATTGTCTTGTACAATTAGATATTCTTTTTGCTCAATGTGTCTTTTCCCGGCCAAGCAAAGCTGCCAAAATGATTTCATGTTTGTCTTGCTATGCTTTACAGTAAGATTTACTAGGTGAAGTCTCAGAGGCAAGACAGCTTGTCCCGGCTCTAGTGCTGGATTATTTGTGCTTTTCAGCTGAGGGCAGCCTGCTTAGCTCTTGGTGAAACAAAATGAACTGTCACCTTGGCTGGTGTGTGGCTGCTGTGGCCATGAAGGATGTGCCCTTGCCTGGAGGGGCTGAAGGACAGTCTCAGCCCAGCAGCATTGCTGTCATGCTCTGCCCTTTGCAGCCCAACAGATGAACAGAAATTCCCCTGCACCTCTTGAGAGTCCTCTCTTTTCTGCCACATAATTAATCTGTTTTCTTTTGTCATTGCCCGTTTTTAGCTCCTGGCTGGCACCATGACAACCATAATATTCTGCATATGATTAAATGCTGATAAATATGACCAGGATGATGTGCGTTGTCTCAGTTGCACATTAGATGAGCATAGCCCTGGATCTTTAGAGGATGTTGGATCCTTGGGTGATATCACTAAGAGGAGGAAGGTGAAGTTGAGCTGTTAGTCATATAGAATATTTATCTTAAACATCCTCATTTGGCAGGTTGCCATTTCTGCACTTGGAGGACTGACAGAGTCTGGGATGAGGTTGAATTGCATTACTAGAGGAAAGGATGAGTTTTCTTATGTTAAAGACTCAGTTGTCTGGAACTTTGTTCAAATAACTCCCTATTTCACTTCTGGAAAACACTCATATAATTTCAGTTCATCATGGTGAACTGTGAAAACTTGTTATCCCTTGTTACTAATAACAGCCTCGAATTTGCTGTTTGTAGTTTTAACTATTAGAAGGTTCTTGTAGTGGAGATTTTCCATGGATTAGGAAACTTGCTTTTAAATATCCTGTATCTTGGTACTGCACTGGGGAAATGGATAGTGTTGGATGTACAGGATTCCAGAACTCCATGGCAATTTATTAATAGGATCTACATGACTAATTTGGAAAGGCTGCAGTGCCAATCTTTTAAAATTTAGGCCTGTTTGTTGAAGTGAGATAACAGAATCTCCTGACCCCCTCAGACACTGATTAATGCTCCAAATCCTGTGAAGAGATCTGACTTAGCCTCCATTTCTCTGGCTTATTAATTCTTTTGCCTGCAATTTGTGCAAGAGAGAGGAACAAAGGAAAGAATTTAGAAATAATCGTAGGAATGATGTGAATTTGTGATTCTTAAAACTGTGATTCCTTTGCAAGGGAGTGATGTAACATATTTTTTCCATTCAGATGCATCAGTGCTGTAAAATCAAGTGAGTATTTAGGTCGTTTTAAGGTTGTGGATACCTGAGGATGGTGACTTTGCAAAATGGTTAATTAATAGGAATTCTTAGTACTCTTATTTTGGTAACAGAGGTTGCTTTGAGTAGTAGGAGTTTCGAAACTGAAAGTCTCTTGAGAATATAATACATTGTATGTTGAGACTTGTTTTTAGAAATCAATGCTAAGTGGGTGTTTTCTTTGTGCTAAATTTTTAGCACATTTGTAGCTAAGGTTTTGTTTTTTCTTTTCCCTCTCCCTTTTTCTTTTCTGCTTTTTGATTTTTTTTCTTTATAAATCTTGTGTAACTAAAGATAGCCGTCCTCTTTCTGATATAGAGCAAGGCCAAATGTTCCTAAAAATCTTGCACAGATCTTTTAATACTATTTGCAATTTTTGTCTCTGAAATAGTCCCTTTCAAATCATCTCACTGTGGTATAAATGGAGTGGAGATGGACCAGAGTTTGCTTTTGATCTTTCAGTCAGGGCAGTGACTAACCTGAGTTCAATAAATGTGTTTCTGCTGCCATCTCATTAGTGCAGTGGTTCCTGATTGCCCTTAAGGTGTTGCTCTGTTTTACATCAGCTACAAAATCTCTGTGTTGCCTGGCTAGTCTGTGCTTTCCCCACAAAAACTCTTTAAGTGGAAAACATGAAGAGGGTGGCTGTGTCACTGTGTTGCTTGGGTTTAAGATTTGTGCTGCTGATTTCATGATAGCGAGAGGGAATTGGGAATCTTCTATCTCAGCAGAGTTTAATGACAAGGTAATCACTTCCCAGCTTTACTTCTTAACAGCCATTGTGTTCTGTACCAGAGGTAATTTTCACACTAAGACATACTCAATCTCTGCAGTGGAAATGGGAGCAAAGAACTGGAATGTGCTCCTCAGCCTGGGGTATAGCTATTTGTCCAGCATTTGGATTAAGTAGCGGCTTTGCATTGCACATGCTGGAGGTGATGAAAACATGTCTGTTATATCAACTCTTGGACTTGTTACTGTAAAATGCTTGTGTCTTGGAAAATACAAGCAGTGCTATAGATCATTACTGTTAGCAAAAAATCCCCCCAGTATTAACTGTTGAAGGACTCTCCTTAAAAAGAAATTCCATGTAGCCAGTCATTAGACTTGTTTGTGCAGACGTTTGGCTCTGGGCAATCCTGTTATGCTTTTTCTGGCTTATTTGTTTATTCTGACACTTCAGATTGTTTGGTTTGTATGCTAATTATAAAGAAATATTTCTGTGTTCTAGAACATCCTTTGTTTTAAGATGCCAGGAACTTGAGCTGTCTTTTTTTGGTGTCACTTGATTGGTCCAAACTGTTCTGAGGAAAGGATGGTTGGCTCTGAAAGACTAAACTTATATTTATTTTTATATATGTTTATAGTACATATTTTTAAATATATATCTATATATAATTTCATAGTTCTTTATTTTACATATATCTATATAATACATATGATTATATATATATTAATTATATTTATATCTTTATATTTATTTTAAACTAAATAACCTGTGTACGCAAACTTTAGGATGAGCTTTTATACTTTATGCTTCTATTCACTTGGACTGGTTTTTTTTGCTGTGTTGTTGTTTTGAGAATTCATAATTATTTAACTTCTTGAAAGAAATTCTATTCAATGGCTTATGCTGTGGCATCAGAAGTCTGAGGTTAAATGCTACAGACACTGCTGTTTTGTGTCACCTTGTCTGGGACAGTTGCCTGAACACTGTCAGGGATGTGCTAGGGTATTTCCAGGCTCCTTACATGTCCCATAGCTCACCCTGAGGAGGATGACATTAATATACAGCTGTATTGTGTTTTGTAAAGGAATTTTTCACTTGTTTTGGTGACTGCATATGGTAGAGATGCTTTTATTTTTGTCTCTTGCTAGTAACATCTCAGGTGGTGAATCTCTAGCCATTATCTTCCATTTGAACTTTCCAGGGAAATCATTATTCAGGTCTTTTGATTATTCCTTGTTACCATGGCAAATAATTCACACTGCTCATTAAGGCTCTGTTAGAATCACACAGAAAGATGGGCAGAGAGAAAAAATATGGCCTACTTATCCTCATAATTTATCTGTCTTATAAATCTATAGCACAGCTATTGCTAAGGTAGCTCAGTGTTTACAAATGAAAATCTATATTCTTCAGATGTATGGAAAAGGGAAGAGCCATGTATTTCCAAGAGTCTTGTTTTGTCTGGAGCCTATGAGGGATGCAGTTAAGGAAACACTGTGCCCTGAGCTAGGCTTGTGTTCCAGCAGAGAAGCAAATTCAGAGACCTTTCTGTTTGAGGTTCAGGGGACACTGTGGATTCCCTAAAGAAACTGTGTCTGTTGCACTCAAGTTCAGCAGAGTTTCTCACACAGATAGCAAAAGGAACTGTCTTTCTAACTGTGAAATGAATGGGGAAGCCATTACAGAGTCTGGAAGTAGATAATGAGTCCAGAAGACTGTTTTTAGTGCTGTTTGGAGTTCAAAGGGAAATTAGAAGCCTTAATTGAGGTATGTGCTAAACATCTGGGAAATATCAGCACTGAGGAAAACCCACAGTAGTGTCTCTTTTGTTTGTATCTAATCTTGCAGACTCCAAAATCAGTGACAATTCTGTGGTGTGTTGTGGCTGCATGTCACAAAGCAGATATGCTACTTCTGCTCTTTTTTTTTTGTTTTGTTTTCTTTTCCTCCTTATAAGAAAGATGAATTCAATTCAGTCTTGTCTGAATTGTGGTGTGTAATGTGCACTCTTTCCTGTATTCAGAAAAAGTTATTAGTGATTCTTGTTTAATATAAAAAGACAAAAATCATCAATGTTGCTGTTGACACTTGAATGAAAGATGTCTCTATTATAGTAGTTCATACCCTACCCTGCCTGTAACTGGTCAGTGTTGCCCATTGCACACCTCCTGCAGGAGAAAACTGAATCTCTAATGTTCAAATTGAAAGTGCTTTTCTAGTCTTTCTTCTTAATAAAAGATATTTGTTTTCTTTTGACAAGGACCTGTGTGATTAGATATTTATCCTTAACTCCCAGAGGAGCAGACACTGTGGCTTGTACTTTATGGTTTGTGAAACAAGATCATATAGATGATTACATCCCTGGAATCTATGTCATTCCCCCCCTAAAAGAAATTGAATAATAAATTGGCTTTCTAAAACATGAAAGAAGGCTTGAGCAAACTCTTTGTCATCACATTCCTGACCAAATCCAGCATTGCCTTCCACAGAGTTCCTAACACTTGGTGATGTCTGGTTTCCCACGGGGTTGCTTAGGTGAACATAATAAGTAAAAGCTATTGAAAGAGAGGAGAGATAAAACTGGCTTCAGCATGAGCTAAAGTGGGTGAAAACTATTTTGGATTGTATGTATTTTTCCAAAATCATACCTGTGTCCTATGTTTCTTACCTTCATATGATATTCTTCAGAGAAAGAAAATACCAACTATTAAACCAAGATAATTGAATTCTTACTCCTGTCTGCTTCAGAAATAATGGAAATATAGAAATTATTCACATAGTCTTAATTTTGAACTCTGGTTTGGGACCTGAACCAATTGGAGAGAGCAGAGGGTAACTGCAAGCCCTTGGCTGAAGTGTGTTCTCTCCTCTGACTGCTTAGGGACCATGGTTTTGTCCCTAGGTGAGAGGGCTCTGGTAACTTTTGTACCTCTTTGCTTCAACAACATTTAACTGAACATCTCCAACAAATTTGAGACAACCCCACAGTGGAAAAGAAGGCAAGTGTGCTGCTCGTCTGCTGAGGTGTCTGCCAAGTCCTGGCTGCTGTCTGAAAACTTCCCTCTGACTTGCTTGATTGCACCCCCCGTGGTGTCACAGAGAAATGTGAGCCCTTGCCATGAGGTGTGTGCTGTGATCAGGACTCTGTATGCATGTGTTTAGGATTTTTACAACTACTTTGGGGGTTGAAAATGTGCTTTCTGAGAGTTGTGCCAGAATTGTAATTTCTAGAGAGATTAGAGGAAAACATTTGAACAGACCTCAGTGAATTCTTAAATGAAGAAAAATCTCTCTTCAGTTTTTCATTCAGAAGTCACATAGGTCATTTTCTTGCATTAACATGTTTTCCACCTTCCTTTTTTTGACATAATTTTTTTTGTGTTTTTCCTTGCATTTCAGATACATTGATTTAGAACTCAAAGTAACATGTAGTTTTTAATTACAGGTGTCAAAGTGACAAACCAAACGTGAGTTCTGTCTGAATTTAGTAGGTGGCTTATGTATAAAGCTAGTGATCAACAAAATGTGAATGTGTTTACATCAATTTTGTTATCTTGTTCAGAGTTTAACTTCTATTTGAATTAAGTTGATCTTCCTCTAGTTCTGCTGAGTTCTTTTGCTGGTAGGCTACTTGTGGGTTAAAAGAGTGTTCCAGAGGTGAACTTAGTTATTTTTAGGAATGTTGAACATCTGGGATGTTCACTACAGCAGCTTTTCTGGGAAAAAATTTTATTCCTGAGCAAGAAGTATCAGCAGAAATAGAAATGCAGCACAACAGCTTGTGATCTCTGTATTCCCTGGGGAGTCTGATATTTTCAGACTGGTCTGTTGCTTTAAGTAACTCTGAGGATTACTAAAGGATATTGGGAGGATTTGCCTCTGTAGTATTTTTGTAGATGGCTTGGAGACATGGGAGTCCAGAACCAGGCTGAACTGAGCAAGGATGCCAAATTGGAGAGGAATAGTTACAGGGAACATAAGAAATACCATTGTGATGTTTCTAAGACTCTGTTTCCATTCTGCCTGGAAAAAAAAGTAGATTTTTTTTTTTAATTGAGATAGATTGGCTAGTAGAAAATTGTCCTCTGACCATGTTAAATAGTTTTTATTCAGACAACACAAAATTGCTACAGATAGAATATAGGATTTGGAAAAGAAAGTTCAGGTTGTATGTAGAGGTTTCAGGGCATTACATGTATATTGGGGGGAATGATTCTATAAGATAAATGAATTAAATGTGTTTCACTGAAGTAACTTTGTAGAGAGCTTGACTTTAGCTTTATCCCAGCTGTCTTACACCCTTGATTATACAGGATATTACATAAAAATGTCTGGGCTGTCCACTTTGTAACTTGAATGGCTAAAACCAAAGTCTTGCCATGTCAAGTTTCAGTAATATTGATTGCTAAGAAATTGCCTTTGTGTCTGAGGTGTATTTTTTCCTCCCTAACACTTTTCAGGTGCTGCTTAGGGAGCCATGACATTCCTTTTTTAATTTTCTTAATACATTTTGAGCACTTTCTAACTCTATGTTCTTTTTCTCGAGCAGGAAAACGGGATTTTTCAAATTTTACTTAGTTGCTGATTTTCTGGTATTGTTGATGTGATGATAAATAC
Source organism: Turnix velox (assembly GCA_013400935.1). Lineage (NCBI taxonomy): Eukaryota > Metazoa > Chordata > Aves > Charadriiformes > Turnicidae > Turnix > Turnix velox. Next base: position 23,120 of record VZTY01004223.1, read on the forward strand.
ATTTGTAGTGAAAGGCAGGTTTTTAACTGGCTGTTAAGTAGGTAGTTTATGTATCCCTTGAGTGTTTCAAATCCTCTTGTATTTATGTATAGAAAAGCTTATATCTCTCCAGTTGTGTATTAGCTGGGCTAATTAAGGGTTTGCTCCTCTCCACCTCGATTTTGCTTGTATGTGTTATGCTAACAGGAGACTGTTACTGTATTAAAAAGACTATTTTGGAGTTTTTTTGCAGAGTTTAAAACTGGTCATCCACTTTAATTTGTATTTTGTTATTTGCTACATATATTACACAGAAATAGGAACTGAAATAAATGCATCAGCAGCACATCCTCAAAGTCACCCAGTCTTGGTTTTATAGTAGCTCCTAGACACCAAACATATATTAAGTCATTCTGAGCCTGTTGGTACATGGTCATCCCTATCAAGCCAAATAGTTATGCATTTTTCCTGAAATTACTGAATTCCCTGTTAATTCCTGAATCCTTACAGAAATTAATAAGTTAATGTAAAAATTAGAGGCTGTTATTTCAGAGGGATATGGGATTCTTATAGAAGTGGCAGTTAGCACTTCTAAAAGCAATTCTGTTTAAAGATGGGGGAAAAATAGAAGCTAACCTAACTTGTATTTGAAGTTTTCCTTTCCATCCATGTGGTTGGAAGTGTCAAGATTTTTAATAACACATGAGAAATCTGATGTAGCTGCTCCTGGCAGTGCTGGGTTGGACTTCTGTCTGGGTTAAAGATGTGTTGTTGAAGATTTAATCTGACTGGGCTGTAACATTTAATGAACACCTAAGCAGAACAATTCTCTTTATAACTGCTCTGATGTGTTCCACTTGGTCTAGCTTACAACGCCCATTAAATGAGTAGAACTCGAATTAATGAAAGAAAATGAATGTTGGGCTGAGAGAGATGTGAACAGAGGTTGTCATCCTGGGTCATCTTCTGCTGAGGGGTGTTGGTGTATTTAGGAAACCATTGAAATGAGTGGATGAGTAGGACGGCTCTTACTTTCCTGTGTAACATCTTGGTGTCTTCACCTAGAAGTTTACTCTTTAAAAGGCAAGAAAAAATAATCTTTTTTGTTTCATTTGCTGTTTCTAGTAGCTTTTTGAACCTGGTTACCCTTGGGATTGCATAAACTTTCCAGGCTCAGCCTCTGATAGTGGATTTGGCATCTACGTGTCAATTCCCTCTTGGAAGAAGAATAGCATGTAATGAAATGAGGGTATCCCTCTGATAAAACTTGTTACATTTTCAAGGAGGTGTGATTTGGTCCTGTCAAATCCAAACCTCACTAGCCTCCTGTAGGTGAAGTTTCCTCAACTTCAGCTTATCCGAAAGATTTTTGTGGTGCAACAGCTTCTGTTGCAGAAGTTTGCTGCTGATGAGCCTGGCCATGTTCAGAGCTCAGCATGTGTAAGGCCTCTAATAATCTGCTTGAGCATTATCATTGCATTAAACCTCTACTGTGGAGAATAAATGAATATAAAGGAGCAGTAGGGCATGTTCTCCTTCTTTTTCTTGTTTGTCAGGATCAAAAGGATCATAGGGAATAATAGGTTTATAATGAGTCTGCTGGGGTTTTTGTGGTGGTGGTGTTTGGGTTTTGGTTTCACCCTTGAAAGCACAAGGCATGAAGGTGGAAGAGCTGCCATCTCTTGTGTTGTCACGAATGTTCCTGTGACAATGGAGATGGTAATCTGAAAATGAACTAGGGAGTGGAAAGGGGGGAGAATTGTTCAAGTGGATTTGGTGTTGGGAGAGAATATGAATTCCTCTATTGCTTAGTGACACAATTCGAGGTCATTTTAATCTTGTAGTTCCCCCATTTGTTTCCTTTTGCTGGTGTGCCTGCTTTTCCCTTACTTTGTATTTTTCTAGGGTAAATAAACTTAGTTCATATCTGTCCTGGTCATCTTAGGAACTCTTTTCTGCACTTGTTCCAGGCTGGTAATTCTGCTCACACTAAGTTCTCACTTAAATACCAGTATCTGCCTTCTACCTTAGTAGTGCTGACTCCTTCCTCTGCTTTATTTATTGTTTCATCTTCTGAAATGCAGTTAACAAAAAAAGAAAAAGGAGGGAACAGCTCAGGAAAACTGTGACTACAGAAGTGTCTGCCCAAAATTCTAGCACTATAGTAGGCTCAGTACAATTCATGATGCTCATAATGTAAAACCTCACTTCTGTACTAAATCATATGCAGTCTTAATGAGGTCATTGCCTTAGAGTCTGTTTATATGCATTTAGTGCCATATTGAGAATTGAAGCTGAAGTTCTGTTTCCTGCCTTCACACTGCCCTGAGTCACAGAACCTTCAGCACAGGTACCTTGGAAACTTGCTGCACTGATTTCTAGTGCTTTGTACACTTGTGATCCTGTAATAAATCCCTGGAGCTCCCTGATTCACTTGTTTCTGTTTTCTTTCTGAACTGTGTGCAATAGCCCTTCTTTCCCTCTTATTAAGAGGCTGTGTGGAATGTGCTTGCAGGTAACTGGCATTAATAGGGGCTCCATAACTTGTATCAGAACAGGAGCAAAATCACAATTTCAAGTTTAATTTCCATCCCTCTGCCTCCTGGGTTGTAACTGAACTGGGCATGGGGATCACTGTGTTCAGACACTGCTTTGTGTGTCCTCTCTGGGAGGGATCCATTCAGTGGATCTCTCCCTGCTGTGTCAGCAGAAAGCTGACATGGCAGTAACACAGATCCTTATGAGACTATTGATGCTTGAATATATATTTTTTTTTTAAAGAAGTTGGCTTACATTTGCTTTTTAAAAAGCATTATGTGTTGTTGATCAATTTTCTGCAATTACTATTTCTATTTTGCTCACAGCCATTTGAGTAGGGGGGTTGGAACTTGATGATCTTTAGGATCCCTTCCAACCCAAACTATTCTATGATTCTATTCCCCTGCAAATGAAGTACTGAAACCATGATACACTATCATTCTTGTATTACTCGAAGCCTGGTGTGAAAGTTTACTTCAAGCTCTTCTTTCTAACTACATGTGAGGTTTGGAGTTTTTGGTTGTTTATGGTTTAGCTCTTTGCTTTTCATTTATACTGGAAAGTAGAAGGGGTGTTACTTCCAGTCAATGCTTCTGCTTCAGGGCAGAAATTCAACAAGCTTCAGATTTTCTGAGATCTCTTGCTGATAGTTCCTTGAAGCTTATTTTTTCACTGTTAAGAGCTTTTTTCTTGTATTAACCAGGAATAAAATTCCTCCTTATATCACTATGCTTCTTGATGTATGTTTGGGTGAACAGATTGGTTCATCTTAACTATTTGGCTTTTGGACAAAGTAATCTTACCCTATTGTAGAGCTTTGGGTTTACTACAGACCCAAGGAGGTTTTTTTGTGCTTGAGATGAACAGGTTTGAACCTGAAGTCTTAATATTTTTCTAAATTTAGAAAAAACTTGAAGTCTGAGTGTCACGGTGGTAAAGTACTCAAAACTGGGCCACTATGACCAATTATTTGAGCTTAGTTTGAAGCTCTGGGAGTGTGTGGGAGGGAAGGTTTGGTTTGGGAGCTTGTGGTCTATTTCTTTTTTTTTCTTTTTTTTTTTTGTTTAGTCCTAACAATTTCTCTGTGTGTGAGACTTTACCAGGACATGTTATTGTCAGAAGTTGCATGTTGATTGGTTTGGCAATAGCTTGCAAAGTCAATTTAAATCTCTTGATGATGGGACCAGGATGAGATGTTTGCTCACCGCTGACTTCCTGGTCCAGATGGAGCAGGAGTGAAGCCGGGGATAATTATTTAATTCCAAATAGTGAAAACACCCACGTTTTATCAGCTCAGGCAAATTTTAGTTACGGCTTAGGGTCCTCTGAGGTGTTGTTGGCTGAAAGTAGTAACTGGTGCTGTAGTAGCTCTGTTAGCAATGGTGAGTCATAATATTAATGGTGTGTCAGCATTTTCACTGCAGCAGCTTCTAGCCCTGCTTGGGGCAGATTCTTTCTGTGAAATTCTCCTGTGAGAGCGTGGTACCTATGCTGAGCTCACACCTGGGAGCTCTGACCGTGCTGCCCACAGTGGGTTGGTGACATCTCATGAAACGGCTTGGATGGGCTTCATTATTTACCCAGGGTTTATGGTGCAGAAAATAATAGAATCTTTTTCTTCAAGCAGTGAAGTGTGACCAGCAGGTCA
>VZTY01004224.1:4843-47650 GCA_013400935.1 Turnix velox
TCGATGATCCCTTCCAACCCAAACTATTCTATGATTCTATGCATGGAGTTGGAAAGAATTGCTTTATGTTGGATTTCCTGTGACCCTTCTATTATCACAATATTTATTTCCTCTTAGTTCAACAGAAGAAAAGTGCTGGATTCTGATGAAGAGGATGATTATTAGCACTACTGTGTGACTGGCTGCCAAACAAAAGCTCTGGACAAAGGTGACTTTGTGTTACCAGGCAGAAAGCAAGATCTGAAAATGTTTATGCTTCTTTACCTTTTTTTTTTTTTTTTTTTTCCAATAAGAATGCAAACAAATGTACCTGTAAAATAAATCTTTTAGAAGGGGATTTTATAACTTAAATTTTTTTTGGTAGTCTAAGAAGCCAAGCAGTGAGATTCCCTACTGCTCCATTGGCATGACAGTTCTGTTGCCCCTTGATGGTGCATAAGCTGCTCTTTCAGCAACTGCTCACTTGTGACTCTTTGAGATACTGTATAAACAGGAGGAGAAGCCAAGTATAAAGCAAGGAACAGACACTTTGTCCAGTTCTGACACTTACCTCCAGGCTATAAATCAAAGAATTGCTTGGAGTGAGTTTTCCTGAGCCCCCATCCAGCAGCTTGCTCGCTCTCCTGTCCTTAGATGATTTTTTAAAACAAAGGTATCAGAGCATTTCACCTTGGGTAGTCTGTGTAAAGAAACTGTAACTGTAAAGACTGAACTGTTCACCTATGGAACAGCCAAGTGATCCTAGCTCCAAAAGCAAGTTATGTGTGTGATACAGCACTGTTCAAACACTTGGTATCAGAAATTCTTACAACTACCTCTGTTTTTATCAGATTGCTCAAGTGTTTCTTACCTTAAAAAAAAAAAGAACATTTTCCTCAAGTTTCTGCAACTCCTGCATGCCTAGGGTACCACTAAACTTGTGCAGCACACTCAGTCAAGAACATGGTTATAGAAATAATGTAGGATAAGTCACTAACTACAATGTGCTGATAAACACTGTACTGTCAACAACACCCCTTTCTGGCTTCATGGGAACATGTACAATTCCAGCTGCAGTGGTTTTTGGAACTGAATAAAATTGTTTTAAGTGAGCACTAGTGAGTGGTTTTCATCTCCTGCAAATATGGGGGAAAATATTTAAATAGTTGTTGGTTTTGTTTCTGTTGGACTAGAGTGGGCATTCTGCTTGTCCACATTTGTAATTAGGGTTCCTTAACTTTAGCAATAGCTTGGCTGTTTGCTAAATTTTGGAAGCTTTCTGGTGTACTCCCCTTCAGTTCCTCTTCCAGCTCAGCCTTTGATGATCCCATTTTTGAATATTAAGGTGTTGCTTCTAATTGTAAGATTCTTTAAAAATCTTTAAATTGTAAGATTCTTTAAAATCTTTAAATTCTTTAAAGGAAGCCTTAAAACTATTTAATTTACCCAAATAATTATTAGCCATCATCTTTTCATCATTTAGGTTTGAGTGGAAACAACTGGCATTAAAAGTGTTTCTTCTAATTAAAGTACAGCAGGCAATATTTACTGCATCTGCATCAAGATGCCTTAGCAAACTCCTGTGTTTTCTAGCAAGTTTTATTTTACTGGGTGAGAATGTTTTTCCAGAGGCAAGAGCTCCTTCGAGGCTTCAATTTTATGAGTGAAATTAAAAATTAATAATTCCATACCCATGCACATCCGAGTGGCTGGGTGGGAGTGCTGGAAGGTGTTTCTTCACGCACAGAGATACTTTATGCTTAAAATATGAGTGTGGAACAAGAACCTGTTGTATTCAAAGATTTTTCAATAGAAAATGAGCAAATAATGACTTTGAGTTCAGTAAGATCCTGTTTCCAAACCTATTTAAGAGTGCTGTGTTTACTAGTGAGAAAAAAACGAGTGGCTGCTGAAGTTGGCGTTGTTGTGCCACCTACCGTCTGTTTGCTTGTGACAGCTCTCGCTTCTGTACTTAACGCTCTGCTCTGTAGTTTCACCGGCATTAAAAAGCTTAGAAACTTGATTCTTCTCCTCCACATTGCCAACAAGTCTGAAGGTAAGAATCACAGAGATAAATACATGGTCTGTTTAAAGTAAAATTTTCACTACATAGTTTGGAAATTGCATTTATGGAAGTTTACTTGCACCTTACATTTTCTAAGTAGTTATTTTTGCTCTGAGTTAAGGATCAGTGCCTTATACCCTTGGTCATCTCTATATAGTATAAACATTTTTAAAAAATAACTCTTATCTCTTTCCTCTTTTGGCTTAGAGCTGAACATCCATCTTAGTTTTTTTAATGGTAATGGAGAGCTAGGGAAGGTAACTGTGTGAAAGGATTTGGTTTCACTAACACCTTTGTATTGTGCACCTTTTAGAAAAATATCCACAAGCAGACAAGTTAATCTAGTCCTCTGTGTATAGCAAAGAGAAGAAGGTCATACTGGACCCGAGAGTAAATTCCAACAGAGTTTACACAGAGTCTACAAAAAGAAAAGTACAGAAATCTGTGTAAATGACTCAACATTTTTTTTAAGAAGCACTCAAAGAAAACAACATTTACAAGATCCATTTTACTAGTTTTTTTTTCTTACCATCATTTGGCACAAATACAAGGCACATTAGAGAAATCAGATGAACTCTTAAATTATTAGAAGAAATTAGCACATGCCCCTCATCTCTGAATGTCTATAGGTGCACATTTTACCTCTTAAAAATTTATTTTAGAAAAATAAGTGTGTCTTCCAGCTTTGTACTTTTCCAAGCAGCTTATTAATCCTGCTGTTAATTATTCATATTAACAGTTTATGAACTAAAATGCAAGCTGGGTGTGATGAGTCAAGAATAAAAGATACTACACTTCTGAGCCTGGCTTGTGCTAGTCACACACTCACCTACCATCACAAAAACAGGCAGTCAAGTCCAGATCTAAGCTGCAGTCTCACAGTTAGTTGAGAGCTTGCACTTCTTCAGCCATCACCTCAAGGAATGAGGACTATTTGGCTTGTTCCAACAAATGCTACTGACATGAGAAGTCCATTTCATTATTGGAATTTCATCTTCTTCAAGAGCAATGTGGAGCAGGCTCCAAAGCTGTTTTGTCACAACTATCTGTGCATTTCTGCACAACTTGCTTTACAGAAAGGGAAAAACAAAACCAAACAAACACCAGAAAACCCAACTTGAAACATTTTTGTCCTCTCTCACACAAGCTTCCTTCTGCAAATGATTTGTTTTTATTAGGCTGTGCAGAGTGAGTGCAAAGGTTGGTTTGATCAAGGGCTCTTTTTCCCAGTATCTTGGCTTCTGTGTAAGACTGCAGAGCTGGGCCAGGGCTGCATTGCAAAGAAATGAGCAAGGATTACATCCTGTCACAGTAATAAGCAGCTAGAAACTTCTCATGTGGGCTCATTGATGTTAAGGATTATTGTTTTCCCACCTACTGAAATATATAATAGAATGGTTTTTTAACATTACAATAAAAATAGAGACATTTCAATTACCTCTGGAAATAAATAGCTTGTTATCCAATATATCTTTTTTTATATACATATAAATATATATATTCTTACATGTATTTATCCAACACAGTGATAAAAACTGAAAATGCTAAAATTATGCAAATAATTCTAAAAACCAAGTGAGTGTCTGAAAAATACACTAGAGGATTTTGTTTGGCTTTCTGTTACATGGCAATTTTTAGTAAGTGCTAAGCAGAATAGAGACAAAATTTTGTTGTCTGTGTGTCAGAACGTTCCCCATTTGTTGAGCTCAGTAATGATCTGGCTGTGCAGTTCCAACATAAAACAGAGGATTTGGTCTTCTAAAGTGCCAGGAACATTCTGCTTCAAGTATCATCCTGGTGCTGCATTCTGCTGGCAGGACTGAGCATGGCTGCTTTTTCCTGTGCGCAGTGAGTGGAGGGTTATTGAAATTAACACCACCTCAAACTCCTGCCTTCTTGTCAGTGCTTTGAGAGCAAATCATCACAGTGGTCTCTTGGTTGTGGAATACTTGAATTTCTAGGGCTGGATAAAGTATTATCACTGACATTCTTCACTGCAAGTGTCACGTCGAGAGTGTGTCTTTGATGCATTGATTTACTCTTCAGAGAAACTTCTGTCCCTTCATTGTGTTTCACACACTCACTGCTGCATCCCGTGTCAGTAACACACACTTTGCTCTGCTCCACACTTTCAACAGATTTTAACTTGGTTTTATCGAAGTTTTTAATAGCTAACTGTGAGGATAGAAAAGTGGTATGTTACAAGAATCTTCTACCTTCCTCATTAGAAAGAATTAATAAATACAGCACTGCTTGCATAAAATTACCACATTCATTTCATGGTATTCTTCATGCTGAGAACAAAGACAAGCACTACAAATGTTTTTTTTTCTGAGATTTTTTTCTCTGTCTACAAATGAGAAAATAACAGGAGGTCCTCCTGGCCCAGGTTATGCTTTACATCAGTACCAGTGCTGGAAAAACAATGAAAGCATTCCAAACTTTCTTTCACTGCACTCTCCCCTCTCATCCTAACTCTTCTAATTGTCTTTTGTAATGCAAGTCTCAAGGTAGTGGAAGCAAACAGCTGTCTCTTTCACCTCTACTGAATATGTAAGCAGTAACACAGNGTGCAAGTCTCAAGGTGGTGGAAGCAAACAGCTGTCTGAATATGTAAGCAGTAACACAGGCTCAACAGGCACCCCCAGCCACAGGTTGTTCCATTCTGTGTATTCATTCACTGCTTGAATTAAAATGACCACATTCATTTCATGTGTATTTCTGTCACAGCTGCCAGTGTGACTTGAAGTTTACTAACACCCTCTCAAAACAGTCTCCTCCAACAAGCAACCCCAGTTTTAATTTACTGAAAACTTTTTCTCTCAATAAATGGCATCTTTGCTTGGCCACAGCTCCAACAAGCCTTGGTATAACTTAGATTTTGCAGGACATTAACACAGAAAACAAGGCAGAGATGAAGCCTGCAGTAAGAGGCTTAAGAGGTTGAAAAGTCAGAGTAAGATGTTAAACAGAACCACCACTGAAATGTGAACAATGATAAAACATTAGCAATTGAACAGATATTTTGGGATTCACAGGCCACCACTACTAAAGAATCTCCCCTGCTGTATCTGTATCAGTGTCAGACAAAACTTGGTAGATTATACAAATAATTCAAGCAAGTACTTACCTGATGCAATAACTGATTGTCAAAATTTGGGACACTTTTATCACTCGTTACAGTTCTCCGTAAATGTTTTGCTCTAAAAGATATTTCAAAGAAAGGAAGTTGTAATACTGACAAAAGTCTCCATCAGAGCAAATCCACACGATGGCAGCACCTCAACACAGAAAGGCCACCAGCTGACATCACCCTCACAAAGTGACAACCTAACAGGATTTTCACAGAATGCACAGGAACAGTTGAAAAGATCAGAGGCAAAACACAACCTTAAGTGCCACGATAAAGCAGTCTAGCTCTGAAATTCATCATTTATGGTACACCAAGTGTTCATGCCAAACCAATTTAGAAGCATTCCCCAGTGATCTTTCACTGGCCAGTGCTGCAGGTGTGGCAGCAGGAGGAGTGACACCTCCATGGGATATGTGTACAGCCCCTCAGCCCCACTGAGCCTCTGTATAAGTTGTGTTTCTAGGTTGTTTATGGGAAATAAAGACACTTCTGAGGGAGCTTCTTTGCTTACTTGTTAAATCTGTTAATTGACTGGACCAGTTGAAGTTGTCTGCTTATGGGATCATCAGCTTTCTCACATGGTTTAGAATTCCCTAGGGGGTTAAAAAAACAGCTAAAATTACAACTGAGTCACACTTAGGAATTAAAAAACCCCACAGTTGAAAGGAAAAGTGGCCTCTGTTGACATTAGTTTTTCAATTTTACAGTAAAAGCATAATTGTAGTAACTTGGCTTGTCAGAGTTGGACTGATGGTTGGACTTGATGATCTGAAAGGTCCCTTCCAACCTTGATTATGAAACTATGAAACTTGAAGCAGAGTTACAATTAATCTGTGGAAATTTGGAAGCATTTGAAGTTGCAGGAGGAAGCATTCTTCAACAGTTTGGCTGAGCTTCTGAATAGACCATTCTGGATTTTGAGGCTCTTAATTGCAATTTGTGAATTAATTAACACATCTCTTTGTTAATGTCACTTGCTCATGTCTTCTGTGTTCTTTCACAGCTATTCTCATAATATTTAAAATAACTGGACCAGTCTTGGGCATCAGTAAATTGTGATTGATTTCAGTTTTGTATTAACAGAATATTTACAATCTTTCCTGAGGATGCAGGCAAGAATTAGTTTGAAAGGATTAAGTACAGCTCATGGATGTTGCAATAGGTGCTCCTCCTCCTCATCTTCCCCAAGTCCTGTCACCTTCCCAAGTCCTTGTGGCAGCAGGTCCTTTGTCCTGGTGTCCTCCTCAGCACAAAACTTGTTACAGCCCTTGCTCCGGGTTACTGAACAGCTTAAAAATTGATCTGAAAAACCTCTGAGCCAACAGAATGATACAGAGGAGCAGAAAGCCAGGGCAAGGAGGAAGGGGCAAGCTCAGAGAGTAACAACACCTCTTGCAAATGGCCTTAAGTCAGGTCCAAGTGGGGACCTGTTCTACCTGCTGAAAGTCACTCTTCTGCAAACTCTGCTTAATGGTTTGGACAGTCACCTTCACAGCTCTTATTTCTGCCCCATAATATGAGAAATGGAAACTAAGAGAAGGAAGAGTTACTCCCTGTCCTCCTCAGGGCAATGTGAATGAGAGCTAAAAGGGAGTCATTTAAATCAGGTTTACTTTGCACTGAAATGAACAGCTACTACATGGTTAATTATCTTAAACAGGACACATTTTTTCACCTTAAATGCTTTTGTAAGTAAAACTTACACATCAAAAAAGCAAAAGGTGAGTTGGCAGCAATGCCAGGAATACAGTGCAAAGCCTGTGGTGGTTAGGTACACTATTTCAGTTCTTTCCCCTAATAAAGATGCAAAACAGCTGATTGCTCTTTAATTCTTCTTAGATCAATTACATAAAGTATTGAATTTAATTCCTAAATCCTTTCTTATGCATAGCTGGTGGAAATGGTGACATGTACCTTTTGTTTTTATCTTGCTAGTAGCCTGCTGCTCCTCACACTCCTTTTCCTTCTCTGCTGATGCAGGTACACAGCCTGGGGTTGCTTCCAGCAACTTCATGATATTTGAATTCTTCATTTTAAAACATTCCATTTTCACCATCATTATGGAAAAAGAAAAACATCAGTACAGTTTAGGATTCTAGTCTATGCAGAGCGTGTTAATTCACTGCTGCCAAAATTAATGGAACGCCCACAAAAACACCTAATTATAAACACAAACTTTAAATTGTGTCATTTTCAGTAGGGAAACTCAGGGTTATGTAAGTTACACTAGACCAGAACGGTGATTCTGTAACCTTTGACCCATAAACTGTTTCTGATTAAGCTATTTTCAGTTTAAATGGTAGTGCCCATATTAAATTTGGGTCAAAACAGAACGTTGTGGTCTTTGTGCTACATCTCAGAGAGCCCGTAGGCACACAAACATACAGACCTTGCATCATTTAAAATCATTTAAATGATCATTTAAAGATAAATTCATTTAAAGATATCAAATCATTTAAAGAGAAATTCTTTACAGATGAATATTACACATTATGTAATTGCTACTTGTAAAAGGGAAGGTCAGATGACAAGATAAAAGGCATCAAAAGGCAAGATGAGGAGAAGGTGGTGGGTGGAAGATTGGCAGCCACTGAACTGATCAGTGAAAGGTTTCCATCTTTGGACATTTGGTATCTCTTTTCCTCTCTCTGCCATTCCTGGTCTAGATTTTAAGGTCATTTTCATTCACAGCTGCACTTTCACTCTTTTCTAGACTCATCCTTTTTCTCTAGGTTAACTTATTTTAGAAAATACATACCACAGGTGTCATTCTGTAGGCTGCACAATGAACAGGTGTCTTAGTCCATCACATAGAATTGTGGAATGCCAAAGTCTTGGCAAATGGCCTTGTGCCAAATAATTATATTTCATAATTAGATTTTCATCATGACACCAAGCTGTGTGGTGCAGTTGATACACCTGAAGGAAAGGATGGCATCCAGAGGGACCTTGACAGGCTTGAGAGGTGGGCCCAAGCCAACCTCATGAAGTTCAACAAGGCCAAGTGCAAGGTCCTGCACCTGGGTGGAAGCAATCCCAAGCACAGACACAGGCTGGGGGGAGAGTGGCTTGAGTGCAGCTCTGAAGAGAAAGACTTGGGGGTGTCAGTTGATGACAAACTCAACATGAGCCAGCAGTGTGCACTCGCAGCCAAGAAGGCACCAACCAAATCCTGGGTTGCATCAAGAGGAGTGTGACCAGCAGGTCCAGAGAGGGGATTTTACCCCTCTACTCAGCACTGGTGAGACCCCACCTGGAGTTACTGTGTCCAGTTCTGGAGCCCTCAACACAGGAAGGACATTGAGCTGTTGGAGAGGGTCCAGAGAAGGGCCACGAAGATGATCAAAGGGTTGGAGCAACTGCCCTATGAGGACAGGCTGAAGGAGTTGGGGTTGTTCAGCCTGGAGAAGAGAAGGCTCAGAGGGGACCTCAGAGGAACTTCTCAGTACCTGAGGGGGTCCTACAGAAAGGCAGGGGAAGGAATTTTTAATATGATATCAGATGGGAGGAGCAGAAACGATAGGTGTAAATTGGAGGGGGGTAGATTTAGACTAGACATAAGAAAGAAATTCTTTCCAGTGAGGGTGGTGAAGCACTGGAACAGGTTGCCCAGAGAGGTTGTGGATGCCCCATCTCTGGAGGTGTTCAAGACCAGGCTGAACAGGGCACTGAGCAGCCTGATGTAGTGGGAGGTGTCCCTGCCCATGGCAGGGGGGTTGGAACTCGATGATCTGTAAGGTCCCTTCCAACCCAAACTATTCTCTGATTCTATCTCTATGGAGCTTTAGGAAAATGCAAGGTGAGAAGTTCTCTGTCCACACTCACCGGGTGAGCACACTGTGCAGGGGTGCAGTTGCTCTCATTCCTGAGGTGTGTCACAGCCCCATTACGAAGGAGCAAACCCACCAGAGCCTCGTTCCTCCCCAGGACAGCCTCGTGCAGCGCCGTGTTCCCTTTGGCATTAGAAAGGTTAACACAAGCTCCATGCTGGACACAGAGAAGAAAATGAAGTTGTGAAGAAAGAGTAAGGTGTAAAGCTACAAAGAGAGAGTAGTTTCTCCACCAAATGGAGACAGAACACAACTGTTCTGTTTTTCTCTCACTTTCAACACGTGCATGAGAACAGTGCAAGATAAAGTGTGCAGGTCCATGTCTATGAAAGCCACAAAGCACCAGCTAGCAATCTGAATCAGCAACAAGCCACCTGATTATATTATTTCCCCTCTCTCAGTCTCAGTATCACGGATCAGTCTGTTTTATTTTTGCATGTTTCTACTTCACCTTCCTATATTAAGAGATATTTAAAAAACAAAAGCAGCAAAAGCACAAAAAATCATCAGCAGGAAATCCTCACCCTACCACAAAAAAAGTTCTATTAAAAGGAGCTAGCTGTACAACAGTAAAGTAATATTTATCTAATAAAAAAAAGTCACAAAGGGAAGAAAACAGGAGTGAGATAGCAAATACCTTTTTTTGACAAAGAAACACGTAACTTCAAATACTGATAGTACTCAGGAAGCAAAGATCTCACTATTGTGAACCTTTGTGATCATTTCATTGATCTTACCTGTAAAAACAGGGCTGTAGTCTCATACTGACCACTCAAGCATGCATATATTAAAGGAGTATTTCCATACATGTCCTTTTCATCCTGTTCAGCATTGTAATCCATCAGGCACTTTACCACCTGTTGAAAGAAACAACAATGCTTTAAGACACCAGCTAAACATCCCCATCTTTTTTTTTAAAAAAAATCTGGTTTTGAAATCTAGAATGAAAAAGAGATGGAAATAAAAAAGACTGAGAAAACAAGTCTAAGTTTTGACAAACTGATGACAAAAACAAACCTCTGTCCCTGCCATACCTATTTTCATATTTTATCACACACTTTTCAAAATCCTCAGGTGACTGAGTGCCCAGAAAATAAAACTTGAGATGCCTTAAAGTAACACATAATCAGTAAATGAACACAACACAAAACATCAAAAATAAATCACCACCATGAGAACCCTTTCCTCCAGTCTGAACCCATCAAAACCTTTGAAAGGAGACATGTTCCTGTTTTCTTCTTGCCTCCCTAATGCTCAGTCTCCCCAGCAGCTTCAAAATGATCTCCATTTTTTTAGCCTTTTACAGTCCTCTGCTCCTACATCTTAAAACCCACTTTCCTGCATATTCTCCTTTGCCTGTCTGTGCCTGCTTTTTCATCTTTGTTTTATTTCTTCTCCACACCTATTAATAGCCTCCTCTCACAAGCTCAGGCTGCTCCTTCAGTGCTTTTACTTCCCTGAAGTCACCCTTAGAGCTGCACTTGGCTCATAATCTACTTAAGTGACTTGAAGACAGAGTAAATATTTAATACTGTGGCTACTGAAGAGAATGGTTCCACTCCAAGAGACACAAACAGAACCTCCTCAAATAGGAGGGAGAGAAAATACATAGGGAGAACTGAGGGAATTTTGAAGTGATGTATGATGACAGCTATTTGCATCACTTTCATTAAACCATTCATTCAGGTGATTTAGAAAAAAAAATCTACGTACAAAAACTGCTGATTACCAATTATCAGTGGAGTCTAGATGATAAAAATCATAGAATCATAGAATAGTTTGGGTTGGAAGGGACCTTAAAGATCATCTAGTTCCACCCCCCCTGCCATGGGCAGGGACACCTCCCACTACATCAGGCTGCTCAGTGCCTTGTCCAGCCTGGTCTTGAACACCTCCAGGGATTGAGGGGGCATCCACAACCTCTCTGGGCAACCTGTTCCAGTGCTTCACCACCCTCACTGGAAAGAATTTCTTTCTTATGTCAAGTCTAAATCTACCCCCCAAATTCTACATTTGTCAGTAATTTCACAAAATGGCTTTTTGTTGGCAGTTAATAGTTCAATAGATTGCATTCATCCGGAGAGTCTGTTACCTGGAAGTGACCCTTCTGGCAGGCCAGATGCAGAGGAACTGCTTGTTTTGCATTCCTCACACTGATCCTGGCTCCATGTTTGAGTAAGAGAGAGACCAGCTCGCAGTGCCCGTGCAGTGCAGCCACGTGCAAGGCTGTGAAACCCTCCTGGTTTGAAACATTCACCTCCAGTCCATTAGCAGAGACCTTGCCAAATTTCTGTTGAGGAAAATCCACAGCAAAGCTACACAATTAATCATGCTGCTCTCTGTTGACCTAAAAACACACAAATACCTGCTAAGTAAATACAAAACAGGTTGAATAACATCACGGGAACTTCTACTACAGAGTCTAGTTTAAGATCTTCCAAAAAAAGGTGAATAAACCAGAGCAGAGTGAGAGTATTTTTCAACAGAACAAGTCTTAGTTTTCTTTTTTTGTCCAATGTGAAAGTCTCACATACAGAAATTCCAGGCAAAGTATTCATGACATTAAAAAAAGGCTAAAGCAGCACAGGTGGAGACAGCAAGGATGTTGGGATGTTCATCTATAAGGAGAGTCAATTAAAAATAGATTAATTTCATGTCATCAGATGAATTATGTTGGGGTCTGTATTTATTTCATTGCTTTTTATCAATGAATGTTACTTGCCTAGAGCAAGAAGTTACCTGACAAGAATATGAATTATTCTTTTTAAAGAATGAATGGTACAACCTTTTGTGCTGGCCCACATTTTGAGCACTGGCATAATGGATGGCAGAATTCTGGTTTTGATGTCTTGGTTGCATCATCCTCATCTTCTAAGTCTTCTTCCATCCATTCCAAGAGATAACGTACCTATCAGAAAAAGCAAGTCTGCCTTTAGAGAGTCTGAAGGTTCCAGGTTCTGACAAATTTGCATTTCCAGACAAGTCAGATTTGACAAACACACACTTGTGAATATCCCACAGCCACCTCCTGGCAATAGCTGCCCACAGCTCAAATTAAAATGGCAAATGTTGAAGAAGCAGATAAAAAGTTCAGCAAGTAGAGCAGTGACATTAATGATCAGTGACTTCCTGCTGCCTAATGAAAACCTCAGTGTTCACCCATTCTCACACCTTCCAACACTGCAGATAAAATAATGTGGGGACAGAGAGTGAATATTCTTCATACAAAATGAGCTGAAGGAAGGTATTACCCTAAGTATCCTTCCCTTAATAGTATTTACAAATAACTTTCTCAACTGCATGAGGCAATATGTAATTCAATAATATTCAATAGCCGTGCAAAGACTCACCATTTCCAGATCTCCATCAGCAACTGCCCTCAGGAGTTTTTCCACCTATGGATAAAGAAAATTATATGATTTGTTAGCATTAAGCTGTATACAGAAAACCCCATGTGCTTTACCAATCTTCTAAGCTCATGTGGTAGGATTACTCCCAGCTCATTTCATATGAGCAAAACCCTTCTTTCTTTATGAAATATGGTGCAAGTCTTCATAAAAAATACTTCTTGATGAAAAACTGCAAGGTTGTGGCCATGTGATGATCTCTCCTTAGCTTAGTTCAACAGCACTCATCTAAACAGAAGACAAGCAGCCATGTAAAGCTGAGACACATTATTATCTGTGGCAGCAGCAGCTGACTGTGCACTTCTCTTGTGAGTCTTACATAAAAAATCCCTACTCGTGACAAATTCCTACCCTGATAAAGGCTCGTACTGTTTGAACTCCTGCTGAGCTGCTGCACAAAGGATGGCAGCTCTTATTTTGCTATTTGAAAAACAACAGCTAACATGAAAAAGATATTTTTCCATGGTTCAATTCATATCCACACATCACTGATTTATTTATTCCTGTGTTAAAAAACAAGCATGTACAACTCTAACTTCACCAGAAGTATGAAATTTCTTTACTTTAGATAGCAAAGGGCATGCATTAGCAAAAGCCCAGCCTCTTTGGCTCAGAGTTATTCCAAGAGACCCCAATTCAGTGTGAGGATGCTCAGGGCAGCTGATGCCCAAGTACAACTGCTGGGTGGAGGTGTTCTCCTGTGTGTGAGCTCTGCAGCAGGAGATGGAAGACTGTCTGCAGCTCCCTGAAGCCATTCCCTGGTCCCCCAGAGTGCATGTGAGAGCAGGACAATGGGCTGCACCAGCCTCTGCTTCTCCCCAGTTCCCACTGACACAAAGGAGCTGAGTGAAATCTGACCTTACAGAAATAGAAATGTGCTGCTAAAAGGACATGCAGAGTCCATCAGTACTATCAGCAGGCAACCTGTTGGGCCTCTGCATTTTATAAGCTTTGTGAAAGTCTCTTCCAGCATTATTGCAAATTACTGCAGGTAGAACCACTCAAGACACTGCTGTGTAAACAAAGTAGGTTTGGTATTAAGCAGCATCTGAATGCCGTGGAGTAACAGTCACAGGCACGTTTCACTCTACCTAGAAATGACCACCTTGCCAAGTGTGACAGCAGTGCTTAGTAAAGCACAAAGGGGGGAAGGAGATCAAAAGAAAGGGGTGTGTTTTACTGGTCTGATCTTTCTTCAGGGTTTCAGCAGAAGAGATGACTTCAAGAGCTGAAAGATCAGAGGCTAGATTAAATCTCTCCATTCATTTTTCATCTCGTTTTTAAAAAGCTGCTGTGTTGTTTTATTACTGTCTTTCTAACACCAGGTGAAGCTCCTGGAAGTCATACATGAGGCACTCAAGGCAGGACTCCCTGCTAGGCAGGGGGGTTGGAGTTACATGATCCTTGTGGTCCCTTCCAACCCGGGTCTTCTGTGATTCTGTGACTCCTTTTTCTTAACTCTGAATGTCAAAAATTACCTGTCTCAATCTAAGCCAGACATTTAAATTCCCTCTCTGTTAACTATAGAGTCAGAGAACCAAAACATGACACTCAAGTGCAGCTCTAGTCAAACCAATGAATGTCATGTCTGAGATGAATTCCTTGCTCAAGGCACCAATTTCTCTCCACTAAGAAGGACAAATAGATGGCTAAAGTTATGACAATTGTCTTTCAGACATCCAAAGTGAGGTGAGTTGAATCCCTCTACACAAATGTAAGTCTAAAAGGAACTACATATACCAGGGGGATCTGGGAGATTCTTGCATAAATTAATTTCCACTAATCATACAAGACAATGTCACTAAAGAATGTGAAGGTCCTGTTGATTTTCAGGAGCAAGTCCTATCACATATGAGATGCCTAACTGCAAGTAACTCACAAGCTCTGGTAATTTCTTTCCAAAAGTAACAACTTCCTTACAGATCTAAAAACTGCCTCAGGCCCTAGCAGTGGAGATGTGTGATACAACATCTGCTATGCAGATAATTTATCAAAAGTACTCAGGGCAAAAAAATCTGTCACATGCATTTCTCCATCTTTAAGGTCCCTTCCAACCCAAACTATTCTATGATTCTATGATCTTTAAGTTTGCTTTCTTGCTCTGCCACAGAACAGAACTACCATCCTTTACAGGTAAAAGTAGATTAAACAAATCCAGTGCAATTCACTCACACACTCAGTCTTTATGCTGCTGAACAGAAAGTGTGGAAGGAGTCCTTAGTTCTCAGATAGGAACCAACCAGAGTCAGTGCTTCCAGGGCACTGCAACCCTTGTGAGTTCAGACAACTAGCAGAGAGGTGAAGAAAGGTAGAAGATATTTTCAGAACTTGCAGGACGTAGATGAGGTAGATGATGGAGAAAATAGGCTACTAAAAAAATGTGAACATAACTCAAATACAACTAATTTATTCCAAGGTGCCTACCAAAACAGGGCCTCCAGTAAGGAATATACCCTGTGTAATACACACATAGAAAAATCATACCAACATAGGGCTGGTAAAAGGCAAGAGTGTGCTGCTGTGCTGTCTGCTTTTCATTACACTTCCATGAGCCTGAAGTAGGAAAATGCTTTGGGTGAGGTGTTAAAGTTCTCAGGACATCTTGTGCAACATCAGGAGTTCAGAAAAAAATGAGTTACATGGTAATCCCCCCTCACCTGAGGCTGCCAACTGGCTCTTTATTTGTCTCAAAATAGTTACTTCTTTTAAACCTAAATCAGGTTTAACTTTAATTCATTTTATCCCTGGAGCTAGGGGTTGATCAGCATCTCCTCACGATGACTATGTATACATAATGCTTTTTGGGTGGCCAGGGTACTGCTAGAAAAGCCCTGCTCTCATTTTCCTAGTTAGCAATTGCAGACTGGTGCAGTGGGAGGTGTCCCTGCCCATGGCAGGGGGGTTGGGACTAGATGATCTTTAAGGTCCCTCCCAACCCAACCCATTGTATGCCTGGTTCTGAGTTGTAGATAAGCCATGTATAGGACACACACAATGTACTGGCTCATTGAGGTGAAGAATTTATTAATCAATACTGCTGGTGAATTAAAGACCTAACTGCCATCTAACTAAAGACCTTAATGCCATCTGGAAAACTGATTTTATCACCTTCCCGTTACTCCCAGTGGCATTATTCCTCCCTCTCAGGATTAGACCCTCATCTGTTTGCTTAGGAAGAGCAGTGAGCAGCCCACGTGGAACTTGGGGAACAGAAACAAAGTAAAGCTGGATTACAGGGAAGGGTCACTGACCCCAGGAATCAAAGGTGTAAGCTTCTTGTAAGCTTCTCCCCTGGTTTGAACTGCAACTCTTAGCTCTTGGGTGTGATACAATCATTCCTCTAAGGAAAAAGAAATCCTCAATCTACAAGGTGAACTTTTATGTACATTAGACATTATTTAGGGTGCTTGACTCTGTACAAAGAGGGAGGCACACTCCTGTATTATGGCTTTCATGGAGTAAAAATAAGGAAATGTGAAGTAATATTGTCCAGTTAAATGGTACATGTTTGTGTTTCTTGAACATTTGTAGAAAACAGAAAGTTTTGGAAAGAGAAGATACTTTCAATTAGCAGGAAATAAAGAATTTCAACACAGAGGTGATACAAACAGAAATCCTAAGCATGTCTCTTTGGTCAAAAATGGAACAGAACGACTGGGGAAAAACAAAGACAGTAGGCAGTGGAAAGCACAGGTGCAAGGTTTCACCTATGTCCAAAAGAAATAGTCTGTATTTATTCACATTACAAAATTTCTTACATCTATTTTGAAAGCTTAGCATTCTAGTTTCCAAGTTATGTGTGTACAGCATGCCTGCAGCTCTCTCTCTCCCTGACTTTTTCCGTAAATGGACAATGACATGGAATTCCTGCACAAGACAGCAAGGTCCTTGGGCCACTGAGTGCTACTGGAACTTTGTAAAACTCAAGAAATTCTCAATGTAGATAATTGCAGGAGATCTGAAAAACTACTTCAATTTTTCCCAAGAAATGCCCAGCAGAGCAGCTGACCCTACACAAACCCCATGTTTAGATACTGAGATAACAAGCAGCTACCAAGAGCAATGCCTCCTTTAACAAACCAGACAGAAGGATATTTCTGACTAAGTAGTTTCATGCATAACACCACTCTCTCATCTTCCTTATACCTCAGGCTTACCTCTTTACTTTTTACTTCTTCTTGCCTTGTATCAGTTGATGCTGATGACAAGCTTGAGACAGATGATCCTCTGCTGAAAGTTTCTGCTGAGCGCTGAGGAGACCTAAGTGGTGACTTAAAGTTGGAAAAAAAAAAACCCAAAACAAAGTTACATATTTAAATAAAGCAGGTTAAACGTTAGCAAAAAGAAGTTGATCAATTTGTACTGGCTGTTACCTCAGAAGCACTCTGTCCTCTTTCAAACTTTATGTAGTTTAATTCCATCAATGACAAAATCTGCATAAACATATTAATAAAGAGCCATGATGTAACTTCACTTATAAACACAAGTTAGCAGACAACCGAATAACAGTAACAGATTATGGCCAAGCAGATTGAAAGTATCAATTTATAAGTTTGTATTTTATGCTAGGGAGTGTATTCATGCTACTAGGCTTAAAAAGTGAAACTTCTTCTTTAAGAGGTAACAGAGATTTTAACTTGAATAGTGCAGACAATTTACACCTCTCAGGCCTGGCATCAGAAAGAACTGGAGCTAGAAGATGAAGAGGAATACCTTGGAATTTAATGCACACTGCAGGGAAGTCTCTTTCATCCGGTTTTGAATTTCTGCATTGGCTCCATTTTGCAAAAGCACTTCTATGATCCCTTGGTAGCCCCAGCGAGCAGCTATATGGAGAGGAGTGTCTCCCTTTTCGTTCCCAATATCTAGTCTACAAGAATGCACATCATAGTAGACTAGAGCTTTGACACACTGGAAAGAAAAGGAGAGCTATCAATAAATTGTAGCACTGCATCAATACACCGACAGTGCAATTCTAAAAAGGTTTTTTTCATTGTTGCTCCTATAATCCAATGTCTACAGGGTGGAGGATTACAACTCAGTGTCATCACAGAAAGAGTTAAATAAGTCTGCACAACACTCCTACCTTTAATGCCAATGCAAAACAAAAATAGCAATTAACTACTGAACAAAGACCTAATTTACAGCACACAGCCAACCTTCAAACCTTGTTATTTACTTCTTAAAACGTTCCAAGTTAGTGCAAATTCACATCACAGTTTAATTCCACTCCATCCTAATACCCATTTAGTTTGTTAAGAAACAAATACTTACATCCTCATGACCATAAGTGCAGGCTAAATGAAGTGGAGTACTTCCATTATTGTCCTGAACATCAGGACTTGCTTTATAGTGCAACAAGAGAAGCTTGAAAGAAAAAAGAAGGCACTTAAACAACTAAAAAATTAATGGAAAAACTACTGTTACTATGTAGATTCCTTTAAGTTTCTAAAACAATAAAGAACTGCATAAAATACTCTCCATTTCTCCTGTTCTGGACAAGACCCCCTTGACATTAATGTCCCACCCTAAGACCAGGATAAAAGCTGCTTCTACATTTCAAGAGTTTTCACTGAGAAAATGAATGATCTAGTGCAGAAAACACTGGGACACATATGCTACAGGACAATTAATTCTCTATTTGAAGAGCCTTTGTAAGAGAAGACATGGCTTCATTTCAATTAATGTCACATCTATAGAATTCAAGTACACAATAAATACTATAATTACACAGTCTATCCTAAATACAATGTAATTTAATTCATTCCAATGCAGGCTGGACAGGGCACTCAAGGGCAGAGATGTTAGAAGATTCTCCATTTGTATTAGAGATTTGTACTTAGAAAAATGCAAGAATTGCAGTCAGTTGTGTGGTTATTAACAAAACACTGAAACCTTTGTAGTACAGGAAAAAAATAAATATTGCACAAATTAGATTGATAATAGTTTGTCAATTCTGTCAGCATACACACTTCTGGTAACAGCTTCTCAGAAGACTGAAATAACAACTTAGTAAGAGTCATATGTTTATTATTTAATTAAGTATTTCTTTTTATTTTGAATTAAGCCCTTTGGTGCTTACTGTAACATCTTGATATCCCTTCTGACAGGCCAGGTGAAGTGGAGTTGACCCATGGTAATCTGTAGCGTTGACAGTGGCTCCTTTGGCTACAAGTAAATCCACCAGTGATGTCTGCCCTTGAAAATTATGCAGATATTAAAAGAAATAACCAATCTTTGCACAAGAGCATCGCTACTTTTCAAGTGAAAACATGGACTATAAACCAAAATATCCTGGATTTCTGCAAAAGATGTTTCTATATACTGCAAATTCACCTTCTTAGGATCTGTTTTTTGGGGGAAGGTTATGCTTTCTGCCAGCTCAAAGCTCTCTGGAGGTGTTCAAGACCAGGCTGGACAGGGCACTGAGCAGCCTGATGTAGTGGGAGGTGTCCCTGCCTATGGCAGGGGGGTTGGAACTGGATGATCTTTAAGGTCCCTTCCAACCCAAACTATTCTATGATTCTATGATTCTAAGCTATGCTTGTATCCAACAATAGGAAATAAAGCCATGTCACACACAGTACTCTTCTACTGGGAGACAACAATAAAAGAAAGACATTCTTTATTAATAAAATCTCTAAGAAAATGAAAAAACATCTTCTAATAAATGTAAGATCAAAGGCAAAACCAGGAAGTGGTACTGACCTACCACACATAGAGGAAAAAGATTAATTTCTCCATCTGCTAGTTCTTTTCAACAATACTGGCTTCCTATGACACATTTTTACCTTTTTCACAGTAGAAGAAAGAACTGTTGTGGCAAGTATTCAGATAAAAGTAAACAGCCAGCAAAGAAACAAACAAACATTTGGTCATACAGCACAGAGATGAAAAGAATATATATTAACTTGAGTCTGTGCCAAGACATCAGTTTCTGTAGCAAGTAGGCAAGTGTGCAATTCAAAGCACAATTCACTCTTTAGTACAATGTTGGATAACATGCCAAGGTTAAGGAGCAGTAAAGACTAGAGGAGAATATCAACAATACCTACCACAGAGAGCAGCTACATGAAGGGGTGTGTATCCCCGGTCATCTCGGGAAAATGCAGTGATAATGGAAGGATCATTCCATTTCCTTTAAAATACAAAGGTTTAAAAGTAGCTCAGTAAGTGTGCAGCAGTGATAAGGAGGGGAATAAAATTGCAAAGGCTGACAAAAAAGCTAATTATGGATCTTTTTATCATATTGACACATTACTCCATGCAGTTTTACATTTCATTAAGAGAGAAGATTTTGTCCAAGATGCTGAAGTTGGGTTCAAGAGAAGAAACAATTCACACATTTACCAAAGAGTACACAAACCCTGGGGTTCTGAGGCATTCAGTACTCTCTGANCCACACATTTAGCAAAGAGTACACAAAACTCCATCACTAAACCCTGGGGCTCTGAGGCATTCAGTACTCTCTGAATTTGCCTTTGTTTTCTCAAACCACAGCAATGTGTGCTCCCTACTGCATCTCAAAGCCTTATCAATCTCCTGGAGGACTTTCACATAGCCTTTTGTGTATTTGTGAGATGAAAAGTGCTTACCCAGAAACCAGCTTCTCACATTTGTCACAGTAACAGAGCGGGTGACACATCTGCTGTACAGCATCCTTATCACTGGCACCGTGACTAAGCAATCGCTCCACCTCCTCCTCATTACCTGAAGCAATGTGCTACAGAAGGCCAAGAGAAGAGAATGAGGAACCAACAAAAAAAGCCTCTCTTCAGTAAATAAGAAGACATAGAAAAATAGAGTAATTTAATGAAGAACAAAACTAAAGGAACCAATTATCAAAGACTTATTCAGGCATTAGAAAGCAGAAGTGAAGGATGTCACAGCACAGACCCCTCTAATGGACAATCAGTACTAAGAAGAATTTGTTCTTGGCTCACTTAGCTTGTTATAAAAAGAATTAAAACAATTCCTATTGTTCTCTTTAGACTCAGTAATGAAATTGAGCTCCCTCTGTGCTAAAACATTTCTATAAAATTACTCTCTCCAGCCATAAGCTGTGCACACATATAATTAGGAGCTCTGTAACATCCTCCTACAGGCAGAATTCTGTTGGAATTACAACATGAGATTAAAATAAAGCAAGCAGGCTAACATGTTTAAATTATTTCAGAAAACTCTTTCAATTTCAAGCATTGTCTCTCTGTCAGAGACAACCACACAGCAGTACTGCATTTCTGCACTACATGGACCTATCAATACTCATCAATTGTTTGTAGCATTTCCCCCTCCTTTGCTTCCATATTCTTTAGACTTTATCAACTTGGAAACGTTTTGGCTAGTTTTAAAATACTTTTAAGTATCTACTAAAACATTTCACAGTACTAATGAAATGAATGTTGTGTTACATTTCAGTAAATTGCAGAAAGGAAGGGATACAAAAGTGTAATACTTAAGTAGATATACATTCTGCCAGAAAAGTGATTAACCTTAAATAAACAGTCAATTGGAGCAGCAGACATCTGGGACAACAAGTTCATCCTTTGTCTTAAAAGCAGCTTGTCACACAGCCTCTCAGATTCCTGAAAATAATATATAGAGATCTATTATCTATATGCTCATTTACATGCAAAAGGTAAGTACTTTAACAGCAGAATTAACATGTAAAAATATTAAACAGGGTATTTACCGATTGTGAATTATCAGACTAATTCACCTAAATCAGTTTCAATTTTAGGACTCTGAGACTCAAAAAAACCACACCCCCGCTGCTCAAAGTAGATAACAAGTAAATGTTCACCAGAATATTCCTGTGCTGTAATTCTCCAGGGACTAACAGAGCATTAATGAAATAAAGACTGTACTATCTAATCAAAAAAAACATACCAAAATTAGAAAAGACATAAAAAAAGAACTACAAGAGGTGTAGTACATCCTTCCTGCAAGGAGAAATGAGGATTATTCATTCTGGAAGAGACTGCATTACAGGGGCCTAGAAAAATAACAAGAAGTCCAAGGAAAAGATGTAAAGAATAATATGCCCTATTCATCAAAATGTAAGAACTGGGATGCACAACAAAATCATCACACGGTGGGTCCTGGAGGCACAGGGAGGTAGGGAAAAGAAAAAATGTCATATTGAAGAATTCACTGCCAAAGGACGGCACAAAAAAAAAGTTTGGATCCATAGAATCATAGAATAGTTTGTGTTGGAAGGGACCTTAAAGATCAACGAGTTCCAACCCCCCTGCCACAGGGGACAGGGACACCTCCCACTAGATCAGGTTGCACAGTGCCATTATTTCTCTTCAGTTCTTAATAGGGTCCTGTCACTGCATGGAATTGTCACCTTCCTGTGCACTACTTTAAATCAGATAATAAGAAAATATTGTTCACCTTATTAAATTAATGAATCACTAAACACTATTAAAATTCCTGGGTTTGTTTGAATATGTGAAGACAACAAATATTCAATCTTCCCAAAGCTCAATTTGGAGGCTGAAGATACCCTGTAATTCTCAAAACCTCTGCTTGAGTATGTAACACTACCCTCCTTTTGTAGATTCCTCAGTGTCATTTGGAATAACTTCCCTGTGAAAACATTGGATTCAAAATCTTATTAACTGAAAAAAAAAAAAAGAAAAATGCAAGCTTACTACTGATACAAGTTTCTGACATCTAACAGGAAATTGTGAGTGAACACTCACAGACAGCTTTATATACTATATGTAACTACTAAATACTGCTGTATTTTTTTTAGTACTATTGCTTTAGTACTAGTGCATTTTACAAGAAAAGTGTTAATCAGGTGGAATAGTTATTTCCAAGAGTCACTTGAGAGAACTGGGCTTCCATAGAGGCATTTTCTTACTGGAAAAGAAAGTCCACTGCAGTTGAAGCGACTTAACTTTGAAACTGAAATAAAGAATGCCAGAAGATCTGGATATTGCTTGAAGCATTGAGTAAGTTTGGGTCTTCAAAGACAAAGCTTACTTCTACCAGCTTTACTTGCTCTCCAGGATTTTTTTAAAAACCCACAAATACTGCTTCAAGATTTTGGGGTATTTAAAATCTGTAATATGCAGGAAAAAATGCATCCAAATGTTAATTACCTTTTTCTCTAACTCTACTCCTATTCCTACAGGAATTAAAGACTTGTGCCAATGGGGATGTGCCTGCTGAGGACTTGGGAAAATTACATCCACTTGCCCTCTCCCACTTCATCAGTCTCAGCTTGTGTCCAGCTCTTCCTTTCCTGGCTTCTCCCACACGGGCTTCCTCTGCACAAGCTGCATTGCCACCCAGGAACCAAAGCACTCTTCCTGCCTCAACCTGGCTCCAATCCTCAGCTCCTCCCATCCTGTAGCTACATTCCTAGGTACAGCTTAAGTCAAATGTTTCCAATCAAGATTGACAAGTCCCAAAAAACAGAATAAAAGATTCCATTTTATCAGTTGCACACTTCTCCCTTCCACACAACCAAGGCAGCTCTCCAAGGCTGGCATGACTTTGGGCAAAGGGAATGGGTATGTGTCTCCTAAGTGCAATATTCTTACCACTATGAGAATAAGAGTATGTTATTCTATCCCAGAGGGTACATTAGCTTCCCACTGAGTGTTCTCTCTGCAGTTTGCTTCATTAGGGGTTGGACAACAGCATTCCACTGCTGCCTGAAGCTCCATCTGAAGCCAGCTATGAAATTAAGTGCACTCATACGAGGGAGTACAAGGAGGCACAAGGGAACAGCAGTGTTCCTGCTCACTTCAATCCCTCACTCACTTTCAGCACAATCTGGAAGAGGAAATAATGGGGCATCAACACTGTAGCTGCTGCTTTACACAGAAAGTTGATCTCCAGCAGAAGACCAAGGAAATAGCTCAACTGAGAACTGGTGAAGGAAAGACACTACCAGAAGTTCCTGCCATATTCTTCTTCCTCCTCACTACCCTATTCTCCATTCTTACTCAGGGACTAGCTGCTACCCAAGTTTCTTTCTCTTCATTATGTGCTACATTCTTCTCCCTTACCCTAAACACCCAAAAAGGGGGGTCTTGCTCTTCCCTTCTGTGCTAGAAGACAGAGTCACTCACTTATCTTCAGAGGTCTCAGGGCACTGCCTTCAAGCCATGCTGACTCCTTACAGAAGCAATGCAGGAGAAAGGAGCTGCTGGTGCTTGCCCACTGCACAAACAGTGCAGAAACATTTACTGCTTGCTCTTAGACTTGTGTGGACACCAGCACAGCAGTCTCAGACTGCTCCCATTCTGACTTCCCAAATATCTAATCCATCTTTCAAGACAGATGCCTCACAGAGAGGCCAATATAGTACCTTCGTGCCAGTGGCACCCAAGTTAGAATTACTCAAGGGCAATCCCAGCACAAAAACCTGCTACAGATATGCAACTATACATTGGTGTATAAAGGAAGAAGACAAGACATTTCATAGGAAACAGTTTTTATTCTGGAAATTTAAGAGCAGTGTGTTTTGGTGTTTTTTTTTTTCAGCTTGCTGGCATTGCTGTGGAAGACAATTCTACTTGAGTTTCAGTTGTCCAGACCACTGGTATTAGTAATCAGAACACGGAAATGACAGCCAAGTGACAGCAAGCAGCAAGTTTTTCTTTTAAACTAATATTTTAAATATGTATTTTAAACATAATTCAATACCACATTACAGACAAGACCACAGTGACTTCACACAAAAAGTGCCTTTTTTGGGTTTTCTTGAGTGTACAAAAACAAAACCATGCACATCAGATTCATGGGAAGATCCCAAAAAAGACCAAAAGCAAAAGGCTGAATTGTTACTTCAAGTGCTTCATTAACAACGTGTCCCAGGTTGTCCCATCACAAGCCCCACACACTGAGCCATTTTGCTGGCCCCTGTGATTAGATTGCAGTGCTTTGAAGTTGGACAGACACATTGAATTCACTCTAGTTCCAGGTTCACTCCTTTTGATTCCCTTACTAGATCAGGAAAGCCTAATTTTCTGACAGTAGAAAATGTTACAGCAGCATTTACTGGATTCCTTTAATAAGTGAGCTTCAAAATCCTTACAAAGTAACAGAAGTCTCTAAAGGCACATCAGGGCCATTCCTCCACTGTCCTGCAGGGATTTGACCTGATTGACAGAAGATTTGTTTGTCCCCTAGAAAATAACTCATGCAATGCACAATCTGCCTGCCCCTGCTAGGTGAGAGATCTCAGGAGCCCAATCTGACCTTCTCATGGACCTGCACTCCCATTAAACCCACTCTGGGCCAACATAGTCATTTGCACTGCAAATACATTGCATTTTCAAAGGATGAAGTTCTGCTGAATAATTACAACACACTGCAATCTTCACTCCACTAGCAGAACTTTCTTTGAGTTATTATAGGGAAATATGCTTAAGTCTACTCTGGAGTCTTGCTTTGCTTTCACAGCCATGATGGAAAGACTACAAATGGGGTGTCTTACTGAAGACAAAAGGGGTGTCTTACTGAAGACAAAAGGGGTGTCTTACTGAAGACTCAGCAATTCAAAGTAGGGCTGTCAATTTTTCCTCTAATCATACAAAGAGGCAGACTTGAGACTTATCTACTTTTTCAAGGGGTATATAACAAACAAGTACTGTCTCAAGAGTAGGTGTGTGCTGTAATTATTTAGATCATTTTAGCATCAGTTTCATGTACAGCTACTTCAACTCATTTCTGTAAATGCAAAAACAAAGGAACTCTTATGCTCAGTATTTGCATCTCTCCCAACCAAATTTGCTCAGAGCAGTACAAAACACTACAAGCTTATCAAATATGCATTTGACAGACTTTAAGAGTAGCTTACTGTTGATCTGTCAGAGAGGTTGCCTTGTCGAATGTATTCTATTGCAGCCTCAACTGAGGTCAGACAGTATCCCAGCTCATCCTTGGCTGAACTGCAAAGCCTGAAGTTCTTTATGTAACTCAAGTTGGCCATCCTGAAATAAAGTCAAAGCCAGGAACCATCAGAAATGAGATGACATTATCATGACATATCCTAAAACTATATTCCATCTTAGGCAACCCAGGCAGACAATAGGTGTGGGTTCAGAGGCTTCTAGAAAGATTGTTAGACTAGCAATACAGTGGCTTTTATGAGCTTCATAGATGGATGAGAACACTTCTCAACCACTCGATGAAAAATTAATTGGATACAAGGAATATGAAAGACAGGACAAGGAGACCAGTGTGATTGTTTTGCTTGTTTCTAACATGCTGATGTTTCAAGCACCATGAGCAGTCTAAACCAATACAAATTCAAAGAAAAGTGTTTATCCCTACACTATAATTCAGTTCAGGTCCAGGAGGAAGCTTTAGAGAATGAGCTTTTCCTGATATGAGAGAACTATAAATACAATGGCACAGCTAGCAGCAAGCTTTTGACTCTAGCTTTTCTACATGGAACTCAAACATCTAGATGCCAAATAAAGTTTTCATGGTTAGAAATACAGATGACAAAGATTGTTATTGACAAGCAGTCTTGGTATAGAGATGGCCTCTCATTACAACTTTTTTTCTAAGCTGGCAAAAAAACTGTAAAGATACAGCACTTGTATTTCAGACTGATCCTTAGTTTGGTCACACCTGCAATAATATATCTTCGGCATTCATACTATTAAAAATAGTCTTCTGCATTAGGATTGGCCCCTTTTACATTTTCACTAAGTTACTACACAAGTTCAGGAACATTTGCCCCTTCAGTGGTATTATATAATTATGATGAAGCTTTATGTACCAAAATACAGTCACATACCAGTTGGGGATTTCTGTTTTTACAAGCAAATACAGCAACACGGAGAGAAGATCATCTGCACATATGGTTTCCATATTAACTAAAAAAAAAAAAAAGTACATCTGGTGTTAGTCAAATGATGATTCAAATCAGGAGCAATACCTACAAATGGAGTTCTGCTTCCTAGGACTAAGGACCAGCTCAAGTAGTAGAGAATGCACTGAGTAACCAAGGCAGCCCTTAGGATTTCTCAGTCTCCCACTGCAGCAAGCTACCACTAGCCTGAACACAAATATAGTTTGTACTGAACAAAATTAAATATCTGACTAGCATCCCCTCCTGATACAGGAGCATCAGGGCATGAGCTCAAGATCTGTGAAATTCCTGAGGGCACAAGCTACCCTCCACATTGATACTCTTTTCCATAACCCAGGAGTCTTTCTGCAGAAAGAGAAGGAGTAGGAAAAGCCTAAGTTCACCAAACTAATCCATTTGCTTAGTGGAAGCATCTTCCCTCTTCAGGCCAGAAAAAAACCCACCAGGTTGAGAGGTGCATGCCTTCCTATCACAGAATCACTTCTCTAATGCATGGCAGCCCTCTGAATGCAGCCTAGAGGTGGTTTGCTCTTCCCTCAACACCGCACTTCACAAAAGATGTGTCAGGAGCACAGACTTCAGTGTTATCAAGGAGTATGGACAGGTAGACAAGGATGACATTTAGCAGCAATCAGTGTTTAAAATGGATCATTCTCAATTCTGCTGCATGAGAAAGAGTCCTCTTTACATGTTCCAGGTAAAATAAACTACCCAAGTACCCCACCTGAACCCCCAAACAGAAGTGCCTGCCCATTTTGCTTTGTTCAGAGACTTCCAAGACAGACACCAGTACAACTGTGTTTAATCTACAAGTGTCACTGACAGCTGCTTACACACCAAAGTGCTTTGCTTGCTCTGGTTAAAAATAAAGTTTACCATGAAGTTATGAATTCAGTAGTTACTGACCTCTTTGGCTAGGTGACTGCATAATAATTTGTACCACTTTCCGCAGACAAAGCAACTTCTGCTGAGGGGAGGTACATTTGTTCAGCTGGCCCAGTTCTCGCTTTGCACATGGGATATTAAAACTACAAAATAATTTGATAAAAATAGTTAGCACACAGAGCTCCCGCACAGGATGTTCAAACCACAAGTTTTCACTTATTCAGAACTGAAATGAAGAATGTCAACAAATTATTTCCATGTCTACTCCAAGTACACTTGCATTTCTGTACCCTGTAGATGGAAGCACAATACAAGATAAGCACAGGCAATAACAATCAGTGCAATAAAGTGACACTTGCAAAATTCACTTTTCCATCTCTAGAGAGTGAAGTGTAAGAGAAACTTGCTTGTTTGAAGAATGGCACTTCTGGCTGGGCTGAGATCTGCTTGACACAGGATCTCATTGACCCTTCAAAGAGTCCACAATCACCTCACCTGAACTCAGGCTTCACACCAATGTCTCTTTGCTGCAGGTCTTGAAGGCTCCTTGTGATTTTGTTAAAAGCAGCATCCTAAACAACACAAAGGCAAGCTTTTAAAAACTCATCACATTAAATCAAACTGATTTTTAGTTACCAAACAAACTCACCTCGCTTGCCTCAATAGTCCCCACATATTTGAAGACTAGATCATAAATAGCATGGTGGATATACATCTGTAAAGAGAAAAAAACAAACAAACAGTACTTTAGGCATGAAAGGGAGAGTTACAACTTGCTTGCCTATTGATTTCTTTCCCTTCAGATACTTACTTCAACTGCTTGTTTAATCAGATTCATCTGCTCTTCTTGCTTTGCAAGCATCTTCTAAAAAGGTAAAGCCAAACACAGAGCAACAGAGAGTTAGATGATTTAGTGTTTAAGGTACATCACCAGCTACATATTTAGTGCAGTGTTTACCAAGTGCGAATCTCTCAAAAGATGCTGAAGACATTTGGTATAGAGTCCATTCACAGAATCCTGGGGATGGGGAGAAACAGAAAAAAGCATGCAGATTAATTTCATTTGAAATACCAAAGTATAAGGAAGCAAAGAAATTAAGTTTTCCCTGAATTACCAGTGTGCACCACAACAAAAACTGTAGCCAGAAAATCTAATAGTTAAGATGTACTAATTCACACTTCAGAATTCTTCCTCCCTTCCCACCCTCCTCAACTCTATACCCCTCAATAGGAGAGAGATATACAAAGCACTGAAGTTAGGAAGATAAACATCAAGAAGCAAGATACTGACTATGTAGTGGCGGAGGTTTTTCCTTTCATGTTCTTTAAATGTTCTATAGAAAGATCCTATGTATTTATCAAATCTCTCACAGTGCTTTCCCAAGAATTCTCGAGCATCTTCAATATTTTTAAGTGAATAGGAGTGTGATGAAGTTGAAGATTCACCTAAAATGGAAGTAATGAATTAACAAATAGTTTTAACAAGCACAGTAAAGATCCTCTGTCCTTCCATATACAGCCAAATCATGTGCAACAAAATATTAATTCAAACTCACTATACCTTTCAGTGAAAGTACTGCTTTCAATTAAAAGAATTTAATGAAATTCATTTAGAGTAGGAGCTCTTGCCTTTTATATGTCAGTATTTATCTGGAAATGCTAAACTCATTTTACTTGGGTTTTTTTTTTTTTGCCTCAGGTAATTTATTGCCAAATACAAAAATCAGATTATGAGCACAAGTCAAGCTTGAAGGCAGAAAAGCATTTCTGAAAGACTGCTGTACAACTCTATGAAGTAATGGCCAAAAAAAGGCAGCACAATTTTTTAATTATCATCAAATTTAAGCCTTTATGCATGCCAGCTACTGATTTTTATTCTATACTTCACTCAGGACTATTTTCACACTGCCTTTCTATTACTTCACTTTGTCATCATATCCTAAAATATTAAGTAAAATTCAATGTTGCTATTACCCAAATAAACACGTTTTAAGAAGTTTCCGTTTCTTTTAATTAGCAAACACTAATTGTTACACAAATTCACAAGGAATGCCTGCAACATTCACCCCTTTAATAGCGGATTTGACAACAGTGTTCTAGCCTTAAGAGCATCTTCAGTACTAGGACACAAATTAACACATTAACCTAATTTAGCCCCACGTTTTTTTGCAAATCCACCTTGTATCTCAAGACACACGACATTTAAGGCTAAATCCTCTTTCAAGCTGAACTGAGCATTACCAAAAAAGAAAAAGTCACACTGGATCAATGATTCCATGGATTATTTTGAGCACTGAGACTAAGGCACAGCCCAAATCTAAGTTTGCCTTGCAGCACCTTCATATTTTTCTCCAGCAGCATGCAAGACCTGCCCCAGCAGATTGGTAATTTCACAAGAGCTTTCAACCAAGTCAGTGCTTTTCTGAACAAAGGAAATGTATTGAGCATACTGAGCATACTATTTTGCTCACCATGCAAACAGGCAATAAGTTAACACTTCAATACATACTTGAGCTTTCCGTTTTTTCCAATGGATGAGCTATGCACAATATACTAAAGCTTTCTTCCTTTTCATTGTAAAATGTTTCCTCAAACAGAACAGGTACTGAGAGATGATAATTAAAACCAGTTCCCAAAATTATAAGGTTTCCTTGTATGAAGATCTCCTGAAATAAAACAAAAAACCAGATCAAAGAGTAAAAATCCACCAGGACAGTTACTCTTAGGATTATACATTGCACCATTACATTTCCAAGAAAAAAATGAGCATCCTGCAAGATGAGAAAGTCCTAAATTCAAGAGATTTCACATTCTATTGTTCTGTAGACACTGAAACAAAGACTCCTTCAGTCTACAACAGCTACTTAAACTTCATTTATAGCTACAGTATTGACAAGCCTGCTATTAGAGGAGGTTTCAGACACTCTCAAGGTCTAATTCACTGATTTTTAGAGGGGTGACTGAAAAACAACTTAGAATTGGAGCCCAAGTCTGGCTTCAAAAAAACACTCTTATCTCTCATGTACATTCCTCACAGAGAGATTATCTGCAGGTCTAGACAATCCATCTAGATGACAGAGATCCATCTACATAAATATCCTGCAAACAGGTGCAAGATCTCAGACTGTACTGCAAATTACAAGTGAAAAAGCCTGTCCTTATGCAGCACTGCACCAGTATTCATTATTTGCTGCTACATTTGGCAGCTTCTACTCTGCAGACTGAATTAGTAGCCCAGGCCTTAGATACAACTCCATCGTGATTTTATCTCAAGCCTCAGGTGAATTCACATTCACATACAAAATAAAGAGGCTACTTTTTGCCTGAAAGCTAAAGAAATGGCTCTTAAGTACTAAAGGCCCTTCTGCCACACAAAACTCCTAACAACTAAACACTTTGACAAAGTAGTAAGCTGAAATCAGAGACAATGTTACCACCTGAAAAGGACAATTCTTGTGTACTTTTGCTGAAAAGCAGTATTTTCCCAAGAAATTGGACATCAATAGGCAACATCCTACAGTCACTGCTTATCTACAACACCTGGCTACCTCTCTGCTAACCCTTAGTTTGCACTATCTATCCTCAACTGCAGCAATTGACCCAAGCTACATTCAGATATGAAAACAAATACCTTCCCATTTAAGGTCTGATAGTTTTCCTCAGCTGGCTTCAGAACATATGATTCAAATTGGCAGGCAGAAAGACTGTTGCTTGAAAGGCTTCCTTTGCATGGAACTAACACCTGGAAAAGTTAAATCATGCTTTAGGGAGAAATAGCACCAGCTGAACACAAATAACTTCTGTCCTTTAGAGGCAGGCAATCGAATGTGACTTATAAACATTTATTAGCAAATGTATCGAAACTATAGATGCCTTTGTTAAAGTGAAAAGGAAAGGCCATTGATAGACACAGGCTGGTGATTAACCTAAACTTCAGCTTAATGATTTACATGACAAAGAGGCAGCTGAAACAAGTAATACTAAGGGAAGGAGATTAAATCTTATTTATTTGGCATCAGTCACCTGAGTAATTTAAAATTAGGCAGCAAGTAAAGTGAAGCATATTTTCTAATCCATCAGAAAGAAGATACAAGATCAGCAACATCTTGGGTTTCCAGCTCAACAACAGACAGGCAGTTTGAGACAAATTCTTACATCAAAAGCAACACATGATAAATACAAGCTAGAAAGAAACTCATCTCCTTGTCAGGGAAGAAAGAAGCACAAAGCAAATGGTTCTTCCAGTACTCAAATTTCAGAAATTGTGGCAGAACTGGTGAACAGATTCTGGCATTCAACAGGTCACGTACCATCTTAAGTAACACACAACTGAAAGATCCTTGTCCAGCTTAAAGGTTAATTTTATAATCAGGTAACAATAAGGGAGTCTCCACAAACTTAATTTTAGATGAAGACTAAGTGCAGCCCATGCAGAGACTAGACATGTTGAGGATTGGAATGTTTATATTATAGCTCAGTTTAATGGCTTTATTTTGCTATGAAGAATGGCACCAAAAATAAGTGATTGTCAGTCCACTAACAATTTCAAAAGGTCAACACCATTTTAAGTCACAATTTCAGCTCATGGCAAAGAAAATGAGCTTCCCATAAAATTTAGAAATGGCAGCAACTTTCAGTTTTTACTACCACACATCAAGAGGTCTACATGAATAAATAACTGAAACTAAAAGCTGCTCTGGTTCACTTCCAAGTTCTGTAATCTTTATATGCATCACAGCAGGCATCTAATCCTACACATCTAGGTACTATTTAATAAGCATTTTTAGTATGCTTCTTTCTACTTACAATACCACGAAGTTCTGCAACTTTGCTACATAGATCTGGACGTCGCTTCTGAATGGCCAAATAAAAGGGATTTTTCAAGATGTCTTCATCATACATAGCCATGTGGACTTCAGATATTCCAAAGATATTTTCTAAGACATATAAGCAGAATGGTTAAGGCATCATGCACAGCACCTGTTAAAGCAGTTCTCTTATATAAAATGAAAAAGCAGCTTCAGGTCTTGATACAGGCAGCCAACACAGGCTCAATTAAGACAGTCACTACAGTTACTCAGAAGTTATTCAAGGAGATTGTATTATATATACTACAGGTGTTTGAGCCCACTGAGTCTTGGAAAACAGCACAATCACCAATAACCCCACTGCTGATGACTGCTCTAAACCTTCCCTGGCAAGCTGCTGCAATCCACCTGTGAGCTGTGGGCTCCCTCGGCCAGCACTGCAGGAACACAGAGCCAAGGAACGTTAGAGCCAAAACAAATTAGAAATGCAAGAATAGTTAGCTACAAAAAAAACCCCAAACCTACCTGCTGAGCAGCCAGCTTCAGGCCACAACCTCAAGCAAAAAACTTAAATAACTGCATCTTGCAGTCCAAATATGAAGATTGAGTTAAATGACTTTGTAAGTGACACTAGTTCAAAACACTGCCAGCTGTGTAGATTCTCCCAGTGAAGAACTCCTGACAGAGTTGAACTGCGCTTCAGAGTTCCAGTCTAAGAAGTGTAAAGGAACTGCACTTGAATGAATTCTGCCACTTAAGCAACTGTAACACAACTATGATGCCATCAACATGCTACATCCCAAAAAGGAAGCTAAAGCTTCTGACTTGTATTTGTCACCTGCCTTGAGCAGAAGCGGACTGTGAACGCTGAACTGCTCACACCACGTGAATGATCCCTCGCAGCAGGAAGTAACCACCAGCAGCTAAATTGTCGCCGTTTCAAGAACTTCCTTCCCTTTTCTCTCTGCCCTACCACTATATCTCCCTAGTGCTACATCAGTGAATGGCTACCGCATCCAATCAAAACGTGGGGATGAAAGGGAAGGAATACTTATTAAATGGAAATTGTCACCATGCACACCTGGAGTTAGAACCATAGAATAGTTTGGGTTGGAAGGGACCTTAAAGATCATCCAGTTCCAACCCCCCTGCCATAGGCAGGGACACCTCCCACTAGACCAGGCTGCTCAGTGCCCTGTCCAGCCTGGTCTTGAACACCTCCAGACACCTCCTTGAACACCAGAGAGGGGGCATCCACAACCTCTCTGGGCAACCTGTTCCAGTATCTCACCACCCTCACTGTCAAGAATTTCTTTCTTATGTCAAGTCTAAATCTACCCCCTTCCAATGGACATCCATTGTTTCTAGTCCTCCCATCCGATATTATGTTAAAAATTCCTTCCCCTGCCTTTCTGTAGGACCCCCTCAGGTACTGAGAAGTTACTCTGAGGTCCCCTCTGAGCCTTCTCTTCTCCAGGCTGAACAACCCCAACTCCTTCAGCCTGACTTCATGGGGCAGTTGCTCCAGACCTTTGATCATCTTCATGGCCCTTCCACCTCTCCACAGCATTCCATGGAGACAGAAGGGGGATCTAAGCATTTTACAATGAAACTACAGGAAAACAAAGGCCTTTACACTAAACAATTAGATTAAGCCTATGGAATCAAGAGAGTACATTAAAGCTTCCCTAAATTTTGGCTTAGGCTTTTACTGAGATGAAGTCCACCCCGAAAGTTAAATGCATCTGAAAGCACTGGCTAATGCACTGCGGTAATTCTAGGAAGGCATTAGAATACTCTGCTGAGACTCTGTCAGGAAACAACATCCAACTTCAATGCAATTTCACTGCCAGCTTACCATTATCGTTTAACCTTGGACAGCTTTTGATACACAGAGTAAAAAAAAAAAGTACGAAGCCTTACACTCATTACCAGAACTAATGAATGTTTAGCCCACTAAAAATCACCATAAGCCACATTTCTTATGAAGTTTATTAAATTCCATCGTGCTAAGCTGCAGGGCAATACACTAGGGCTCATTTGTATAAAAGATTTAAAAGGAATCACTTCAGTGGGCTTGTTCCTGTAAACACAGAAATAGCTCAAAATGCTGGAAGAGCAGAAGAGAGCTGATCAGAGAAATCTAATAAGCATTATGTTACAGCTTTTTACAAAAAAAGCCCAAACAATTATATCTTAAGTTCTTTCTCTTTGGAGAACTTGAATTGGCTAACTGCATGCAGTTAGGATTTGGAACTAATCCAAGTAACAGCCTCTTTCTTCCCACACCTAAAGATGTGCTCAGGCATTATCTGGTGCCGATTATAAACGCTGACACCTTCAGGGTTTACATACTCCTGTGTTCCCCAAACAACAGCCCCTTCCTCCCCTTTTCTGCTACTGCCAAAGAAGCAGTTTGGGGATTCTTTTGTGCCACACTGAAATACGTGTCAGGCTTTAAACACAGCTCCTATACATGCACAAATACGTACAATTTAGGCAGCAATAAGATTAACACTTAAGTCAGGCACGACTCCAGATTCAAAGCCAGAGCTAATCCTTTTCCACCTGACAAGGGCTAAGCAATTATAGTGCCTCGCTTAGAATCAGGTCAAAACCATCCTGCATTTCTTTATTCCTGCAAGGAAACAGCTAATAGTGATTTGCTGCTTCTCCACGACTAACCCAAACGGGCAGTCAACTGCTCAGTTAGTCACTGCAATAACTGCTCAGTTAGTCACTGCAATAACTGCTCAGTCCGGCCAAGTTCAGTCTCCCCAAGGGCAGCACCTGCCTGGCTCCCAACTGCAGCCACAGAAGTCTGTGCAGCCCAAGCTACCAAGGTGTAAAATCCGCAGCAGAGCGGGGACACGGCTCCCCGGGCGGACGAGGGGCAGGGTCGCACCTGCCCGTTCTCTCCGGGCAGGCTGAACCGTCTGCTCCCCGTCAGGCTCTCACGGAGCCAACCGTCTCTGTTGCGCTTCTGCACCTTCACACGGCTCCTACTGGGGCATCCGCCAACCGAGCAACCATCGCCCTCTCGCACCTTTGATCGGGCAGCGGCACCAGCCCCCTCCTCCTGCAGAGGGAACGGAGCGGCCGGACTCTCGCCCTCCCCGCCGGGCCCGGGTCCCACATCACCACAGAGGGGCAGGCCGGGGCCAGGCACGGATCCAGCGGTACCCGGATGAGGCCCAGCCCCCGCCGAAGGCTACCCCTGCCGGAGCAGGCCGCGGCCGGCCGAGACCCCGCCCGGCCCTACCGTGCGCCCTTAACCGGCCCGGCGGGACGGAAGAGAACCGCCGAGACATTCCCTCCTTCACTCCCCGTCACCCTTCAGCCCCGCGCCAGGGCACAGGAGGTACCGCCGCAGCGGGCAGTGGGCAGGGGTGCCCGAATGGGGAGCGCCGCTTACACCGACAGCTTCTCGGTTACACCGACAGCATGGCTTCGTCCGCCCGCCGCCCCTCCTCACTTCCCCTACCTCCTCCCCAGCCGCCCCTCGCCTCAGCCGAGCCCTACCGGGGTCCAGGGCGGGCCCTGCGCGGCGGTGCCGCACGAAGCCAATGGCTGGGAGCGAACGAGGAGCCGCGGCCGCGGGGTCGAGGCGGAGGCGGAGCCTGCGAGGCCTTATAGGGCCGGGCCCGCCCGGCGCCGTCTGACTCCGCAGGGGCGGTATCGGACAGGGGCCGGCCGGAAGCAGCCGGTGATCGGGGATCGTTGTCGGGAGCTTCACTCTTAGCCTGTTTTTTGGTTTTTTCTTTTTTTGCCCCTCGGTGTTTGTTACTTTTCGCAAAGCCGCTGGCTGCCGTGCAGCGCGGAGCGGATCGGATCGGAGCGGGCCGCCGAGGCTGTGGGGTGGGAGCGATGGTGCCGGTGCTGCGGAGCTCCCTGTCACCCTTCTGCGCTCCCGCAGCCGCCTGAGGTACCGCCGGCGGGGGCGCGGATGGCGGCCGGAGGAGCCGCTGCCATGTAGGCTAATAGCGGAGGGGCTGCCCAGCGGCTGCCCAGCGGCGGGACCATGGTGAAGGAGGAGTGCAAGGCGCTGCTGGACGCTCTCAACAAGGTGACCGCCTGCTACCGGCACATGGTGCTGACCATCGGCGGCACCTCGGACTCCCAGAACCTGCGGGAGGAGCTCAAGAAGACCCGTCAGAAAGCGCAGGAGCTGGCGGTGGCCAACAGGAACAAGCTCACCACGGTCCTGAAGGACAAAACGGTGAGTAAGGAAGATAAAGCCGAGTTTGAGAGGCTCTGGGTGATATTCTCCACGTGCCTGGAGATCCTGGAGATCGACATGAGGAGAGCCCTGGAGCTGGGCCACGAGTTCCCGCTCAACGTGCCCAAAAAGCACCTGATCCAGACGGGCATGAGCGGCGGAACGTCCGGCGTGGCCGCCAGAGCCATGAGCGTCCAGAATATGAAATACGAGGCCGAGCACAATATCGACGTGGTGGATTTGAAAGACCTCGAGAACGAGATCAATCAGGTAGGAGAGATGATGTACGAGATGGAAATGAAGGTCAATGTCCCCCAGTGGACAGTGGAGGCCAAGCAAGACCCAGGGGCTGAACTGAAGTCCACCATCAGCGTGGGTGCTTCTTCCATTGGCATGATCTCAGTGGAGGAGAATAAATCCTTCTGTGATATCAGCAAAGTCCTAGCTGGGATTATTTTCTCCGCTGTGCTCATTATTGCCATTGTTCTGGCTGTCTGCGTGGTAAAACTCTCTTAGAGAGAGACAGGCTGTGACACGGACCCTTCCAAACTGGCCTCAGGGTGTTTCATACCCCACCTTTCGTTTCAGGACAGGTCGCTTGGATGAGCTGAGGATTTAAACCAAACACTTGAAGAAAAACGAAGCAAAATCCTTTGCCTCTCAGTGTCCTAAAATGCACAATTTGTTTCTTTTTGCTTTCGGAGGTGCAAATCAGTCTGCAGAATAGGATGTCTTCGCTGGCTGGACTCGTAACAGTTAACTCTAAAGTATCAAGGTATTATTTCTACTGACTGTAAGAGATTTGTCTGCTATTAATAGATGGCTATTCTCAGAAGCCTGTACGATTTGTTCCTGAATAGGCTTTGGTGTCTGCTGCTGCTGCTCACTGTTTACAGTATTTGGGAGTAACACAATTTGGAGTCTAACATAAGTGTTTTATCCAACATATTGAATAGAATTAAAAGTACTTTTTATTTTTTCCTCCATCAAATATACATAATATTATTGCAGTGGAGGAAAAGAGGAAGGATAAAGACCACAGTAAAAGAATGTTAAACTACCTCTATTTTAGATAATAGCTGTAGAGGGGGGTGAAGTGGAGGAGGATGGAGAATGCTGACCAAACAGTGTTTGATACCAAATACTGGTTGTTGATTTATACCTCGGCTTCATGGATTGGCACAGTGAACATGAATG
This sequence comes from Turnix velox, assembly GCA_013400935.1. Classification (NCBI taxonomy): domain Eukaryota; kingdom Metazoa; phylum Chordata; class Aves; order Charadriiformes; family Turnicidae; genus Turnix; species Turnix velox. The sequence goes on from VZTY01004224.1 coordinate 42,216, forward strand.
ATTAATCACTTTCCAAATGCAGAGAGAAAAGAGGAAGAGCTGCATATTCAGAAAAATTCTAGCAAGCCTTTTAACCCTCAGCCTCAACCCTTTTGCAGAAAGGCTGATTCATGTCACTGCTCAATGTTTTTGTAGAAGCAGTTTTGCACTTCACAATTAACTGTGAAAACAGGAAAAGTGGTAATTTTTGAAAATAGATTTTGGCAAACAAATAAGATACTATGTTAAAGCTGACCTTTCTAATAATCCAAAAGGAGATCCCCTTTCCTGTTGGCTGATGCCATTGTATTATTTACAGTCATATTTCTGTAAGCTCCTGAGTTCTGTGCTGAAATCCAGACCAAGTTGAAAACGTGTCTCAGTTTTATATTTCCTTTGTGTCTTATTTATTATTTGGGGAACAGGAAGCCTGATCCAATTGAATACACTGCAAAACTGGCAGGTAAACTCAAGAGTAGCATGAAACTTGTTTCTTGAGTTATAAAACTGGTGATGTTTAAATGTAAAACTAGGGGGACTGACACTAACATTGCAGAGAAGAGAAGCTCTACAATGTTTCATGTAAAGTCCCGTGTGTTATTTATTTACTGTGTGACTTCAGGGAATGTCTTTCACTGCTGTGAGCACACACTGTCAGTTCTTTACAGTGCTGTGGGCAAATACAGAGCCCTGGGAATACTGGGGCTTTGTTAAGCTGGTATTCCTTTGCATTTATCAAAATAAATCACCAAAAAGTAACAATCACCAGGCACATTCTGTGAAATCACGAGGCAACAGTCTTCGTGTTTGTGAAATAAAATGATGCCAACAGCACTCATAAACAGCTAGTATTTTTAAGGTGAAGAACTAAACATACTTTGAAAAAGTACAGCAGACAGCTTTTTCTTTTAAACTCAAGAGAACTGCATTTTGGAAGAAAAAGTGCATGGCAAATTCGAATTTGGTCACCTGTAAGTGAGAAAAAAACCTAATGCAGGTGAGAGAAAATAGATGCCATAATAAAAGGCTGTTGTGGGGTTTTGTTCCACTGAAGGTTTACATTGAGATCTACACATTGAGCCAGTCTAGCTGCATTCTGCTCAGAATTCAGTGCCCTGAGATGACTCCACATTCCTTTGTGTTTCTTGAGTTCCCGAGGCAGAGTCTTACTTGATCTTGGCTGCTGGAGCTCCTCGGCAGCATTCTAACCAAGTCCAGCCTGTGCTTATGGGTGCTACTGTTTCTGTCTGTCCAGACAAGGTGAACCACCTGTATTGATTGAAAGACCTCAGTTGCAATCATACCAAGTAAACATATTTATGGAAAACACAGCAAAAGCAGCAGGAGAATGTACATATTTAGCTTGCCACCAGTAGTCACTCAAGACTTGTGGAAATTTCACTCTTTGCACTCTCCTTTTACTTAGTTCACAGGAACATGGATAACAATTGGGACTCTGCCAACTCCCTGTTCCTTTTGAAATGCACTTTTTAAGCATGTTTTCTGAAAATCTAACTAAAGCCTGGATCCTGGTGGATAGATAAATGGTAACACCTGGTGCATTCCTTATCTTTTCTCTTGGTATCTCAAAGTGTTTAGTTGCATACAAGAATTTTTAGAAACAAGTCATGTCATCCTCAAAAGCAAGTCTTGGTGAGCTGGTCATTTTTTAGTCTATTGGGGTTTTTTTTTAATTTGTATTTTTGGATACAGGGCTCCAAGAATTTGTGTAAGTACCCTGTAATTATTTAATTCTTGCTTCATTAGGAATGTGCTGTACACACCATTAATATTTAAAGGACTGAACATTGGAAAAACAATGTATTTACAATTCTTAAAACAGAGATTTATTAGTTTGTTCCTAGAATTGTGCCAGAGGAGCAGCACCATCCACATGCATAACATTGCTACTATTGATCTTGGATTCAGGTGTAGGCTCTGAGTTGAGACATGACAGGGCACAAAATCAAACCAAAATGAAACCACCATTGCCCAAATCTGCTTCTTTTAAGTTAACAAATAAAGATAGAATGTAGATTTTCAGACTTCATTTTCTTCCTCCCCTGGAATGAGACTGGAGATGCCATTTTTGTAAGTGGAAAATGTGAAATCAAACTTCAAAATGCTCTGTATTTCAATAGCATGATGAGAATGCAAATACTCTCATGCTGATAAGTGTTTTCAGTATGGAAGAAGATGATCATCCATTAATTTCAGGGTTGTTTTTTTGTCTTTATTCATAGGATAGACATTCAATTTGCTGTATGCTAAAACCCGTACTTGAATTACACTGGTTTTACCTGTGCATGGGTGGTATTTTCTACACTTTTAATAATTCAAACTTGTTATGGTCACTATTTAGTCAATGTAAAATGCAGTATAATCTTAACAACTTACTGGTGGGCTTGCAGCAGTAATTCAAACTAAACAAGAGGAATATTATTACAGTTTGTCAGTAAATTCTCCTAAACCAAGTTCCTATTTCAACCACAGGAATAGAAGTAACAAGCTAAGTCCTCTCATTATGGTTTTCTTTATGTAAATATATCCTTCTGAAGCTCCCAAAGTTAGTATTAATGGTACAATTTATGCTGTGAAGGAAATGCCAGTCTCAGAAGTTAAGAAATGTCTGCCTTAGGAAGAGCTACAGTAACACCCAGGACAGCAGGGATGATGCTGCTGCTGAACCAAGTCCCCAACTCGGTCTCCTTCCAGCCAGCAAAACTCACATTTGCTTCAGCAAAAGATAGAGAGAGGCCAGGGAGGGTGAAATTTGGTCCCTTGGTATTGATAGCAGCAACTGACAGTTCTATCTCACAATCAGAGAGCATCTGTTGTAAGCATCACTTTGTAATTTTACTCCAGGAACTTAGAGCCTATCAGCATAAAACCCGTCTTCACTGTTTACTAACAACATGAACACTGAGCCATAATTAAAGTCTGCAAACAATGTGACATTCAGCATTAGGAATATTAAATTCGTTTCAATATTCTTCATGTAAATAGAAAGGTATTTTTTAAATGAGTGCAATTATTTAAAACCAGGCTACACAACCCATGTCATTGTCTTTCATATTATAAATTAAATGTTTGTGGTCTGAAAGGATTGGGGTTTGGGACTTTCTTCTCCTTTTCTTACAAAGTTTGTGTCATTCATGTCACTTTTTTCCAGGAATACTTTCTACTGAAGTGCTAAATGGAGCTCCTCGGCACCATATTTACCCTTCACAGATTTTCATTATGTAAAAAGTCATTTGGTAAGACCTGGTGGATTACAGATCACTCTAAGTGCTTTCTCTCAATACCATTACATAAGTCTTTTAATGCAGGAAGAGATGTGGACAACACAGCAGTCTACACGTGAGCACCATTTGCTATGGCAAGCATACAAGTGGGATTAGAAAATAATGGTTTTTTTCATATAATTATCTGCATGTGTTGAGGGAAGGATTAGAAATGGAGGGGTATGGATGGATGTAGCAAATATGTCTTCATGCTAGCAAACTCTTTTCTGTTCAATAGAACATCATCAAAACATTGAACTGCAGCTTCTCTATAAGGAGGCAGGAATTATATATCCAGTGGAACAAGAAATATATAATGTCTTTGAGGGGAAATGATGATTTATTCTCTGATGAGAATAAAAATTGCCCAATAGTGATTTTACAGAGAAGAACCCTGTTCACTCTGTTTCAGACTACAATTGACCTGTTTCATACTACAGAGGACAGACATTTGTCCTGCCAGCTTGTGGCCATGGAACTGTCATGCAGGTTAAACCATGTAAAGGAGAAAAGAAAAATCAGGTGGTGTTTCACCAGCTCAGAAGTTCCCCTGCACACCCTCATCCAGTCAAGCTTTTGCACAGGAAGGATTGTGACTTTTAGGCAAATTGAAACAAAAATAAGAGTGTCTCTGCAAACCTATCACCCCCAAGGGCTCAGGAGCAAAACCAATTCAATTCCCTTTATTGCTCAGCTCCATTCTGCTACTTCCAGTGGGGTTGAAAAAGCATCCAACTTTTTCTTAAGTGCTAGAAATGAACTTGAATCTCCTCAGAGGCAGGTGGTTTGTTTTCTGTGAGCTGAATTGTATGCTTGCTTTTATTGCATTGCACTCTACTGCATGATCCTGACTAATAACATCTCCTCCAAGTTTAACAAACCCACTAAAAGCTACTTCTAATTCAGTGCACAGAAATGAAGTTGCAGTAAATGGGCTGTTGTTTGGTCAGTTTTTTACATTAACATAATCCCAGGAGTCTGTGGTCTGTTCATTCTGTCTCTCTCATACACATAGAAAAGATGCTGATCAGCTGAACTTACTGATTTATCACAGCACTAAGGAATTACACAGCCTAAAACGTGTCTTCAAACTTTAATTGTCTTAGGGAAAAAAAATTAAATTCAAATGCAATTCCTTTGCATGATGTGTAAGAATCTACATGTAAATAGCATAAACCTTGGGGGGGAAACAAGTGGCAAAGGTGGAAATGAGAAGACATAGGAAAATATTTAACTATTTATACCATATAAAATGACCAAGTACCCGACAGACCAAACATGATCCTCTCTTAGCAACTTAACCAGCTATGCTAATTCTTTGTGTAACTTTATAGAGAAATACACATTGGACTTGTGAAACATTGCTCACACAAACCATCCCTGCTCACTTTGGTGAGAAATGACACGTCTGAATACCACTCCTGTAATTAAAAGCTGCAGAATTAGAACTATAATTTCCATTTACATAAGACACATAATCCATTCGGCATCTGTTGGCAGGAGAACATTCCCAGTTTTTAATTCTATCTGTAACCTAGTTTTCTGCTTTGATTCCTTTGCATGAAGGTGGCTGTATTTTTTTTTTATTTAATCTATATAATGGTGATATAAACCTGCATTTCCTAGATTCAACATTTGTTCGTATTTTTTGACACAATACTTACTAAATCAGACGGAGAATAATTTGTTTACTTTTTACATCATTTGTTGCCCCTGTTGATGCGTTGTTGTAGGATGAGCTAAATCACAGAATGAGCCGGGTTGGAAGGGACCTCAAGGATCATGTAGCTCCAACCCCCAACCTAAAAGCTTTAGAAATAAGCCAATTGGGGAAGCAGACACGCTCACTGCCATCTTGTAAAGCGTGGCGGACATCACACCTGTGTGGGGACAAAGCTTTTACCCATCGCTTAAGCCAAGAACGGAGTCCAAACAGCAGTTGCCAGGACAGCAACAAGCACGCCATTGCCCCCTCCCCGCCCGCCGCTGCAGTGTCTCCTCCGCGCCCACAGGGGGCGGTAGCGCCCGGCTGGCTCCGCACCTCAGCCCCTCCGCCCTTCTCCGCCCCCGGAAATGAGCTCGGGGCTGTGGCCATGGTGGATGGACGTTGGGTTGCTCCGCGCCTGGCGCCTTTCGAAATGAGCTGCTGCTGCAGCGGAGCCCCAGCAGCGG
>VZTY01004225.1:0-50334 GCA_013400935.1 Turnix velox
TGTTCTGTCATCCTCAATGGGAATGTTTTCTCTTCTATGTCTGAGGAACCTCTTGTGTTCCAGTTTGCACCCATTGCCCCTTGTCCTGTCATCGCAAGCCACTGAGAAGAGCCGGGCTCCACCCTCCTGATACATACCCTTTCCATCTTCATAAACAAGAAAGAGCTTGCCCCTCAGTCTCCACTTGTGTCACCCTCCATGTGTTTTTGCAACCCTTTTAGGAGGATCTGCTCCATGACTTTGCCAGGCACAGAGGTGAGACTGACTGGCTCATGAAGACTAAGTCAGAGTATTTGCAACTGGGCAAAAAGATAGACCTTCTTGAAAAATATTAGTAGGGAAGAGCACGTTAGTTTTGGCTACATCCAGTGTAGTGGTAAAGGATAAATGGTTTTGGAATCTTATTAGAAGAGAGGTGTAAATCAGCAGTAAGATGAAATGTCTATGAAACATTGATGTAAAAGTTGAGTAGCAGGCAAATGTTCAACAGATTGGTGGGTGAGAAGATGACTGTACTCTACTATGTATCAGTGAGATTTATTTTTTTGCTACTACATAGTAGTTTTCTACCTCCCAAGCCAACATAATTTGATATAGCATTCATGGTGTCCCCACATAGGTGGTCAGACTATTTTTTCACCATGAGGGTGGTGTGGCACTGGAACAGGTCACCCAGAGAGGCATTTGAGGTCAGGCTTGGTGAAGCTTTGAGCAGCCTGATCTAGTGCAGTATGTTCCTGCTCACTGCAGTGGAGTTTGCCTAGATGGCATTTGAAGGCCCCTTCTGACTCAATGCATTCTATGACCACTATAGCATAGTATCTGGCAGCAGTGGTCAATACGTGGCTTAAATCAGTAGGATTCCAAACATAATATCTTGGCTCAATACCTGGATCTAAAATGATGACAAAGCAGGATTGTTAAGTGTGCACTTCTGGAAAAAGTCACAGGAATGGGAATCTTCATAAACTGAGGTGGTTAAAATGTTAACAGGGTGGTTGGATATTAACCTTATGGAAAACGCGAGTGCTTTCTAGAAACTAATTCTTAACTGATTTTAAACAGCAGCAGCTCACAAACAATGGGAAAAGGAGGAGATTCCTCAAATGAGCGGATCAGTTGCCAGAAAAATTAAGATGATCTCTCCACTTTCTGTATTTCAGTGTTCATATATATTTGGAAATAAGGAACTGGCAGATGGTTCTCATGAACTACATCTGGGGAATAAAAGATGCCAAAACTGACTGCGTGAATATTATCCAGATAGGCTCTGATGGAAAGATTCATGGCCTCAGGATGGTGGCATATTGCCCAAAGTTAATTGAAGGATATAATGATGATTGATGCAGATCCAGATCAGTATGAGGGAAATTTATCTTGCACATATGGATTCAGATGTGCGTGTGCACACTAGATTTTAACCAGCCATAACCTTCCTATGTTAAAATCTCTTAAAATCTTTAGGTAAATATGAAAAATTTAGACCTTTTCATTTATCCTACAAGTACTATCATTCTCAAAGTTCTTCCTGGATACTCTCAAGTCATGTGTCTCTTAAGCCAGACTTGTGGGATACAGGTAGTTTCTCTTTGCCCCAAAACCAGAAGAAATAGTTTATTTTTTCAGAATGAAGCATGGAGGGCTAAAGACTCCTAGGGCAAAAGGAGATACCCCAGCACATCATGGACTAGAGCAGAGGCAAGAAAGGGGAGACATAAATATACACATCCCTTTTATTACTTGTAGGGAGAAAGTGTTGAGCAGGAAGTGAAGTTTGCAACCCCAGACAAACCCTTAGAATGGGGAATTCTAAGGTGCTTTAAGCTTTTTTCTTGGCATGTGCATTTTTTTACTTAAACAAATGTGTGCTCATCCAGCTGTGAGTATTAATTCATTTTTAAGTGACTCCTAAGAAAAGCAATTGCTATTCTCTAAATTCTCTGAACTCTTTGTTACCCCTCTGTCAGGACATCAGCATCGGTGTGGCCTCCCAATAGCAGAAGGATGTGAAAAATATTAGAATGTGTCCAAACAAAGGCAACCAAATGGTGAAATGTCAAAGAGACATGACTTCTGAGGGTAATTGGTTTGTTCAGCTTAGAGCAGAAGAGCCTGAGAAGGGACCTTATTGTTGTCCATGACTACTTCATGTGGAAGGGGAGCAGAGAGCGAGGTGGTGATCTCTTGATGCAAGAGGATGGCTTGAAGGAGTGGCAGAGGAAGTTCAGATTGAACATTAGAAAAAAAATTCTTCATGAAGAGGGTGGTCAAACCCTGGACCAAGCTCTCCAGGGACATGATAATGGCTTCCCAAGCTTTTAAGCATTCAAGAAGCATGCAGGAAATGCTCTTAGATCTATCCTGAACTTTTAGGTTGACCTGGCTGGTGTTTGGAGTTGGACTTGGTGATCCTCATGAATCCCAGCTGTGTATACTCCATGACTAGTTGGTTTTCTACAAGAGTGGGAGTTGCCTTTTGTTCAGTGTTAAATGAGGACAGGAGATCAGAGACCTCAAAATAATGAAAAAACATCTCAATAATCTGGAAATGGCTGTAGTGGGACTTAACTAAATTTAAGGCAGCTGACTTAGCCAGCACTGCTGCTGTGATTTTTTACTTGCTGCTCATTGAAAGCTTTTTGCTTGAAGTGGACTTTGCTGTGCAGATGGCTGCAGAGGGCTCAATTAGTGTGAAATTAGAAAAAACTCTGTAAAATCTCATTTTAAGAAAAATGCTCTCCTTGTGGTTGTACAGAATATTTTAGCTGGCAAGTTCCTGGTGTGATGTTCAACTGGAAGACCTGTGAGGGAGCTGGGCAATACTGCCTGTGAGGGTGTGCAGGTCCAGGGCCTCTAAAGAAGGCAGATTCTGAATTGCATGCTGTGGGGCTTACCCAAGTGGATTGAGGTTAAGCCTGACTCATGTTGTGCAATCTGGAGTGCAAGGATCTTCAGCTCTTTTTCCATCTGGACCAGCTCTTTTCAGCACAATTATACACAAATTCCACTTTTGAGACAAATTATCAACTATCTAAGGAAGAGTCACTCCAAAACCAAGTGAATCCCAATAGTTACTAAGTTGTATCTCTGCATCAATGTTAAAGCTCTGTGGTCTTGCACTCAGAACCCCTCAGGACATGAAGGTCTTTCTTCCTGGGCTATAGCTTTCTCAGAATGAAAGAGAACACAGCAACTCTTCATAGCTAGTAATAAAGAATTAGACTTCAACCTAATTAATAGTGACAACTTTCTCTAGCAATGCAGTTTATAATCATCTTAGAAAACAGCAGCTCAGCACTTCATAGAATGATAGCCTTCTAGGCTAGCTACTTGTCTGGAAGTGAAGTATTTTCTGAAATAAAAAACAGCTTATCATTTGATGGTCTTGAATCTTAGACCAGGATTTCTTTCCCTCTTTTTCCAAAACTTGGTGCTCCTTAGATTGCCAGATCTAGCCTTCAGATTTGGCTAACATTTCAGTGTTGGGGTATCCTTACACAGTTGAAATGTCAAAGTAAGTGTTTATGTCCTTTCTATCAACCAGTAATACTTCTTTCCTTGTTAGGAACAAGAAGCAACTTGGTTTTCCCCACAATAAGGAAAGTGGAAGTTAATAGTTATTTCTGGTGCGATCCAAAGAGGGAGCTTCTGAACCTACAGGATGCTGCATTGTGTGTATTTCTTAAAACCTAATGAACGGATATATTTCTTAATGAAAATTAAGAATGGAAACAACAACAAACCCTTTGGTGGTTTGGAATGGAATGCTACTCCTATTTGTCTCCTTTAAATGGCAAATAAACACTTGAATAATTAAGAGTCAGCACTTTTAATTCACTGCAGACTCCCCAGTTAAGAAAAGAACTGATCATACTCTGTAATTTTCCAATGATCACATCCAAGCCTAGCTGGAGAGACATCAGGCATCTGATAAGCTGGTCTGTATAATAAAACAAGTTGATGGCTAGATTCATTCAGTTTCTTCACACTGACAACACTGCAAAAGAAAGGAGTGGCGGCTCTGGGTACCCTGCACAGTGGAACCATAAGAAAATGCAGATTTTCTCATGTGCAGCTGTTGAGTTCTGTTTGGAAAGAACTTCAGCACTTATCCACATCTGCGTAGAAAGAAGAAAACTCTCCTGGACTGGTACCAGTTTTTATTAGATTTGCAACAAACCCCCACCATCCCTCAAGTTCCATCTTCTCTGTATTTCCCTTCTTAATAGCTTGCCTTTTACCTGGCCACGTAGTCCATCTGAAAAGAAACATGACTACAAGCACATTGACTAACAGAATCAAACACTCAGTTTCATTTTTTGTTATCTACTTACATTTTATTACAGTCTAATATGAAACCATTTCATATTTATGCTAGAATTCTTTTAATTACTTGTGAGCAAACTTAAACCGGTCTTGAATGTTCATATTTATTGCAAGCAGATTCTTGTGTCCTGCCTATATATTTCTACATAGGGATTCAAAATGTGACCGAATATAAACAAGTTATATTTGGTTATCTACAGAAATAAAAGTTAAAAATAGCACTGGAAAGAAACTTTACAGTAAAGTATTCACGCGTCGACTCTTCAAATCAAATAAATGAAGTGGTATAGGATAATCTAAACATTAGATTTGAAGGCTGATTTATTTTCAAATAAATGCACCTATAATTGCACAATTAAAAATAAGTGTCAGTATTTGGAGCTGATGACTACAGACATCCTTAATGTTTAATGCACAGATAACTACGCCCCCAGCCCCCACATAGCAACTCTTGCAGATTCTACTTTACATGAGATCATGAAAAGCCATTTCAAATGCAAGGTGTACACAGCACAGAAGTCATCTCAGAGACGACGCAGATTAAAATTCTGTGGATTCTCATATGGTAGAAAAATTAAAGCTATAGAAACTGATTGGTTTTGATTATTCTGCAAAGTAGAATCATGTATGTTTTCCACTTTCATAATACTTTCAAAAATTTCCATTAAAGCTTTATGAACAGAGACAGTAGCATGAGCACATGAGCACAGTGATTGCAACTGGTTTCCAAAAGAAAAGTAGTGCAGTTACTCAATTAAGTTTTTATTTTTCTTTTGTACTTTTATATTTGGAAGCCAGTTGTGTCAGGACAAATAGGCTAATGCAAGCGAGAAAGTAAACAGTAAGCTTTTACATTTAGTGGCTGAACAAACAGTTCTTGTACGTGGTAAAACAAAAGAGATCTTTTGCCACAAGCCACTGCAGGAATACATGAACTTCAGTGGCCAAAAAGCTTGAAATACTTTCTAAGTCTTCACATAGATTTGGTTAGCGCTTACCAGTTTCAAGACATTTACAGAAGCAGTTATGGAGACACTAGTGCTCTTTAAAGCTGCAATGATTTAAACAAGGCAAGTTAGGAAGTTCTATAGATTTTTATACTTTTCCCCTTTTAGTACATAAAATGATCTGCCTACTTTCAGTGCCCCATCCATAATAAAACATTCTAATGCATTTTAACTGCTGCTTTTTTTATCTTTGTATAATCTGCTCCATTTACAGTGAAACTTCTGAGTTAACACCTGCTGCAGTGGGCTAGGTTTGCACAGCAACAGTGACAGGGACTAAAGCAAAAAGCACATTGAGTGAAAACAAGTTGATGTTCTATGTTTGGTTTTTTTTCCCCATGAAATGGTGTATTTTAGCAAACAGACAGTAACAACTTTTAAAGGAAAAAAGTACTGCTAAATCAAAGCAGAAACCTCCACTTAAATTCAAGTGTTCTTTCTCCTCCAAAACAACATGCTTAACAAGAATTTCTACAACGGTGTTTCAGCCCGAACGACATTGTCAATAATTCCTAAGAGCAGGGCTAGGTGAAGTTTGCAATGAACTGCTTCATTAATAGGCAGAACAGGAATGCAGCATTTTCCAAAACATCAAGCAAAAATCTCCTTATTTAAGGCTAAAAGATGCAACTTGGAAAAGTAACAAAGCAGGAGGCTTTACAGAGTAAAAAAGCCAGCAGAAATAGCACAGCACTGAAATACAGTGCCCTAATTGATGCTATCACAGATACCAACAAAACATCGATAATTTGGGTGAGACTGAGAGAGCAATGGACTTTGATTTCTAATTTGACATTCATTAGAATTTTAACATTCAGCCACAACTCCCCTCTAAGCTAAATTTAAGTGGCCAAAACTCATAGGTATAAAAAAAGCCTTCAAAACATATACTTAAAAAAAATAGAAATGGTGTGTTAACAAATGTATGCGTAAAACAGATTTATAAATAGCTATAGTATGAAAAATATTTCAGTGCAAAGGCAATTTTAAGATTTCTAAAAAATACATTACAAATAATTCATTAACTACACACAAGAAATTTGTCACTGCTACTGGTATAAAATTTATACCCATATTAACTTTTTAAAAATATATACACCAGTGTTTTATGTAGGGGATGACTCTAGCTGACCAACATTCATGTCTGCAATGGCAAGTATGTGCACACACACCCACATGTGGATGGATGTATTTCAAAATGGTGCTGCTGTGAGGACATTCTTTGAAGAAACATAAAAGTGCTACATGTTAAAGGGTGAAAATAACCTTGTCTGTGGTGCTCAGCATTAGACTTGTCAGAATTCTCATATCTTTGGTATACTGAAAGCTTCACAACTTAACTTTACAATCTATGCTTGTCCCAGGGCACTTCAATAATATTTCACTGTTCATTTAATGTGAAAATCACTCGGAATGCTGTGAGGAGCATTTCCTAGTAAGCTGATTTTTCTTTTATTAATAAGTAAAGTAGCAAGTAAGCTATTTTACCTCTTTTTTTTTTTTAATCACAAAAAAGGAAGATAATTGACTAGTGTGGCAGAGAAAAATTAACAATGTCTTGGCCAGACCTTCCTATAAAGGCTGCAGCTCAGATTCCAAAATATTTTGTTTTCCCACTGAAATAAATTTTTAGTTAATGTCCTACCAGAGGTATTTCATGACTGTGGTTATTAATTAGTTCTAACCACCAGGCAGAAATTGACTGACATCAGGTTACTCCTTCAGGTATTTTTGCACCCCAAAATAAAACACTGGACTAAAGAAACAAGACAAGGACACAGCTAAGAGCTGAGTAAGCGTGAGGTAACATAAAAACAGCAGAGAAAACAGAAGTGCAAGTTGGCTGCTTTCCTTAAAGTAATGCAAACATAATCCTTCCAAGCAAACTAGTTTCTGGATCACAACTACAGATCCAGACTTAGCAAACAGCTGCCTGCCATCTCGTGGTTTGCTTGAAAAAGTTAACAGTTGAGTGGTTTGTCACACAGCCACCAAGCCATTTAGCCAGTGTTTATTTACCCTTACACACCAAAAAAAAAAGAAATGAAAATTAATTCAGGTAGTAAAAGATGCTTATTTGGAAAAACCAACCTTCCTTTTTTTAAGGAAAAAGAAGTATTAAAAAAAAAAGTGCTTAACATATACTTTCTTCTCTACTTATTTTACAATCACAGGAAGTGGGAAGGCTTGATAACCTGCACCTTTGACAAAGATCTTTTAGGCAAAATGTGTACATTCTGGTTTAAGTAGATATTAACATAATATTTACCTACTGAGCAGCCAACTTGCCTCCACGTAACATGTACATTACTCAAGGGTTTATTTTGCCTATCTTTCTACAGGAGAAAACTAACTGAAATCAGATACAGTCCTGATTTGGCCACTTACAAGGAAGTGAACATTAGAGAGTGTTTCTTGAAAGCAGATTTGCACAGAGGAAACACCAGTTTGTTCTACAGAAAGAGCAAAGAAAGAAAAAGTACAGAGGAAAATCAGAACTCATTAAATATGCTTTAGGAGCCTTTCATTGGAGATAACTGAGGATATTGATTCTGGCTGAAAATTAAAACTGTTGAGCTCAAAATGTAGGTCACTGACTGACAGTATGCACAAAGAAATGTAACAAAGAAAATTACTAAAGATGACAGAAGCAGTAAATGCACAAAAGTCTTAACTTGGGATGAAGAGACTTTTTAGTGCTACCAGTCTCACAGTACCAGACTGTGCAGATTGTTCATTGCTTCAGTAGTTCAAAACATAAAAAGAGGCCCAGAAGGGTTCATACTTCTAGCTCTTGTTCCTCTTTGTCTGAACATTACCTCAGACAGCAAAAGCCACATACAGTTTAATATATTTCTGTGACATGTCTGTTTCCTGAAAAAAAGAGAAATCAACAAAATTACAGTTTGGGGTTTTTTTTGTTTTTTAGGCTTGACTTGGTGTTGTGTCATACAGACGTTTCCAAACCTGACCCACTGTAGTGGTAGCCTGCACTGGAACGGCCATGCTTATTTGAATAGCCAAAGACAGATGGAAGTACTGTATAATCAACGCCTCTCCAGTGGGTAAACATGGTTTTCTTAGAATGAGAATTAGACCTTCTTGCTGGGGAACTGCTGCAGTCGCTGCTCCTGTATCTTGGGCTTTTCAGACAGGCAAGAGGAGTGAACTCTGAAATGTGCTCCTGACAGTGCCTCGATGCATTCTGTTCAAAGGAGAAAAGTGAAATACGCAGTGAATAGATTATTTTGGAGCTGAAAGTCTACAATAGTGTTATTTCATGGGGCTGTTGAGCCCTTGTTGCAATAATGCCTTTCAATACATCACCGCTCTGGGTATTTGTTTCATGTAAAGGTATAAATCATCATGTCATTGAGGAATCAGCCACTTTCAAGATGCTTAGTTTTCTATTAAGACCTAAAGAAGCAGGCAGAATTTTACATATAATCTCTAAACCTGATATTTGGCTCTTCAGAGAGTAGGTGAGGAGACAGAGGACTGCATTCAAGTTGAATTGTTTTAAGTCAGGTTTATATTTTGTTTTGCAATCTCACCTGGTGCATCTTTTGATTTCTGAGCTTTCGTATCCAGGATTTCTTGTAAGAATTATGAGACAGACTGGATTAAACTACTTCGCTTTGTACTTACAAAGAGAGGCAATTCTCTACATCTTGTTAGTGCTAATCAGATGAAAGTTCCTGAGGTTTAATGCACTTGCTTTGTACTTTTAAGCAGTATCTGCTTTTGGATTTGCTTAGATTATGTGTAGCTCTGCTACAGGCAATTTATACTGCACAATACAGAACTATCCAGGTCTAATTGTGCATTAAAATTCATCTGTGGCATATAATCACTCCACAATGGAAGAGTCAGCTCTTCCCCTCAGGAAATACTCAGGACTACAGAAATACCATGGACAAGACCCTAGAACATGAGTACAAACTGGAAGAAAATCAGTAGAGCAATTTCCCTAATGAGTTTATCCAATTCTTACAGAGGTATGGTGGTTATGTGACGGTATTAAGATGTCAATATATGATAAGCATGTGATTAAAATCTATGTTATCAATCAACAAATGCTATGTATACACAGGCCAATTCTCTGTTATTAATCATCTCTTTCTTTCTACCCTTGTTAACAGCAACAGAGGAGCAAAGGGACAAAACCACAATATAAATATTGATGATATAACATATAAAAGTTTGGCTGAGATTTAATATAACTTTTTTAATGCCAATCACAAGCTTCAAATACTACTCTTGCATAATTAAGTGGAATCAGAAAGCTCTCTTGCAATGGTTACTCTTGGAAAAGTCAGCAAACTATGCCAAACTGCTCATGAACAGCAAGGCCTGTGTTCTTATAAACACACACACAGATCAAATATCAACATTGATACAGAAAAATGTGTCACATGACACCCATACCTAACACAGTGTATTTATAGAATTTATTAATGAGAGGCTATTGATTCATTGTTTTGCCTCGTAAGTGGCTGAGACAAAAAGATCTTACCTGTGGCATGGACCATCTCTTGCAAAAACTAATCTCTCTGAGTAAAACAATCTTGTATTGATGTTAATAAAGCACATCAAAAACTCTGGAGGAAACAGTTGATTTGTAAATAGCACAGTTCCCCGACAAAATTTAATCCAAACTGGCAACACGTACAGTACTGTTACCTAGCTTTGATCTAATTATGGCTCGGAAGCTGAAAGAATTCCATCAAGAAGTCGCCCATCGCTGTTCGCCAGTGCATTTAGGGCTCTTTTTTGTCTGATACTCTTCTGCAAGGATGAGGAAAAACAGTGAGACTCTTGCTGAATACAAGAGAGAAATGTGAATGAATGGTACTATTTGGTACAAATTCAACGACTGTACCAAAGTCCTGTAAAAAAGTCCTGACTCTCTGACAGATTTCAAAAGGAAAGGTTATCCTCTGTAAAACATGGATTCTATTTCTTCATCCTGAGGCTAATCCTTTCAGCCACTCTGAGGACCCTTTTTTTGTTCCATTTCAAAGTTTGTTAAAAATACTTCATTAATCTCAAAAGCACTTAACTGTACCATGACTAAGAACTGTGTACTTTGTCCCTCTGACAATAACCTGTACTGAATGGGAGAGGAGCTCATGAGATGATGAGGTCAAACTGATTACAAATGACAGAGTCTCACTCCACTTCTCCCCAGATGAACTGGTACACTGAAGGGTGCCCTGCACAGAGAGCTGACAAGGCCATTGCTAATGAAGGCTGATTTATAGCTTAGTCATTACCAGAGGGAGAAAGGGCAGGGTAACTTTTTCCATGGGATTCAAATACTGCAACAGCAGGATATATTCCTTTGTTTCCCATAGGAGAGGAGTCCAACACATGACAAAGGCAACAGTTTGCTGGTGACCAGCCCCGTGCAGCTGTTGAACAGCAGCTAAGCCTATAGAGGAACAGAAGGAGGATGGATCCCCAGAGAGGCTTCCCCAGGTAAAAGCAGCACTTTGGGTTTCCCCAAGCACAGCAAAATGGTAGAGATCTCATAACATAGCTGACAGGCCAACCCTGAGGCTGAAGCAAAAGTGAAGTACAAATAAAAATCATCAGAAAAGGATAAGAAAAATATTTCTTAAAACAGAATGTAAGCACAGAAGTTATTTACAGCTCAGATTCTAAACATCTGGTATTTCAGCTGTACAATATATGGGATTGATGAAACTGTCAAATTGACAACTATAACAATGAAGAGAGGATAATTTGAAGTGAATTTATATGTTACCTAACAGAGCTTCTGAGCTTCTACTATTAATGAAAAAGCACAAAAGAAAAAAAAAATACAATCAAATAATGTAGCTTGGATAGAGCAAAAATAATACCCTTTTGCTTTTCAAAATTAGAGGCTGAAAGAAATGTCACAGCTGCACAATTTCCAGTTAAACAACAAAATTCAGCTTCTTTGATTGAGCCCAAGAGTCACTGGGATTGTGTACGAGGCACAAGCAGATTTTGATTGAATTACCAAAAGACAACAAATTCCTCCAAAGCTTTTGCAGAATTAGTGTTATAGCCCAAGAAAGACAACAGTTCATATGTGTGCCTATGTATATATATACACACATGGATATATATACTTAAGTGTACACACATGTATGTGTATATATGCATATATCTGTGTGCATGTACATATATATCACTGAAAAACTCTCCCAGACAAAACAGAACTAGACGTGGAATGCTTAAAAACCTCTAAATGATAATGATGGTAAACAATCACCCACCACACACTGGAATAACTCTCAAATAACTGAAAAACTCAGAAACTTAAGAATCACTTCAATGGCTTTATGTGGCCTGAAGAGAGCCTATGAAGTAACCTGGGGGGTGGCTGCTGCTCCTACATTAATTTTGTCAGCTGTTCCAGAAAGCCTTTATTACATGAAAAGCAATTAATCTTGCTGCATTCCTGTAAGCTTTAAGAGCTTTTACAAGCTCAATTCAAAACAATCCCAAGGCACTTAGAGGCAAATTTTAGCCAGGAATTCTCAAAAGTGGGAAAAAACCCCCCACTTTAGTGTATTTCCCCTATGATTTAACTGTAATTTTTTTTACTGTAATTTTCACTATGTGTTTTTGAAGGGGGAAATAAAGAGGAAATGTATATTTTGTCTCAACTAGTTAAGAAATAAGGATCTTAAATCTGCAACAGTCTCCTAGTGCTAAGTCAAAAACCATTTCCTTGCAGACTGAAGAAAAGCCAAGATTTACTAGCATTTCTTCTACTTTTATATGACATGAAATGCCATGTATTGCTGGATCTTGAGCTGTTTTCTTTCTCAAAAAAGCACATGATTTCATAAAATACAATATAAGGAAAGCTCAGTTTCAAAACACATGCTGGAAATAATTAAAGAGATGCATTTCAAAGATTGCTTAAAATGGCTTCCAGTAAAACATTTCTGCATTCTGCTAGTAACCTCAACACAATCAGAATTACCACTTATTTGTGTGTTAACTATTGCATTCTCTCAGGTGAAATGCAAGCATGCCATGAATTCACCTACTGACAGACCAGTGATTAAAATGAGGATCTAAGAATTCTAGACACATTATTCAGTAACAACAGTTACAGGAGTGATAGTGATAACAATTCACAGAATCTTTGAGGCAAACAGAAAAAGACAAAAATGAAGCTAAAAAGTATCCCAACTATAGTTGATGTGAATCAGAAATTGAGATGATGAGTATGGTAAATAACTTCTGATGATAAACTTTGTCCTTTGAATGAAATGGCCAAGCATGCAGAAAGGCAGAAAAAAAGTCACCTTTTGTTCCATTAGAAACTTAGACTGCTTGAAGTCTGAGAAAGCATAAAGATGGTGGACTGCTCAACAGAAAGGCACTGATGCTTAGTCTGATTCCCCCAGAAGATTGTAGGAAGTAACCGTGCACATCATTTAGGTTTAAAGCAAGGTAGCAGTTATTTAGACATAGCACATTGGAAGACAGGAAGAAACAAAGAGAGGAAAGAAGAAACAAGGGATATAACTCATTAAAGGTCAAAGATTTTCTACACATGATTAAAAAAATGAATACTGTTAGTGTTAAGCCCAGAGTCTGATTTATAAGTGAATAATTTTCCAGTGTTAACATAACAAAGTCTGTGAGAAATACTGTAATTTCTTTGTTCTTTGTTGTTGTTGGCCAGCTTGTTTCTTTGCATTGACAGAACCTACACTGAGTTCAACTTCTTCCACAAGTAGCATATACTTCAAAGAGATCTCTACATTAAAAATACTGAAATAGAAAACTGGCAAATGCTGATCTACCTGTGAATACTTTCCTGCTATTCTTTATTCTTTCCTCTCCTCCTGAAGTAAGTCATCCTCTAGTGTAAAGCATCTTCTAAAATAAATACCAAAACGGAAACTAATCTATAAACACAGCTGCTGGTAACTCATTATTTGGTGGCTGGTGGGCTGTGAACTGTAAGGGCAATAACATTAAGTTTCAGGTTCTGCACCCCTACTGTGCTTCACCTTATAACATATATAACATATAAAAGTTCATTGGGATCAAAAATAGAGGTAAAAATTTCTCCTGGGGCTGGTTTGATGGCCCCAGAGTATTACTGTGCATCTCACAGACTCAGAGCAAGTCTTTATTTATACAATAGTTTACCCTTTTGGGCTTATCATAAGAAAGGTGACAATACATTTTAAACTACTCTTCCCACTAGCAGAGGAAGGCATGTTTATGTAGAGACAGTGTATCAAAAATAGGCAAAATGTAAGTTAAAATATAAAAGAGGAAATCAATATTTATAGATTAAGTTTCAATAGCGGTGTTTTGTAACAGGCATAATATCAGTGTAAAATTTTTCACTAAGAAATATTCTACCGTGGAAACTACGCAATATGAATGTTGGCATGAATTTACTTCATATTTCTTATCAACATACTATACACTCATCACATTTATTTTTCAGTGTAAAATTTCTAGATTTATTGAATGATAAAAATTCACTAGTACAATTCCTTGGTATAGTTGCAACTGTAGTTGCAACTCCTAGGGCAAATCCCCAGTTTTAAGGAAATTCCAATAAAATCACATGCTCCCTTCCTACCAGTTTTATGTTGAGCTTAGCTTATTTTGGCTGGTTTCCCATTTCAGATTGCTATGCGCAGTTTACATGGTAAAATGCTAAAATGCCCACATTAAAGTTTTATTAATGCAGTAGAAAGGCTTGGTATGAAAGATAATTACTTCAATGCAGCAATGCAGGCTGTGTCTCCAAATAATGCACAACAGCAGGAACAACTGCTGTCCAGGTTAAGTAAAAACGTCCTACCTACCCTCACCAAGATCCCAAGCCCCTTCTCCCTTCTTATTTCCTCAAGTCAGGAATCATGTAGTGCCATATCTCGCCATCCACATCATCCAGTTTCTCTGTGGCTGCTGATAGGGAGGTACAAGGGTTGCCCCAGGGTTCAGGTAGGGAACCTCTGTTCTAAATTTGTCACTAACCTTACAAGAGATCTAATTATTAAAGACTTGTGATACAAAAAAATAGCTTCATAATAAAAAAACATTTTTACCTGGATTCTTTCTGTTGCTGTAGGCCACAACTGTCTGCACAAGACCTTCTTGAGAACATCTGGAAGAAGGCTGACAGTTATGAGCAGAATTATGCCCAGCCACGCAGGACCACTAGACAGCATTTGCATGAACACATAATACATCCTCTGATAATTGAGAAAAGGCCTAGTATGAAAAAGAATAAATAATTATGTCTCAATACACAAAAAACAGACTGCAGATGTTACTTATAAGCATTACAACAGCAATTAAATATTTCAGGTTCAGCTTCCTAGTTTGTGGCCATTCATCCATCCCAGTTTTCTCAAAAGGAGATCTAAACTGATACTGATGAGAGAGAGCTACTTTCCCTTTGCCTTCTAGACTGCAGAAAATACCAGCCTGTCCTCGTTGCTGTCTCCCCATTGCAAGGATTAACTAAGTTTATATTTCCATCCTGTTTATAAGTCTTCAATCTACTCCTTATCCTGCCTCAGATATTTTCCACTTTCTACTCTGTGTCCCACCCATCACTTTCCTCCCCTTCCTGAATGCACATCCCTTTGTATGTATCCCCAGTGTATGGCTCGTTGCTCACATCTTTTTTTCATACCTCTTAATCTTCCTTAAGCACCTCTTATAGCTTCAAGTGATGCTTCCTAAACTATTCACCACATTTTTACCTGCACCAGCTGTCACTGCATTCACTTCCACGTTCCTTTGTATCTCCATGGCAGTTGTGTGGCCATTCAAGTACTATCACTGTACTGTATATGCAGGGAACCAGAGGTCATGTTTACCGAAATCAAAGATCAATGGGCAGTTTGCATCACAGTGCAAACCCCTCCTACCAGTAGGAGTTACACCACTACATGTAAATAGTCACATCTCTAATACACAGCAACACTGTCTACAAAATGCTACCAGGAAAAACATCACTTCTGTAAACTGTCTTCATTCTGATGCTGAAGAAACTGAGCCCTGATCTTACTGAAAACAAAAAAAAAGAGGCTACTGAACATCCAAGAAGTTCACACGTAGTTAGCTAATTTGTAAAGGATACATTGAAATGCAGATCATTACTCCAAATTATATAGCATCTTAATCACCATGCAACAGCTAGCCTCTGCGTTCTCTCTGGTTCCTCAAAACATTTACTTAGGTACACAAAGTAGAAAAGTTCTAGCAGAATAGATTAGAAAAGATGACTGGGAACTACCTACAGGTATGAAACACAAATTCAATTTCTGGTTGGCAACCAGGCATGGTAAGAACTTGAATCTGTTTCAACTTGATCTCCTTCCCAAAAACTTCAGTTTCAAGTCCACAGAATTTTTAATCAGAAAAGCCCCAACACTCCTATCAGCTATGAACAAGAATTCCACCAATTCAAAAAGTTTTTTACCAATACAGAACAAGTAGGTGCTCAGATACATAGCAGGTGCTAAACAAAGGCTCAAATAATGAGCAAAACCACAGGACTTCTGGTTACCCACACAACTTCAATTTAGATTCTCTCCCAGTCCCTGGTTTAGCCTGCTGCAGCTAGTTCCCTCTGAGACAAGGTCACCTCAAGCTGCACAGACATGACCTACTCCATGTGCCACAGCCAGACTCAGATACTTCAACCAAACCTGGGATTCCTTTTAGCTGATACTACTGAGACAGCCCCAGTAGCAGCATGAGGTCTGATGGTCTTATCCAACAATCTTTTAGCAGTCACTCAGTGGAAGAGGAGCTTTAATTCTGTAATTATCATTACTGTTTAAAATGTGATTGCTGTTAAAGGGCTTTGCTATACATAAAACCTAAAATTAATTTTCTTTGGGACAAAAAAGTGAAATACATAACTTCATAACAAATTTCTGAAATAACATTAATGATGCAATTTATATTAGGGTTCATACCAAATAATTCCTCCCCAGAGCAGAGAAAAGATAATGTAGAATACCAGTGATCCCCAGATCATGAAGTGATTTATCCAGGTCCAATAGTGCGTATCTAGTGCAAGCTGAAAAAAACCCCAAATTATATTTACATGGTGTTATTACTATCTAGCAGCAACAGAATGCTCAACAGGAGATGAAAGAAAATACCATCCTTAGAAAAAAAAGGGTAGATACCACACAAAATTAGCTAAAAATTGTTTTCCAATTCTGAGCACAATTAAGAAGGCTATGATAGCAATTTAAACTGTATTTAAGCTAATATTAGAGGAACCAATACAAGCAACCAGCAATCAGAAAATAAGCACTGAGAAAGTTCCAATGATGATCTTTAAGGTCCCTTCCAACCCAAACCATTCTATGAATAAAATACAGCATGCCTTACCTTCAATGTAACTGTGAATACAAGCACAGTAAACACCAGTGTCCCAAAGGTCCAGTTTCCAAACATCTATAAAAAAATGGTCCAAAGCAGTTATAGGCAATATTGTCCACTACTCTGTGATTTGTACAGAATAAACTTCTTAAAGCTATATATTGCTATGTGTCAGGAACAGAAGCTTAACAAACAACACAAATTCTTAAAGTGCAAATCTACCCAGTAAATTGTGGTTGATTTTCTCTCCACCTTTATTTCATTTTTATTATGAAATAAAAACAGATTCAGCTTCTAACATGGCAGAAATTACCACAATTGTTGTTGGAGGGAAGAAATGGTGATAAATATAGTCAGAAGATTGTTAGGACAGCAGCAGCTATGAGACAACCAAGTTCATGATCCAGAGAAACATTGGGAAAGTGAGCAGAGTTAGACACTTCACTTTATTCAGAGCATTGCACCCATGAAAGACAAGGGTGCCCAAGAGAGCTGAATGGTTTTGAAACAGAAAAATAGCAGTATCTTGTGTACCTTTTTCTGCAGGAAGACATGAAATTTCAGCAGAAGACCCCATTGGCCAAGCAGGATTTTTCTCAGTGAACAAGAAGGCAGAATGGGAACACATAAGATTACCGAGCAGTGTTGAGGATGACAAAAAGATTACTGACAGGCTGAGAGAATAGGAGCTGTTCAGCCTGGAGAAGAGAAGGCTTTGGGGAGAATTCACAGCAGCCTACCAGTACATGAAGGGGGCCTACAGGAAAGCTGGGGAGGACTGTTAGGGCATGGAGCAATAGGGCAAGGGGTAATAGTTTTAGACTACAGCAGGGCAGGTTTAGATTAGACATTAAGATCAAGTTCTTCACCATGAGGGTGGTGAGGCACTGGAACAGGCTGCCCAGAGGGGTGGTGGAGACCTCATCCCTGAAGGCATTCAAGGCCAGGCTTGATGAGGCTGTGAGAAACCTGATCTAGTGCAAGATGTCTCCGTTAACTGCAGGAGGTAGGACTAGATGGCCTTTGAAGGTCCCTTGCAACTCAGTGCATTCTGTGATTCTATTCTATGACTCCTAGTTTCAAAGGGAAAAGGTAAATCCCCTGGTGGAGTGGCAGGACAACTTAGTGAAAGATGTTAAAAAAAATGCCAAGTATTCAATTTTCTGGATATTAAGTCTTCAAGAGAAAAGCCTGCTCCTTGCGTTTAACAGCAAAGCTTGGGAATGAAAGGAAGAGCCAACAATGTGAGAGCAACAGGTTAAGGTGCTGTTAGGGAGTGGATCCACTGTTAGCAGTGGATGTAATATATTTTGAATTTCACAAGGTGTTTGACACTTGACTCAGACAGCCCAGGCTGCATTAAAAAAAGATTACTACTTGAGCTGAAAACTGTGTGAACCACTGGATTCAGCAGTTTAGTGATCAAGGACTTTGTGTCTGGTTGGCTGGTGGTGAACTACACCAGGGACTGAGACTGAGGCAGAATATGGCTCTCAGTGGCATGGGTGGTGAGACCAAGAGCATCATGAGCAAACTGCCAGGTGGTACAAAAATAGATAATGACTCATAGTGAATGTCAGACTCAGTCCAGAAGGACCTGTAATGATCTGAGAAGTATCCAGGTATCTTAGGAAGTTCAGTAAGGAAAAGTGCAAAGTCTTACACCTGTGAAGGAGTAACACTACATATGTACCGGAACTGACTGGCTGAACAATGTCCCCAAGTGAAAAAGAAATTTGCAGTGGGGTTACAGTAGACTTCAGGTTAAATGCAAGCCTGTACTGTGTTATTTCTATAAGCATGGGAAACTGCAAACTAAGCCACTGAGAGAAGCATAACCAAGAAAGGGTATTGCTCCACTCTACTCAGGTGTAGTCAGGTTGAACCTGGAACATCATGCCCAGTTTTGGATGTCTCAGTTCAGGAAGGATGTGAGAAAAAGTGGCAGGCAACCAAGATGCTTAGCAGCCTAGAGGTCTCTTGTAAAGAGAACCTGAAGGACTTATTTAGACTAGTGGAGCATAGGTTAAGGAACTGTGCAACAGCTTATCACAAATATTAGAAGAATAATTAAAAGATCAACTGTAACAGACCTCTCCTCAGCAAGAAGAAAAGTCCTACTTCAGTATTAGGAGAACTTTTCACCATAAAGGCAGAAAAACATTGGAACAGGTTGATCATGAAGATTAACAAATCTCCACCTTCAAGGATATTCTAAACCAAGTCTTCTGTGAGGCTATGTGTTAACACCCTGTTTACTAACAAAAATTCTTCTATACTCTGCTCCCAGCCTATCCAAGATTTTCCTGACTCCTGCAACTCTATCTTCCACTCAAAAAATCACACAGGAAATAACACTTTAATTACATGAGTAAACTAAGAGGCCACTAACAATCTGCAAATCACTTCTACAGTGCCTTCTTACCTTCCTTGAGTAGCTGGTCTCTGACTATATATTTTTTCAACACCAAACATTTCATATCCAAAACAGAGCATCACACACAAAGTAGCATCACAAATATCAATTAGCAAGAGATAAATCTTACTAATCTTAGTTTTATTTACCAGAAATTACTGAGGTAGCCATTTATAAACTAAGCCTCAGGTGATTAAAAGTGCACTTTTCCATTATTCTAGTAACATCACTCTACAGCATGCAGTTTCAAACAAATTTCTAAATAATGAAAAACATCCTTCAGGGATTATGTCTGGGAACAAGGCTGAATGGCATGTAAATTGGCCTGAAACAGGCATCAACCTTAGTGAAAGACATTGACTTCCTTCTATTTTTACTAGTTTTGTAACAGTGGCGATTAGTTAATTTCTGGAGAGAAAGAAGAATTCAAGATTTTTGCTTCAACATCCATTTTAATGACTTGGAACCTAGCATCAATCCTCTTATACTGCTGATGGTGGTGTTGTCACCTTAATCTTTTTTATCCCCTTTCCTGCTTTCCATCTTTCCCTGTTCCATAATAGCACATTGCTGCCAGAATCCTTTCAAACCTTCAGATCCTCCACTGTCTTTTTCCAAACATAAGAATAATTCTAATACTTGCAAATAACCATCAGCACCAATTCATTTATGTATGAACCATTTCAAACCTTTCAATCTAAGATTGCAACTCAAAATGAGTAAGTTTTACATACTCAGAGAAGCCTGCAAGATGTTAAATTTTCTAATCCACTCTGACAGCCCAAAGTCAGGATGTTTCATGAAATATTAACATGGGTATCTAACTGGCTAATTTGGAAATTAGGCACCAGTCTTGCTATACAGTTTTAATGAGAAGAATCTGATTTACGTTCTGCAACTTAGTTTCAAAAATTTTAATGAGAATATTAGTAGCATGTACTGTTCACAAAAAGTGCACAGGTATGAGAAGTGTAGTTTTCAGGACTATAAAATAGAAGCTGATGCAGAGTTCTGAACTTCTAACAGAGAATATCATGGTACCAGAAAAAGAAGTGCTGCAGCACAGAGTTATGTCTATTGAAAGTTTATTCTGTCCTTAGAAAAATCCTTTACTAAGTAGCGTGCTCTCTCACAGACTAGAAGTCATTTTCCTGACAAAGATGGTATTTAATGACATTTGAATACCACATTTCTAGTAAACATGTTACATATAGGCAACAAAAGCGTGCCCAATTTATTTTCTCTCACTTTAAGGGTCCTTTCTCAAGTCATTCAAACACTTTATAGCATAAACTGTAACTAATCTTCTATAGCAGAGAAAGTCAGCAACAAAATGTGGTTTACAGAAAAGCATAGAACAAAATAACAAAACACAAGAAAGCAAAAAGCCTAATTTTTTAAGCTTCATGGCTTCACATCTCATTATGCCTTGACATATCTTATGTTCTATATATTTCAAGTACTTAAAAAGTATGAATAAAGAACATATCTATCTATATGTTTAAGTGATATTTTGAAATATTTATAGGAAATATTTAACTGCTCTTTAACAGTTGAATTAAAGAACAGTAAAAAAATGAAATGGATATCATGACAAATCCACAATAATCTTACCATGTGAGTGCTGGTTGTCATTAGCTGAGGATAGGAAGAGAAGCAAGTAGCAAAAAGAAAAAAAGCACACAAATAAAATAGACCAAAAAATCAATGGGTAAAATAAATATAATGCAAAAGTTGTTAAAATTTGCATTCATGTGACTGCAAAGCAAGTAGAGACAGATTATTTTAAGCTGCTATATGTAAAAAGTAATTCCAATATGTTACATTTAAGTTTTTATGATCATTCATAACTACTCTACCAACAGTCTTTTGATATGTTAATCTGATATTTATCAGATGCAAGTTAGGCTCAAAAAAGAAAAGTTGCTATCTAAATTCTGAAGGAATACTCGGAATTTATGACACTTACTAGACACTTATCTAGTCCTATCTTTCTTTTTACTGATACATAGAATTCCTGTTGCACAGTTCAGACTTTGCCAAACAGATAACCCACCTATCTCATTGTAAATCAAACCAATCATCATCTCTGCTGCAAATCTTGACAAAAACAATTAAAACTATGTTTATGGCATACTCAAAGCTAAAAAAATTACCTTTGAAAAATTACCTTTGACTGATCAAATCCAACACTAACCTGTCCATTGCTGGTCACAATTGTGTTTTCAAACAAGAAATAGGCACCAAAGAAAAATACCACAGCATCAAACACTCCTAGGAATGTCCAATAAATAAATACACGCCAGCGCAGCAAAGCATTCTTGGCAACATCTCTATGTAAAACAAGATAATATGCATTCATTATCAGCATGTTCAAAAGGCCTAGAGAAATGATGTCACTTCAAAAAAACAACAGAAGGAAAAACAATTAAGAGATTGCATGCAAAACCACATTTCCATCTGTTTACCACTTCATACCCAAATGCCTCCTGAATGTCTCCTTTTTTACTAAATCCTTTCAACTGTTGCCTGCAATTCTGTCTTTTACAACCATATGGTAAATTCTCCTGTGCTGCACACCCATTTGCTTTTCCATCTTTTTATAGACAGCATCTTTTTTTTCAGTATGTACTATGCATTTGATGATCCACTGTAGATTTTAAATGGCAACACTAGAGGTCTCTGGAGACTTTGCTTTATTTGCCATGGGCTACTTTTATACACAATACTGCAACTAAACAAGATATCAGTTTTATGTGGAACACACAAAACAGTAATTTTGTAGTTGAGTGGAAGCTTCAGACTAAATGTGATTTCTTGGATATTTTCCCACAAAAATACAGAACTTTTCACCAACATGCCTCTTTTTATTACAGAAAAAAATAGTTGACACAATTTTAGTTGCTGCACACAGAACAAGTATATATATCAACTTGTAATACAAAAGACACAGAGCAAATCAGATCACAAAGTTAAATAATTTTACTATATATCTTTAAAGCCTACCTGATGACTATAAGAAGTCATTTGTCCCTCCAGTTACCAACATAGAATGCAAAAACATATGGGACCAGCAGTAGCCTCATCTCTCCTAGAAGAGCTGCACTACTGTGCTTAGCAACAGACTGTTAGATATCAAAACTAATTTGATTTTGATCAAATAATCTGTTTGCTTTCTGAAACCACCAGACTTCTGAATCATTTCTAAACTGAAAACATTTAAAATCTAGAAGAGGAAAAGAAAAATGGCGGGGGGTTGCATTTCAACTGTTGTATCTTGTAGCCCTCTTCAATTTCATAGGTAAAAACATAGCACTGTGTTAAACTTTGGCCATCTAATATTAATTCTCTCAAATATCAAATTATCTGAAATGTACTGGGTTGGCAGCTACCGGAATCAAAACTAGGCACTGTTCCTAATTTAGAAGGTCACGTGCACCAAATTGGCAAGAACTATATTTCAAGTGTCTAAGAATCTAAACCAGCCCCAGCTGCAATGCCCAGAAGTGAGTCAACAAATGCAGAGGACAATATTGGATACCACGCAGAATACATCTTGTGATACGCACTTTACAACTCATTCTTCTTCTCCTACTGAATAAAACTATATACAGAAGATGTTTTCTTTTTATAGTATTCTATTACCCATGGTTGGGGAAAAATTGTGTATACTAAAAAAAAAAATCATATTTTCATCTGCAGAACAGTAATTTCTATTCTGCTTTCTACCACTGATGTAGTAAATGAATGGTATATATCTCAGTATGTAAATGTGCATGTAAAAACATCTATGTATCTATTATATAAATAGATATGTATCTATTGTGCTTTTATAGACTGTATATGTGGTCTTCAACTGTATCTGATGTTCTGTTGTAACCTCATGGTACAAAAATCCTGAGGACTTTGTATTTCAAAGTTTGAATGTTTAATTGTGAGGTCTGTTTCTGTTATAATCAATGTATTACTTTTACCTGTATAGGGAAGGCTCTCTCTTGAGTGTGTCTGCACTGACATGTTGTTCCATTAGACCATACAAGAGGATAGGAAGAGAAGTGAAGCTGATATTGTACAGTGTTAGATAAGCAGTATCGTATAAAGTCTGTGGATGGAAAAGAATTATATCAGATAATTTTAATTTTAATACACAATCCACTACATGACAGACACTTCATTTAAAATGAATGAGTCAACTGCTTCAGATAGAAATCCAAAACTATATCACTTCAGAATGGAGGTAATTATTCTCCTTAAATCAGGAGGACAAAGGGTCAGCTAAAAGGTTCATTTAATAATCTGGTCCACAAATTGGGACCTCCTATAATTTCAACTCCAAGATCCACTTCAGAGTATCCAAAGTGAACCATGGGAGATTGCTGTAATGGCAAAAATTCCTTTGTGGCACATCCATGCCCTTTCTATCTCTTCCATGCCTATGTAATGTGGAGACATGAAGAGCAGAAGGAGAGTACTTCAGAGGTTCTTCAGCTGTGGGTGACTACAACATACTGAACAAAAACTACAACATGTCTTTCATTCTTCTTCCCACAGAACTATTTTTCCACATACGTATCATCATCGTAACTAGCCCTCACATTTACCACATCACTCCATAGGTTTATTTTCCAAAACCTACTTGGTACTCATTTATGCAATAAAAATTGCTGTCAAATCCCCCTTTTTGAATCAAAATCATATTTAGCACTTTGAGGTCCAGGAGTTAAACTAAATTTTTGCTAACATGTGCTTTGGATATATAAATCCACATAATACTTGGTAAAAGTCTACAGTTTTCAGACATTTTAAATTAAAACCAAAACAGACTGATAAAAAATATATCTATCATTTTCACTCTTCCAGAAGCTTTCGAGACCTTCTATATGAATTTATAAAGTGGTCTCTCCCAATTAAATCTTCCTCTTGTCCAATTTAATCTTGAAAATGTAATCCTCCTTTTGTCTACGTCCAGTCATTCATTCCTTTGCTTTTTCTGCTTCTTCATTCAGAAGAAAGACGCAGTGCATAAATTAGATGAGAGTGAGGAAAGAGAAGTAAATAAACAAAAATTTAGAAAGGAGAATACTGGATCCTGTCCTGAATGATGGCACTTTTCTGGTGAGCAGCGGTTTACTTTCCATCTACCTTACCATGTTTTTTGGTGTTTTTTTAAATAACTAATTGAATGTTTATCTGATTTTTTTTTCAACTCATACCTGTATACAACAGAGATGACCAGTTTATTTCTCCCATTTCCATTCTGAATTCTAGGACTGCTGTTGCACATATTCAGTAAACAACAGACTCTACATTTCCCATAGACATTTTACTTTGCAATGCCATTTCCAAATTTTGTTCTTGTATTCTTTGACTAGGAAAATAACATAGCTCTTGTGATAATTCATGAATTAATTACTGTACCTTAACTGCAATTGCCAGTGAAAACCTTAAGAACCAAAATTGATGCTACTCTTCTCTCAGGGAAGCTGAGATATTCTCTCAGCTTAACAGATGCACTGTTAAAGGATCAATTTTTTTAAAAAAATGCCAAAAAGAATACATGTTACTGAGGGGCAAAAGGATCAACTGACCTGTTGTGAAAAACCACAGAAGAACTGATATAAAAACTGAGGAAAAATGAAGCAGACATTCTGAAAGACAAAGTGGTAGAGTTGTCAGATGAAATGTAAGCAGTAATTCCTATGGTACAGTTACTTATGCTATAGTTTTATAGTATTAATAATAGTAAACACTGCAGGAACAGTACAAAGAGCAGCACACGTTAAATAACATTCTCATCTATGATAGCATGGTTAAGAAAATACTATATAATTAAACATTTTGAAAGAGAATTTATAAAACTATAGATCCAAAATTCAAAGCAAAATAATTTTGTGACCCAGGAGCACTAGTTATGGCATAATCCACAGTGGGACATCAAATGTGATAAGGAAGCATGGACAGTTTAGTAAGCACCTTTTGCAGAGCAAAGTAATTTTCAAAAGTTTCCAGCTATGACTCCAAACTTCATCCTCCCTTAGCTACACATATAGTCAAATACTAACAACCTTGAATTATCCTCTGAGGGTTGCCTTCTATAAACTTTTCATGCTTATTGAAAGAACTTTGATTGGATGTCAATTTTTAGATATCACAAAACTGCTTAAACAGAGGGATGCACATTATAAACTCTTCCCACCTATACTATCCCAATGAATTTAGGAACAAATGTAAATTAAGTTATGCTAAGCTCTAAAATATTGTCAAATACTATTTCCATCCTGATGTAAAAGTACACTGTAAAGAAGTAACTGAAAACAAACGGAACAGTCTGTGTTGCAATTTGTGATAAAAGGGGGGTAAAAAAAAAAAAAGAAAGCAAATTCTGCTTTTAAATATACCACAATTCCACATCATTGTCTGGATAAAAACCATAACCCCCTTTCAATTTTGCATCTGACATGCAACAGCATCTCTTTATGGAATTGATGGGTTTTTTGCGGCACTGACTGCACAAACTACATAGCTGGATATTGCCATGTAAGTTTTTGATATGGATATAATTAGAATATATATTCTCCTACCTTATAGAAGAAGTATTGCACAAGTTCAGATATCCTAATGTAATAAAAATGCCCATGAACAAGTAACATTTTTTTCAAATGTTTAAATTTAGGTATTGCATAGTCACTGTTTCTTGCTGCCTGACGACCTTCTTTGCCAATGATTCCGAAAAAAAAAAAGTGTGAAACACATTAAGGTCTTAAATAACTGAAGAACTACTTCAAAGATAAAACTATTTTTAAAAGTATGAATGATGTTATGACATTGATCTAACAAGAGATGATGACCTTAACTCATAAAATTCCTGGGGTAAATATACTAAAAGTTGTCTGTAAAATACATAACCTGATTCTTTGAGACAACCTATTTTTAAGAAGTAAATGTTTTTTGCCGTTCTGTTTGAATTAATATTCTAAAAAACACTTACCTATACCAACATGTGCTTCTAGAATCATACTGACATCATTTGCTCCATCACCAATTGCTAATGTGATAGGATGCTCCTTTGATAATTTAATCAATTTTACAATCTGAAAGAGAAAGTGTTAAAAATGCTTTGCTATAATAACATGCATATTCTGCATAAGTATATCATTTATTAAAAGTTAACAATACAATAAGAAATTCTGTGAAGGGGCATAAAAACTGTATCATTCAATGCAACTACTATAATGCATAAGCATCATGGTAGTTTCTTTGCATTAAAAGTATTATCTTCAAACACAAAATAACATTTTAAATATTTCCAAGCTATTTTGAGAGAGATGGACAGGAGGAAGGAAGCATAGAAAAAAGGAAGATATTGAGATTTCTTAATGCTGAATAAGTGCATTAATAATTTAAAGAGTTCTGAAGAGTGTACAATTTCAAAGAAATTCTGAAACTAAAGACTGAAAGATTCTATTTTAACTGTGTATTTAGCCAGCAGTCTGTAAATTAGAAGTCTGTACAAGTTTTTAGTTGCAGCTGACTCAACATCAAATAACAGAAGCACTAAGTTATATTTGTGGATAGTTTATATACTAGGACTCTGTATACATCTAACAATGCCTGACATATACCTTGACATATCCAAAATTACAACTTACTGTAAATTTGTAAATTTGATGTCGAGTCAGCTGCAAACAAAAACTTCTAAAAAGTTTCAGTTTAAAGAGTGCTTCCTATATACATTAGCTAAAATGAGTAACGGCTACATATGCAGCATTGGAGCACTGAGAAATAGACATGACAGTTTGAAAGGAAAAGTTTATATTCCAATGTTTGTTTCCTTTTAAAGTTTTTCAGCTATATTGAGATGTTGCAGTAATGAAAGGATGTGTTTTTCCTTGATACAAACTGTATGTATCAGTCAAGAATTAAGTCAAGAAGTACTTAAAGATAATGCACACATTTTTCTGTCTGGATTCCTCTTTCTTGGCTTCCCACTTATATTAAAAATAGAAAAGAAACATCACTCCACAGTTATTAATAAGGCGGGTTCTTGTAGTATCAACAGATAGTAGACTACTCAAAGCTTGTTAGGTTAAAAGGGTAGCAATTAGTTAAATATGTTCATTTATCAGCATGTATCAACCATAAAATTTGCACAATACATACTAAATCAAATTCAGGTGCACAGCTGGGCACCATTTTAGCATACTGTTACCTAAATTGCTTGCCAGTAGAAATTTCCCCCTTTCCTTTTTTTCCTTTTTCCATGTTAGAAGATATTAAGGCGAATGGTAACATTCTAAGTTGTCACAATAAGTCATACAGAAGATTAAATTTCCATATTGACATATGTGCATAGCTAACAAACCATTAGGAAACGAAACACAAACCTGTGCTTTTTGTAGAGGTGCCATTCGACAGCATAACACTGCACTGCAGTTCCTGCAAATTTCAAGAAAGAGCTCTCTGTAGTTAGCAGAGCTCCCATCTTGTCTTGGTTTCATTATTAATGATAAAGCTGCTCCATCAATAATTAAACCATAATCTTGCATATCAGTTGAAAGTCTGTTCAGGAATAAAATATAAACTAAGAGTTGCTGTAAAATTCTCAGACATAGTTAAATTTGACTAATTAATTTTGTGAAAAATAATAAAATAACAATGGTTATAGATTACTGCAAAATAAACATGCTTCTAAAGGAAATTTCTTCTTTAGAACTATTATTTATGACATTTTACAATTCTAACTGATGCTGAAAAATATTCAGCGCTTCACCAGTTGAAAGATAGAAATCTGATACCTCAGTGACTTCACCAGCAAGTCTTAGTGTATAATTAATGACCTTTCAGTTTGGTTTGAAAGACCTCCAAGAATGCAGTGAGGCAAACTGAGTTGCAGGAATAAAGTTAATTTTGTGGCACAAAATAGAGAAAAATAATTAAAGGAAAAAGACTTTGGTTACTCCGAAATCTTCTGATGAGGAAAATATTTACTTTTATTTACCCCCAAAGAGTCTGCATTTAGGGAAGAAAACCATGCTTCAAAGAAAATGCCTAAAATAGACTTGCTGGACTGGAAAGATAAAGTCACTGTCTGCATTTACAGTAAACTGTATATTACATGTTTGTGTTTAGTGTGGCATCTAAGTGAGATAGAGATGTGCCTGCAATCGTAACATTAAAATATAATTATCACCTATGTTATCTATAATAGACATTATATTGCTATATATATTTTTTTAGTCTGTTACTGGTATACCTGTAATTATTTGGGCATTACTAGATGCATAACCACGGTCACATGAACCACGTACAGTTTGTCACACATACTGATCAATGGGGGAAGATTGCACAAGAGTGGTTTTCTGCAGCATCCAAACTAGTGACATCGCAGTGCCCTTGCATTTTCCTGCATCACACAGTAGTCTTGGGCTCCAGCGCAGCAGTGAGATTGTGTAAATATACACCAAGGTTCACTCATGCTCTAGTTTGTGTGCTCCAAGATTATGCTACCGTGTGTGGGTTTTCAGCAAACATGGTTTCATGAAGAGCAATGTTTGTTAGGACAAAGCATCTTCATCTTCACTACCCGAAGACAAGCTATTTTTTACAAATAATAAAAAGTACTGTAAACTTTGTTAAATAACAGTTTGCAGATACTTTCAGGAGTTTGTTGCCACTGGCACAAGTGGAGCAGTGCCATTAGTATACAATGATATCAACCAAAAATGTATTACTCTGAAGCTCAGGAAATCTACTAAATGTTAGATATGTTATAGCAAAAGCTCTTCAAGCTGAATGTGAACACCCAGGTAGAATCCTGCCATTACTGTTTTAGCACATTCTCCAAGTCTGGAGCCAAACCCAAAAAATTCTGGTGTCTTTGTGTCTAGAAAATTGGCACTGACTGCACAAAAAGTTAAATAAACATGTTCAATCATAGCTTGTAAGACCTGAGTGATACAGATGACTAGAGAAATACAATTGATTTGACTGAATACACAGATATTCTTGATTAGACCAAGGAGCTTACAGTGCAAGGAGACCTAAGAAAAATACTCTGGCCCAGAGCTTCAAGCTGTAAGACTAAATGTTACACAAACTCTGCTCAAAATGTATTACAAATAGTCATGCTTGTTAACTTGCTAGTTCATATTAAAAGGAAGGAAAAATAATTAATTAAATATGCACCATTATGTCTGGTAGCTTCCTTTCTAAATTTGATTAAAATGTCTTAAAAGTTAATTCTTAAGGTTTTACAGTGGAGAAAAAAAAGTGATGTGTGCCCTAACTTACTACTGTATGAGGGTTAATTTACATTATACCTGGTTTTTTGCTTTTAAAGTAATTTTCTATCTTATTCCATATTATTTTTCTCTTCAGTATACATGATACATATCCTTCTATAGATTTCCAAAATATGAAGATGTCAATGATTTCTTTATAATTTAAGGCAGCTCTTAGGCCAAGCAAAACATTTGGTACTATGTTGTAGCCTGTCATCTGTAAACATAGCATATACTTCCCTAAAAAGAGAGCCATATGTTGTTGCTGTATGTGGTCTTGGGTCTTACCAAGAAAATCACATCACATGCAAACACTGACTACAGGAACATAAGACATCTTATTCCTTTTTAAAATTTTGAAACAGTATTTTGGTTTACTATCATTTTTCACAGTGGAAAATAACAGAAGTGATTTCTTCAGATGTGATTTTTCTTTTAACAGTTAGAGCACTACAAGAAGTGAGATGGAGAAAGAACAATGAAAAAATGTAAACTTACGTGGTACAAACTTACTCTTTAGTTGTTACACAATAATTCAGACTTTAACAATAGAAACTGAAACACAGTGTATTGCAGCCCTTAAGGTAATCAATCATTTAATTGTTTATGAAACACACACAAGCCCATTCCTGGCTTTAAAACTCAACTTTTTCCTTACCCTGAGAAAGTATCCCTGGTTAAGCTGCCATTGTGTCTTAGTACAGTTTTGCTTAGGTCGAAAAGCACATCATGTAAACTCTGTTCCTCAATTTTCTTTGTTGTTAACTCAAGTATTTGTGTGTTTCTCCGGAACAGTTTGCAAGCATAGCAAGTAGCTGCAGCAGTCTCCATTTTGTCTCCCGTCAGAACCCAAACTTTAATTCCAGCTTTCTGAAGTGCTTCAATAGTGTCAGCAGCTTTTTCTTGCAGTCTATGGAAGTCGATTAAAAACATACATTGAGAAATTGCTTGGAAATTAGAAATTTAGATGTCCTTAATGAAAGCTTAACATAACTAATAAAAAAACTTCAACGGAAGGTATCAAATGTGAGAATTTTCTCAAAGGTGTGGATCTCAAAAAGTTCATAATAAATTATTAGCTTTGACACTTTCAAAGTGCTCAAAATTTCACCTTTGTTGTATAGCTTGTCTCATAGTTCCTTCCCCCAAAATTTTTCCTACCACTTGTTCATAACTTAACTACTGTTATTAGCATACTAAATTATAAAACTTACCATGTGTAACATGAACAAGCTAAGAGTAAGNGCTGTTACATCAACTGAATGTAAATGGCTTGAATATACTGATTATTGTAAACTTAACTACTGTTATTAGTATACTAAATTATAACATGAACAAGCTAAGAGTAAGGAACAAACACAAATAAAAGGTTTTTTTCAAATAAAACTCTAATCCTGAACAAGGCTTACAGGAATAATTTTCATCTACATCACTAAACATAAATAACTTAAGAAATGTTCTAACCGATCTTCAACAGCTGTAGCACCAAGTAAAATAAAATCTCTTTCTATCTTCTCATACACTTCTGCTAATTTCTTTTCCCGGTCCTGGAGAGCCAACTTTGCATTCTGGAGCAGCTTCTGTACATTACTGTATTCTTCTGCTGAGAGCTTTTTATAGGCAACGCACAATGTTCGCAGTCCCTCCTGAAGAATGCAATCAAAAGAAACAAAATGCCTCTTAGAAAATTCCTTCTTAGACTTCTTGTGCATACTGGAGTATTTTAAAATTCGAAAGTATTTAACTATCAATATATAAGTATAGTGTAGAATACAGTATACTCTAGACCAGAATGTGAGTCAGCTTGATTCTGTGCTGCCTTGGAAGCAGTCACAATGTGAGGGACCAATATCAGTGCTCTAATAGAGAAAAAGCTCAGCCACTCAACTGGATATATAAGATTATCAGGGAAAAAAGAGTGAAGGTAAAGGTTTACTACCCTATGCATATAATTAGGCAGGATGAGTCAGAGTAAGTAATAACATAAAGTTTTAATCTACAATAGCTGATGTTGTTGCTGTTGAGGCAGTGACAAAACATCACAGAGTACTGAAAGTGGAAATCCAACTGTGCCACTTCAGTCAAGTGTGGATGTTTCAGACTGGATCAAACTTCTGGACTGTGTATGGCCAGGAAATGCTACTACAACACAGAAAGGAAGTTTTGCCCCCTCAAATATCTTTCCTCTCATAACACTGTCTTCATAAGCTTTAATCTAGAAGGTCTTTGTGTAGTTACTTAACAACTCAAGAAAGAGAAGGCTAAAAAAGATCCCTGACCTTTGCTATTGAGAAGGGCAGGTGCCAAGTGGCTGCTTGTATCTTCTTTTAGAAGCTTCTGTACATAGGAGCCTATTTCTAATTATTCAGGATGAAAAGATAGCTCTTGGTCTAGATTTCTCTCGACAGCCATTACACGGATATGATATGTAAACACTTAAGTTTCATTACCCTCTTTCACTTGCAATTTGTGCAAGTGTTTCATGTAGTAAAGCTTAACAAAGCAATCTGCGAAAGTGTTTTGAAGTTCCCCTTCAATCAAAATCTGGTAAGACTGCTACACTGCTTTGAACATACCAATAATAATACTATACTTTACTGGATGCCAGCAATTTTTATCCTATTTTGAAGTCCTGGGTTCTGCATATTTTTGGATACAGCAAAATTCAGTATTTTACAACATTTAGGTATATAATGACGTTACAAACTACTTTACAGGTACTCGGGCAGTTCATTTTTAGGAAGCAAAAATGTTAAGTATAAGGGTGATCACCACACTGTTTCCCCACAACAAGAGCATTTGTTGCTACATGGTGTAGGAATGGATTTTCCCTTTTTTGATATCTGAAACACATGAGCAGAATAAATTTTAAAAGTAACCTTACCACTGCATTGCGTTCAACTCTGGATCGTATTTGGTCAATTTTGCCTTCTTTAACTCTAGGAAATATGGAAGAATCTGCTCCCTTACAAAACAGAAATATTTCACCTAAAAGAGACAACATATGGAATTCAAAATGGCCAAATACATAGGTATTCAAGAAAACATCTAAGTTACTAAGACTTCAAAAAATTTGTTCCAGCTTTTTTAATAACTGCATTCACACAGATACCTGATCCTCTTCTATTAAGAAAGGCACAGACAGTGATTCATGCTTAACTCTTTGATCTTTGGCATAAATTCAAGTGAAACAAAAACAAAAGAAAAAGCAGAATGTGAGAGCCCTACCTGTTGAAGATTTAACAATTACACTCATTCGCCGTCTCACAGAATCAAAACTTAAAACCTCTAACAATTCAAACCTGAAAGAGAGACAGAGTATTTGTTAAACATATCTGCATTTTCAGGTACCTAAAAGGGTTATATTATGACTATAAGCAATACTTGTAATATAGAAAATTGAGTACTACAGAATATGTAACTAGTACAGAAAGACATAACAGGTTACAAACAATAAAAGGGGATGTAGTCTGCTCATAACTAATTGAAATCTGATTTGTTTACATGACATTCCTCAATCTTTGGATGTATAGTCAATATATTTAAGCTGAAGAACAGAAACCTAGCAGTAGAGGACTGTACTGCTTATAAAGTAAGTAAATTCCTACCTAGAATACCTAGATATAGACTTTGACCTGGAAATGTGCAGGTGTTTACACAGTAGTCTTTAATATTTTTCAAGTTTTGACTATTTTTATCTCCCACAACTCCTCACCTAATTTCATGAATGTTGCTTAAGTGTTTATTGACAAGCTATTCAAGTCAAAAAACCCACTTCACTGGTTTTATATTTTCCATAATTTTTATTATTTGATTTTATCCCCTTTTTCTTTCCTTTCTAGGAAAAAAAATGAACAGCAGCTCATATTTCCTTTCATCTAAGGAATCCACCCATACCCCTACCTTTTTCCATCAAAATTAAGCATCCCAACCCTTAATCCCAGTCTTTTTGTGATTCATCTTTGCTAATGCATACTTTGTTTAGAAAATATATGTGATTATTTAATTAGATCTTTCAGTTGCACATTGCTGCAACAACCTGGAATTCAAACTTGTGCACAGCCACAGTGTTTATTTCATTAGAAGTCACAAACTGCCCGAGTACCTTGTGACCATCTTCTGAGCACCAAAGAGAAGAGATAAAAAGCTGCTGAATAACACCAGTGTATTTTAAGTGAAGTTTAAACTGTGGAGCATTTGAGAAAATTGCTAGTATCTATTGTGCTTTAATAAATCACCAAATTCTACTAACTCCAATTCTTATGAGTTTAGATTCAATTCTTATGAGTTTAGATTCAAAAGACTGAAGTAGCTTTTAAGAAAAATCCTCCATATTCTCACAAAGGGGCAAACTGACAGCAGGATTCCTATATTTATGTCTAAGAGTCCCTGTGTAGTTATAGCAGAGTACACATCCAGATACAGTCCACAATAGGAATCATCAATAGAAGTGTACAGTAACATTTTCAAAATATGTACATCCCAACAACAAATGGGGCATGTACCATTTTCTATTAAGAAAAAATATTCACCATAGTGAAATGGAAAAATACCCATAGTTCCTAAAACTACCAGGAACTATACAATGAAGTAATGAACTATTGCTTCACATTTGTGTTCTGAATTGCATATGCAGTTAAGTTAACAAAGCTAAGCAAAAGCATAGAACTACAGGGACTGTTTAAAATTTTAAATTGTCTCCATTTTTCTATTAACATGTACAATTTCTGATTTATCTGATTCAAAAATATAGAAAAAATTAGATTTATTAAATCCATCAACAAAAATTATTCTTCTCTATTTTTAACACTCACTTTTCTAGGTTATTTTCCCGATTTAAAATCTCCATGAAATTGTCCTTCAGCCTTAGATAGGTGTAACCAAGCCTGCAAAACGAAACACATATCAAAAGAATTCATACAACACGTGTATAATTATCCACTTGAAGCATGTCTTAGGGAGTTAAGACCATGTTTCTGAACTTCTGATAAACAAACTGGCTAACATTCCCTTTATGTATATGAATAAATGTAAAGAAAGTCAGCACTTCTAGAATATTTGGTGTTTATTAATATTTCTGTGCTGAAAATTATATTGAACTTCAGTTAAGATCCTCAAATTAAAAAGTATTAGACCTACCTCTGTATTCCCTCAACTAAAGCAACTTCATCGGGTGATGATGATATATATATACAAGACCTTCTTGAGAGCTGGTTCTTCTTCAATCCATCTACACTATCATCATCTTTCACCTGAACTGTGTGGCAAAGACAAAGAGCTCGGAAAAACAGTTCCTCCCTTTCCTAAAAGATAAAGGAAATGCTTTCCATTACATGTTATAGTTTTCAAGTACTCCTTTGAAAAAAAATTTTGTTTTTGAAGGTTATCAGCATCACAGTATATAACTATAGTAGCAGTTAAAGGCAGTGTCATAGGTCACCTGTCTTTTAGGGGGAGCCAAGTTTTTCCCATTGATAAGCCACTGATGCCCAAAAAGACTGAACATCTTTAGCTGCCTTTGCATTCCTACAATATTGTTTCTTTATTTTGTCTTAAATTCTATCAACTTCTATTAAATACTAGTTAAAGAAAAATTTTAGGTCTTCTGAACCCAGAGAGAGAGCTGCGACATCTGGATCTGTGTTCACAGACTTCAATTTCTTGCACAGGTTTGTCACCTCTTAGAGCTATATGAAATTTAAAAATGGGGGCACTTTGGCAACTGTAGCAAACAGCTTCTATGAAGTTTCAGCTAATTTGGTAAATAAAGCTTATCCATTCAATTTTACTGGTTTAGGAACCACACCAGAAAGATTTCTATTTGATGGATAACTGGCTGTGTATTTTTGTATCTGGATCTTCTTCTTTGTTGTTCAATACAAACTGCCTAAGTAATTTAAATTCCAAAATAAAAAAACATAATGTACCTTGTGACCATCTTCTGAGCACCAAGTGTAAGAAACAAAAAGCTGCTGAATTATACCAGTGTATTTTAAGTGAAGGGTATGACCAAAGTATGATTTGTGACTATCCTGATATACTTCAAAAAATTTTTTTCCTTTGTCTAGGATGATCCTTCACATTTGCACACTGCTCATAGGTTGACCTTTGAGGTCTCAAAACTTCAACTAACTTATTTTGCTTTACATAGTGAAAGTGCCACACCACATACATGCTGCTAGTATCACATTTCAAATGTGGTTATATCCAGTCACATTTAAAAGTAAATTTAGTTGTTTACAAACCATTCTCTGGACACATCACCATTCCCTGATGACTAAGTGTTTGCAATGAACTCTCAAATTTTCTGTCAAGGAGTTTTCAGCCTTGCTTGCCCGACTTCAGCTAATGTTAAAAAGAAACCACCTATTATGTCTCTCCAGCTACTAACCTCAAAAATCTCTGCTTTGTGTTCTTTTGATTAATTCTGTTTTATAGCTGTGATAAGTCAGGAAATTTTCTATTAAATATCTAAATCCTACCATGAACTAGAAAAGGAAAACATTTATGTTGTGATGCACTTCCTGCAGATACCTACTTTGATTAACTCAACTGAAGAACATTATATTTCTTATATTCCTTTCAATGGCATAGTTCCATTTACATGTAAATAACAAGAACCTAGAAAGAGTCATCATACCTTTCCACTTCCTCCTGGAGAAGAATCTATCATATCAATTCCTGTGCAATTGTGGAGAATTTGGCCATTGCAGATTACATGTGGTACATAAACATGCCCTTCAATGCAACATTCTACAAATTCCATGTTGTTCTCAGTTAATGTTCCCGTTTTATCTGTGAAGACATACTCAATCTGCAAATGAGCACAAATTGAAAACAGCAGAAATATGAAGTTTTCCCAGGTCTCTTCACATAACTTAAATTATTACTGGGATACACCTTCCTTTAAACATCCTTATGCAGCCTCCTTAAGAAAAACAAACAAAAATTTCTATTGGGAATCTTCTTCCATGGTAAAAGATTTTAGCATACAAGGTTATCAGTAAAGCTATCCTTTGCCTCATAGCACATATAAATAATGTACTCAACCTACTTTCATGCTCTCTTAANCAAAAATTTCTATTGGGAATCTTCTTCCATGGTAAAAGATTTTAGCATACAAGGTTATCAGTAAAGCTAT
Source organism: Turnix velox (assembly GCA_013400935.1). Lineage (NCBI taxonomy): Eukaryota > Metazoa > Chordata > Aves > Charadriiformes > Turnicidae > Turnix > Turnix velox. Next base: position 36,559 of record VZTY01004225.1, read on the forward strand.
CCTTTGCCTCATAGCACATATAAATAATGTACTCAACCTACTTTCATGCTCTCTTAATATCCTTTCTGGTTTCTAATGTCTTTCTTGCTGCGAGACAGATGTACACAGAAACAAAAATGCATGCAAATTTCATTTCCTGGGGATCATTATTTAATGTTCGTGTCTGAAATCAGATCTATTACTGTCAGAACATTCCTTCGGGTAATATCAGAATTCCCCACTACAATTATGTTAGTGTAAATGAGGACTCTGGACTAATGATCACATACAGTTATGTGCACTGCTATTGCCCTGGAAACATTTCCTTTGTCTCAAATTAAATTTGTCATTAATTTGATCTTTTACAATGAGCACTTAAGGATAACAACATAAAAAATAAAACCAAACCCTGAGCTACAAACCACAACTAGATCAGCACAAGCTCAATGTTGGGTATTTGTCATACATATTATATGCAGACTGCATGTATATATTTGATAAACTTTGAGCATTATGGAAAGTCAGAAATTAAACACTGGAAGCAAGCTAATTATTTATTATTCATCAGTCTAGCCACAAGCTTTAGGTGGGTTTTTTCCTGACTTTTACTTATAAAAAGTTAGATGGTAATATAATTTCCCTTTATAGACAAACAAGAGAAAGCATTATCTTCCTAAGTATTTATTTTTACTAATAAATACAAGTATTTGTCTTCCAATTACTTTGATTCTGAATATCAGGAGATCTCAAATTTTATTTTAAAAATTCATCAGTACAAAAGAAAATGGACACTAGGCTGCAATGAAAAAAATCCTTAGTGAAAATTTTCAATAAAAAACTATCATAGAAATAGTTGAAAATTTTATAATGAAATTTACCTGTCCCAACTCTTCATTGAGATCAGAAGTATTCACCAGTGGTCCTTCACCTGTGTCCTCATCAAACATTTCCTCATCCCACGTAAGGAAGTAAGAACCCAGAAATTTTTGCATTTCCACAGTGACATACATGGATACGGGAATAATATAGTTGAAAAGAACCATGAATGCAAGGAAGTCTGTAAAAGCTTGAAGAAACTGCCAGAGAAACAAGATGAAAATACAGATTTTTGTCATGCACCATCAAAAACCTAAAGGTAACTACTTAGATTTGCAAATATATTTTTTTAGAAACTTTTAAACAGTAAGCAGCATCTTTCATAGGTCACAGTTTGAATAGGATGTATATGTTTCACAATTTATAGAATCACAATAAATTTGGGATGAAGAAAAAAAAAAAAAAGCTTTTTGAACTCTTTACCAAAAATTGGCTGTAGAGTACAGATACATGTCATTGTTGCAAAGTTCCAGAGCAAGTAACAAAAGTGATGATATATAAATGGTGAATGTTTGCATGAGAGCAAGGAAAACAATAAAATGTACAACCATGAATTACCAGAATAACTTAGAACTACAGGCAGCATTTCATTACTAAAGGGTTCCCCTTTCTTTCCTCAAGACAAGTAGAATAACTCAGCTCAGTTCATTGTCTGCATTGTCAGGTTGAGATGCTGTTACTGGTAGTAACAGAAACATGGAACATGCCTGGCTGCTGTGTGCTTGTCACTCAAGGTAAAGAAGAAAATTTTACTCAGTTTGATAGGAAGATTATAGTAAAATAACGTTATGCTTTCTGTAGTGCTAGGTCTTTTGAAGGACACTTTTACTGGGATCCTTACAGCAGATCCTTTTGAAGTTGTCCATTATATGATTATCAATAGTTGAGGAACTCCTTTTAGCCCTATATTTCTCTGCAAGAGGTTGGTCCTTTAATTTACATCAAAGAAAGAAACTCCATACTTACACATACAACTAAAGTTCAAAAACATAATATACAAGCTTTAAAGAAACATAGCATCACCATTATTAGTAAAAAAAGCGCAATGATTTATGACTGGTAAGTAAGTAGGTTGTATCTTTTTTAGGATTCTTACAAATTAAGTGTTCAGTAAAATTTTGTTGGTATTTTAATGTATTTCCATACCAGATTTCTTTTCCTTTCCGGCTCTGTTTTCTGATTATACCACGGCTCATCACGAAATGGCTCACTCTGCCAGACATACTTGAGGACAGTATTTATTAGTGCTTTACTGATGAGAATGCAGAGGTATACAACGAGGAATACATTCATTGATCTAGAAAAAAACAAAATAGAGATTTCACAATCATGTTACATAAACAGCGTATTAAAAAAATAATAGAACTGCGTTTCAGCCTAACATTTTCTGCACACCTAACAAAAGTATGACGTTAAATAAGTTTTCCATGGTGTTTTCACAATGAAGAAAAATATTACTGAGGACAATGTTCTATTTAAAAGGTTAACTGCTACTATTGTTTCCAAAATGTGACGTTACCAAACCTAGTACATCAGGGAAAGCAATTACATAGATGAAGCCAAAACATAATAACCAGGCTTTCTACATCATTTTAATGAACCAATATAAAGTTCTTTTCTAAAAACAATAATCTATTGAGAACATTTAGCAGTTGTAATGGTTTAACTCATTTTAGGTAGAATGAAAAAAAGCAAGAGCAAGAGAACTACACATTTAAACTTACATTTACATTAAAGACAGGCATAAACTAAAAGCAATGGGTTATACCTCAGTAACCACAAAAAAAAGACACATTATTATTGCTCAGTCACTGTGTAAGAGAAGTGCTGTCAGCTGGTCAGTTTTTCTTGCCTTAATCAATGACATAATTTTTCTTTCTTTTTTATCCACCTTACTTGGAGCTGATGATTTCATATAGAGGAGCTAAAAAATAATCTTTATTTTTGAAAAGCAAGCTACCATCGTCACCTCATCCACCAAGGACAGCAGTGTCTTCCTATGCCTGTATTAACTTTCAATTTTAATTAAACCATAGAAAACATATGACAGACAAATTTTGTGCCACTGCAGTTTATTTTAAGTCAATGGCATCAAAAGAGTTACTCTTAATGAATTCAAGACTTAATTGCAGCAAAAATGAACGTTAGGATATCAAAGCACAGAGTCCTGGAAAAGTGTCAATAGGTATATTCTAATCAGTAAAAGAAGTGTCTCATGAAACAGCAACAAAGCACATCACATCTTACGAAAGTTGTACCTTAAGGTGGCTTGCTTTTTCTTTCAACACTTAACATTTAATAATGATTCAGTCTTGAGGGCATCATTTATATAGCATTGTATGACTCAGTATGTAAAATGCAATACTCATTATAAAAGCAAATTTTAAGTTCCTTTAGCTCATATTTGATTTAAATGAATATACTTCTACCAAGAAAACAAAAAAAATCACCTTCCAATCATTCAGATCCTCCCCCTTAAAAAACCCAGAAAAAAAAAAAGAAAAAGGAATATTACTTTTCTACAGCAGATCGCTTCTGTGATTTTGACTGGTAATTTAATGCCATCTTAGTTTCCATGCCAGTGTAGATAGCAACACCTGAAATTAGAGAACTTGTTTTACTGAAGATTGCACAGTAGAATAGCTTAAGAACACAATTCACTAGGTTATTATATTCTGTCATTAATTCTCTGTATTCTAAAGAAAAAATAAATATTAGGATGATACTCAAAAACTAAAAATGGCTTTAATATCTGGGTTCTTAGAGGACAATTTTAAGCAACATTTACATTCCATTTCAGAATCACAGTTCCCAATTGCTAACATGACCCATGCATTAAAGCCAAACCAAAGTTGTGTTGTGAATGTATCCCCTTGCAGTTTTAATTTCTTTTTTAGGCTTTAAATTCAAGTGTAAGTCATGCACTTTAGAAGAAAATCTACAGTAGTGCTAAACTACAGGATATAACCAAGAAGAATAAAAGGCAGACGTCAATTTTGTTTGCTTCACAAAAATGAAATAATTAATTTCACATTAATCTCTTAACACTGTTAATTTCCTATTAATAACACAGATTGAGACACTGAATTTTAGAAGACTAAATATATCAACTGAAAAAAGTAGTAAACAAGAAGATGGATTTAAAGTACTTACTAAACCAGTACACCTGCACATTGATCAGATTATTTTGACTGTACCAGGGTAGCACCCTGTGTGCTAGGCAGAAGAAACTACTATTCAAATTAGGAACAATCTCTGCCCAACATCGAAATGAACAGGCACTAAAACCATCTGCAAAGTTTACCGAAATGCTTAGTATAACTTATTTAATCTATTTTAGATCACAGCAAAAAGCAAGTTTATATTAACACAGACTTTTCACACTCTCTTTGGAGAAAAAGTTGCAAGTCTTCGGTATTTTAGGTTAAGTAGGCTCCCTGCAATCCATTGTCTTGACAGTACGGAGATTGTTTGAGGATGGCCTGGATTGCTGTCCCTTTAGTCACCAGCAGGGTGACCTGTAACAGAACTACTGCTCTTATTACACTTTCTTGAAGAATTTCCAAATAACTAGAAAATTCCCCTCTCAAAAATCCCTCCAGTTCCTGAACACCACAAATACAGCTATTTTTACTGCTATTATAGCTAAAGTAAATCTTAAAAGTTGTAAATCAAATGATAAATCAAGTGATTCAATATAAATCACATGTTCAATATTTACTGTACGGATGTAACCCCATCTGATGTTTGCTATTACTTCAGTGTCCATTTCAATGATCAGTAGAAATACTTACCAAAGATTTTTTCTGTATTCTTTAAAGTGGCTCCTCTAAGAAGCAGATTTTCAGATCCTAGTGGCCTGCAAGAGATAACAACAATACCATTTAGAGAGAAACAGCAGATTGTAGTGGCAGCCATATAAACCAGGTAATCGGTTTCACTCAAATCTTTTTATTTTGTACAACAAAGTTATTAGGTAGCATCTAAAGCAACCATAAACAATGCAACAATAAGTAAAACACACCTCCTAAAATTAAGGTCAATTTCACAATCCAAGTCTTAAATCAATGCATCAAAACCCTACATGTGTAGGTACCTAAATAAATACCAATCACCAGGACCATGGTGCTCATGTTTAAAAATACTGATTTAAATCCTTTTCTATGCTTATATCAACTACAGTGTCCTGAATGTTAGAATTTCTTACTAAGCTTCCATTTTATTATAGGTAAAAATGGGAAATAAGCTATTGTTTAATTCTTATTTACTTTCTAATGCATAAAGATGGATATATTTATTCCATTATACATAAACATATAGATAAACATACATTTTATTTTATATTTATTTATTGAGAACAAGGGGGGAATTAATCTAAGGAACCCCAGACTAAAGCAGAAAAGACAAATATTTGTGCCTCTTTTGTACTGATTTGTTTACCTTCTCCCTTTGCTAGACAAGGGATGTTTCAGGCTACAGACTGCTCCTTGAGCAGAATGCAGCTCAGGATGAATTTGCACAGGAGGCATACCTTTCCAGGTGCCATACCTAGGGCTATAGACTGCCATCTCCTACACCACACAAAGAAACTAATTTCCTTGAATTTTGCTCTCTTGAATGCACGCAACACTGTGGATCTTATCAATAAATCCTAACATACCCTTAGTAAAGTATGATGTTTGGTATGCTTACTCTCCCCTTACATGCAGACAAGAGAGAAATACACAGGTGATAATATAATTTTTGGTGTACTATCAAGATACCATGTTAATGGGGCACTACTATCAAAAGTAACGTTACAATCCTACCAACATAATTTACAAACTAAGCACACACCAAATAAAGAAGTTGAATAAAGACATAAGAGAAGTGTAGTGAATTAGAATATGAAATATTTATGATAATGAAATTATAGCCTGCAAATTTTTAAGAGAAAAATATCAATAAGACAGGGCAGCATGATGGTGGGGAAACAAAGGTGATTCTCACTATTAATACTCTAAAAAGTATTTATTATGTAGAAGCCCAGTGTCTTCCCTACCTTGCAGTAGGCTCATTCCTATCATGGTAAACATTTATTCGGCCAACAAATCTGCAGGAGAAATAAACAAGCAGTTTAAATTAGCATTGCTAATTTGTATATTTTTATGTACATGTCCCAGTATTTCAGTTTTACAAAAATACAATACAAGGAAATGCCACACACTATATACAGATGTACATGTACACCACACATGTACATATTTAAAAAAGGAAATTATTCTCCATTTTAAAAACTTTAAGAAGTATACATGAGATCGTTTGAAAGTATTTTACAGGAAGCATTTATTAAGGAAATAGCTTCCAATTAAACAAGCTCTGACTGTCTACAAAGTTAACAAGAATATAGATACATATGGATATATTTAAAAACACAAAAATGCAAAGAACTGCAGTCAATATCAAGTCTGCATACAAAATGATATAGAAGACTATAAAATTATTAACAAATATAGTTACATAAGAAATGTCTAAACCACCTGAGATAAGAAAGGGTATGGTTACTATCTTTTACAAAACTTAAAGCCTACAACCGAGATAAAAACAAAAGCACAAAACTACTGAGCAGATTTCCCCCTCAAACTAAACACTCACTATCCTCTCAGCTTCTGCCCCCGCCAGCCAGACAGAAGAAAGAACTGAAAGAGCAGAAGTAAGCTAATGAGAGCTTAGTAAGTAAAGAAAAATTTTAAAAAATAAGAAAAATACTGGAAAATACTGAGTGCTACATGACTCTAAACATTTACAAAAAACTAGAGGTTTTTCTTCATGTTCTGGAGGCTTAGTTTTCAAATGCCTTTTTTTATATGTCTTGCTTTATACTATAATTAGCTAAAACCTCAAAAGGTGAGGGAGATCATCAACGATAACAGATGTAAATCTGTATTTCAAAGACTTCATAATTTTAGAATTTTTGTGTTTACATCATCCCTCTTTTCATTAAATTCACATTTTGTTCCTTGTAATGTGGCTGATGGAGAGCTCATAAAAAGGAGTTGAAGAGAGTTTGCCATTTTCTTCTTGTTCACCTGTGCTTGCATTATAAGTACCTTCAATTTGGAGTTTCTCTGCAGGAATTTTTTTAAGCTGCCTGACCATTTTGTGAGGATTACTTAGAACTAAATACTATAATCTGTAAATCCATTAACCAGGCACAAATAAATTTCAGTACTTTGCAACTCATTGAAAGTAAAGGAATGAGTGAACTGGTAGCCTTTTCCTACTGTAAAAGACTCTACCACCAAGCACTCCCTGTGTACAACACTAGGTGTCATGGGACATTAGATACAAACTGAGTGACAGTGCCAAGAAATACATTAAATAATAGAAAAGCTTACCTTGCTTTCTTATTTTTTAGATTAAAATGAAGTTCTAAAACTTTCATTATACACCCCAATGCACCCTTGCTTTAGACAACACTGCCCTAGAGCTATCTGCAGGAAATGAGAATAGATGGAAGATTATCCTTCCTTCAAGCTCATTCTGGAGTCCAGCCTAACTAGCTAGATGGAATCAGTATTCTTTCATTGTGATGCTCTTATAATTTATTCCTAGGGTACCTTAAATGAAAGAGAGAAGAATTATTGAATTATTTTCTTACTTATAAAGATCAGGTTGAGGTTGTTCACATTCAATGGTAGCAAGTAGTGCATCGATTTCTTGTTCATTGTGAAATGCCTTTGTATCTTGAACAGCGTAGTAGGTCTGGAATGAATAAAAATATGTAAATCAAATCCAAAAGTAAGGACAGAAATGCAAGAATTAATCTGCAAATCAATTCAGCTCAAATAACATGCACCTTTAAATGCTACTAACTTGGTATATTGTTGCATTATGTTCAACTTCCTTTCAGTATACTCAGAAAACAGGTTAGCTCATAAGCATTTTTGTGCATTATCTCTGTAATCTGCACACTTATCAAATCAAATAAATAAGTTTAAAACTTTCAATAAAATAATAATTTAAGAAAAATTAAGTTAAATTGCAGAATTGCAAATTACACTTTAGTGTATTTGCTCTCACACTAATGTATGAAGTCATACTGGGATCTGTGAAAAAAAATTAGATGCAAACTTTGCTTTAAGAAAATATAGAAAATTGTATTACTTTATGACTAGATTCACCATCCAAACTAGCTGTTGTAACAAAACATGTTCCATCTCCTCTACTACTTGACAGAAATATCAAGTCACATGGGAATGTTTCATCTTCTTTTACCATTACAATATCACCAACCTAGGGAAAAAACACAACAACAAAAAAATCATTAACAATTTATGAAAGAGACCAAATTTCAGATTTCAAAGTCACAACCTAGGTTCACTCAAACATCTTGAAACTGTATCATTTTTAATTTGTTGGGAAATCAAGACAGTATTCTGAATGTATTGTATGTACATGTATACACAAGACAAATCAGCAGCATTGACTTCTATCATCAGACTTAAATAAGTTGCTAATGCAATAAACATGGAGGACCAAAAATTGAGAAAAGATAAAAGACAAATAATGAGTAAAATTCCAGGATATGAAACAAACAAACAAACAAACAAAAAACCCCAAAAAACCAAAAAGATCAAATACAACAGGAATTATCAAAGATAAAGAACCTGAAGCACATTCAGGTTCTAAAAATACTTCAGTTGGAGTTATTACATTAGGAATTAGTATAACATAGATCTCATCTGCATTAAATGTAATAAATACAATGACATCATCACACTACATTTCTGTATAATTTACTTTATATGATGTGTGATGTAAAAACCTGACTCCTAAAATTCATTAAAACTTAACTACTTACTCTTAATTTTCGGCTTTGCTTTCTAACCAGTTTACCATGTTGTATGAAATGAACAGGGCATTGATTCATGGCATTGTCAGCTTTATGTCGAAGCCAATCTTCATAACCCTAGAAAACAGTTAAATGGAATGATGCACAATTGGCTATAAGAGAGAAACAACAATAAAATTACTCTGTCAAAACTCACTGCAATCATTCTTTAGCCCTAAGTCCAACACAAAAAGGTGGGGAAATTGAAATGTGAAGCAAATGATAATGTTTGCTTTTGTTTTAATTTTGCTAAGTTACTCACCTGCTTGATAGCAGTTACAGTGATGACAAATAAAAGTGGAAGACCACTTGTAACTGGACTAGTAGGTGTATCAATAATTAACTGCAAAAAAAGGAACAAGTATTTTCTGGTTATGGTTTTGTGAATGTAAACTGTGACTTTTTCAAGCGAGGAACTTTAAAAAACTTTCATGGTACAGTATATATCCTTAAAATAGTAATGAAGTACACTTTTTAACTAAAAAACTTTATGGTTTTTAACAAGATACACATTTAGATCAGATTAGTATTAACAATCACATGTTAATGCCTAGTAAAAAAATACACTTGCAAAATTTTAAGTACATAGCAGACAGGAAAGCTGCAGCTTTTGAGGCAAAATTACAATGCTAATATCTAGTACGGTTCAGTATCAGATGTTACACAAATACAACTGCTCTGATGCAAGGAAGAAAATACTGAAATATGGAGCTGTGCCTTCTGCAATTATAAACAGCTTGAATCCAGAGGGTGAGTTCAAATGATGAGAAAATGTAATTGGTCCTGGTGATATGCATAATTCTAAATCATATGGGTTGCAAAGTAATACAGCTTTTCACTAAGGTAACAGTAGATTTTCACTGTTTAACACATTTCAGAAAACAGCAAAATAGTTATCTGAAGCAGCAATTAAAAATCCACATATGTACTGCCCTAACCAAGCATTGTGAAAGTATGTACATTTCAGTTCCTCTACAGGATTTTCATTTTCATTACAGTATGTCACAGTTTGTCCCTGACTGGCCATGAAAATTAATGGCACTGTTGTAAATAAAATATCATTTAGCAAATCTAACAAAAATTTATCATCATCATGATTTATAAGAAAGGCTTTACTGATCTGGATGCTTATTTTTTTACAAAATAAAAATAAAGCCAACATTCTTTAATTTTATCAATGTCTTGCAATCAAACTAGGGATGATGGCAATTTCTCTTTATCTTAGATTTCACATGGACATGAAAAAAACTTCCATTTTGTCAGATCATCAGTGTAAAAGACCTCAGTCATCACAACCACTGCATTTTTAGACCTTTGTGAATTCCTTTGTTTTTAGGAATAGTTCACAAGAATAGTGAAAAATTAAGATATCTTACCTGAACAAGGAAAATTATGAGAAAATAGAAGTTTGCTATTCTTCTGAATTGCTCAAACAAATTTTTTGGTATGAAGTTCCAAAACGTGTACTGAAAACAAATGCATGGATTGTAAGTGTTTGTGAGAGAACTACTATACACATTCTTGTTCTAAAATTCAAACAAATACATAATACAAAATTCAGGATTAAACTATACAAGAAGCAGGAATATTTCAATTATTTTGTTTAACGTTTTAGTGAAGACCAAATAATGGTGGGCATTCATGTGTTCTTGGAATCATATAAATTTCCTGACTGTGATATCCTCAGTATGAGGGACTGAAACAGTTTAGGACTAGCAAAAATTTTACTCACAATTAACTATGCAGTCATAGCAAGGTGACCAAATAATGGGAAAAAAAAAAAAAAAATTGTCAGTCCCTCTTCTGGTCCTTAGTTTGGACAAAAATTAACTCCTCAAAATGAACTGCAGTAGTTCAAGAGAACTATAACAGAGTAAGAGTAAATGGCTACATATTTCTCTATAGATCCCTTATAGTTATCTTAAAATTAATAAAATTACATAAACAATGCATAAAAACGCAAAGAGAAAATGCAAAAAATTCAAAGAAAAAAACCTGTATGAAAGTAAACAAGAAAGGGCTTTACATCATTTAGTCCCTTTCCCTCCTGCAGCAAGTTCAACCATACTCTCTCTCCAAAAACTTGTAAGGGTTGCTAACTGGAATACATGTACAAGTAAGAGCTAAGAATGTCTGAAAAGGTGTGAAAAACTGGCTTGACAAAACACTCTGTCATCTTATTATCCAAATTATCATTTGACACATAATAAAATGACAGCTCCAATGTAATTTTCATTTCAAAGATAATGCACTAGGAAGCTTCTCTTCATTTTCTTGCTCTGCTACAAATGTGCCTTGTCTCTTTTGGCAGCTTACACTGATACTAGCTGATATACAAATTATGCCTTGAGTTAGCCATCTTCTGAGTGTGGCCCCAAAAGCATCTTTTAGATGGAGATCTAAAAGAAAAATCTCTCTTTACAAATGCAGATAAAAAGGATTCTTAAGAAGGAATGCATTAATTCTAAGTGAAACCCCTGTTACGTAGGCAACCTTTTCACCTGTTTAGGGCTAAAGCCTGGAGACATGTAAGAGACAGGAATGAGATGTTGTTGTACTTCATGAGCCAAAAATCAGTAGCTAGTCTAAATATGCCCTAAGTAAGCACTTATCCAGCTTAAAAGTTAACTCTATATTAAATCACCTATGAGCAAGCCAACACTCAGGCAGGTACACATACAATAGCTTGGAAGTCAAGTGCTCTCTTCTCACAATCAGAACTTTTCATAGGACAGGAATGTTGCTTGCACTCCCTGCTACCCAGCTACTTAACTTGTAGTTTTGCAAGAGAACTGGTTAGACAGGATTATTTCTCCTTTCATAACAATCCTGATTATACAAAGCTCCTGTTGTGAGAAATGACAATAGAGACTGTGTTCTACAATAATAATTTTGGTTTTCATCATTAGCTTCGTTAATCAGGCAAATTACATCTGTTTTCTAATCTCATGCACTTATTTTTATTCACCTCTGCTTGCTGAGAAGGAAAAACAGTGGATTCAGTGAAAAACTTTTTTTTTTTACAGTTTTCTGCTTACCTCTTCATTAAATTAGTTATTTTCCACGTTAAAGGGTGTTTTTTTGATTGCTAAAGCCTAGTGATCTTAACAAGCTCCTAAAATCACCATTCATAAGATATAAACGTAATTATTTAGGCAATAACTTTCTAATCAATTCTCCAAGAGGGTTATTTGACTAAAAATGTCATGACAGCACAACTATCCCACTGTGGACTCAAAACTAACAAATATCTGGTCAAGTAAAGTCAAGTAAATCAGTTAAAACAACTACTACATGAATGTTCATCTTTAACCTTAGTATCTGATTATCCTCATATTCCAGACTCACTTCACTGCTTTCCCTGTCTTTCCCACAACTCCACCTCTGTTCAGCAACTCTTCTTACCTGATTAAATGTAAATAAGATAGGAGCAAGCTGCTTTATGGTCTGAAAGTTGTAACTTAAAATGGATGCCTCTTTAAAACAAAGAATTTCTTAACACTTGATTTCCAGTCTTGAAAGACTTTTAGTATTTGTTACACTGGACTTGAGACATACACAATACATTGTTATTCTGCCCATTCTTCTTTGAAGAAATAACAATTTTTCAAGAAGCTTAGAAACAACTGAAAGACCACTAAGACATCTAGGTAGACCTCCTCCTGACCCAGCCCTGAGTATCTCAGAGCACTCTCTACAAACAGATGATTAGTGTTTAACCACCACAATCGGTCCCAGGAAAAACAGTGGCTGCCCCTCAGAATGAGATTTATCTCATGGCAGTTTCCCTAACCTAATTAAGTATGAACAAAATAAAAATCTTCAAAGAGGAGACATAAAATATGACGAAATTAATTACATCAGATTACTGTGCCCAGATAAAGAGTTAATACCTTTCTTCAGATAATTTCCAGACACACTTTATGAACTCTGAATAATCTATGTGTATTAATCTTTTTTTCACTGTAATTTATTTGAAGGAAATAAGGTTATCCAAATAGTTAGACATTTGAAGCTTTTAAGCTGAGGGAGTCAAAACAGATCTTTCTCAATAGCTGCAAAGACTTTGAGCCCAGAACACATACATGCCTTTAGAATAGAGGAGGCAAGACATCAGTCAGCAAGCAGATGAACGCATTGTGCAAACAGATGCATTTGAAGCACTGTGCAAAGAACTGTAAAATCAGCCTGTCTCAAGTCAAAGCAGCACAGCATCTGCAGTGCTGATGTATTTCGGTAATCAGGTGCTTGAACTACTTTTGCACACCTCTCTGCTATTCACACTCATGCTCCAGCTCCACCTCACCACTTCTTGCATCCTCTTTACTAATAATGTGCTGCTTCCAGCTCCAACATCTCTCTGTTAGAGTAAGTCTCACAAATTCAAAAATACAAACCAGGGCCATGTTAACAATGTTGTTTAATTATTGTACTTCGACTGTTTCATTTGATATCCATGTGCCAGAAGTTTCACATTTCAGGCTACCTTTCCATTGTATGAGACAGGTATTTTCTTAAGTAAAAGGAGAGTTTCTGTAGTAATCACTTGATTCCAAAAGGTAGAGCTATAAGGAAAAAGCACTCTGTTCACTGTGGAGTTCTGTCCATACCTCACTTATAGTTACTTGTTTAAAACAGTTCCCTTGCTTCCAACCTGGTCTGGTCTCATTCCTTTCCCTCAATCTTTTCCACTGTTTCTTGTAAATGTTTAAAATGTCATTCTGACAAAAATACCTAATATGTTGCTATCTTGCTGAGATGAGCATAATAAACTCATGGAAGAACAGATAACAGCTAAACAATAACTTCAACAAAGTTTTTTTCTTGTTTTTCTTTTAACAGATCAAGACACATCCACAGAACTCAAGCAGTTCACACTGATTTTTCTATTTTTAATCTATCAGTTTCTGTAGTACCTCTGAATTACCAAGATATAGCACATTCTTAAAGCTGTCAGCTTACTAACTGGACTGTATCTATGTATGCAAATAATTTATATAATATTTTATATATTATTATACTACTAAAATAACCTAAGTACTGGGGAC
>VZTY01004226.1:5467-39459 GCA_013400935.1 Turnix velox
GCGTAATAAGCTCAGAAAAAAAAAAAAAAAAAAGGAAAAATAGCACCAAGGCCAAAAAACCAAACCCTAAAGATGTTAAATCCCGGATGCTGCAAATAGTTCATAAAGTTTGAACAGTTATAGTTCTAGGGTTTTTTTGAGGAAGCTGGCATCTAGAAAGCTAGGCTGCTGTTGCTTTTCTTAGTTGAAATCATAGAATAGTTTGGGTGGGAAGGGACCTCAAAGATCATCGAGTTCCAACCCCCCTGCCATAGGCAGAGACACCTCCCACTAGACCAGGCTGCCCAGTGCCTTGTCCAGCCTAGTCTTGAACACCTCCAGAGAGGGGGCATCCACAACCTCTCTGGGCAACCTGTTCCAGTGCTTCACCACCCTCTCTGTAAAGAATTTCTTTCTTATGTCAAGTCTAAACCTACCCCCCTCCAATTTCCATCCGTTGTTTCTAGTTCTCCCATCCGATATTATGTTAAAAATTCCTTCCCCTGCCTTTCTGTAGGACCCCCTCAAGTACTGATAAGTTACTATGAGGTCCCCTCTGAGCCTTCTCTTCTCCAGGCTGAGAACTCATCAAACTCATTGCCCTCAAGCTCTTTCACTTGATTTTTCCACAGGGCTTTGGATATTCTGTATTTTTTAGCAGCTGTTCTGAGTGCTACGTGGTATCTGAGTTGGTTTGGAACACTGTTGGCACCAAGCACTGCCCACACACACCAGCTCAGGTTATTATGGCTGTGACAGAAGCTTTGATTTGAATTTTAAGCAAACTGTACTAGAGGTGAGCTTTACAGTGCAAGTCCCCAAGGCTTACCCTTAAGTTAATGTGCACCTAGACCATGTTATTTTTCATTCCCAAGCAGAAATTTCAGCTTCTGGGAAAGGGTCAGCATCACCCCCCAAATAAAGAGGTTGTTCAGTGTTTTATTGCAGAGCTTTCAGCTGCCAGCCTGGGTGACTGCTTCTGTGGCATCTGCTGGGAACTTCCTTGTGGACACAGTGGTTTAATAGCTGCTTTAATAAGGCCTGAGCAAGCTCACCATTTAAGTTCTTAGTGAAAGCTGGCTGATTATTCTTCCCTGACAGGGTAAATGGACTGTTAAGAAATTAAGACATTCTCGAGAAAGGTACAGACAGACTCTGTTGCACACTGATACATAACACATAGAGTGTAGAAACCCATCTTGGCCCCTTAATTGCTGAATTAGCTTGTAGAATATCAGTGAAGAGCTCCTCAAATGAATTTATTCCATAAGTAATTGATTGCAAAGCACTACAGATGTGTTGTCATAATTAAAGTTTTGTTTTATGGCTGAGTAGGCTGTGCTGCTGCCCTCACATTGGAGTTTGAAAACAGACTTGCCAGTAGGACTTCCTGGCTTTTAATGGTTTGGGGAGAAGGAAGGGCTGTGAACATGTGGAAACTCATGAATAAGGATGTGGTGTTGGTGTTTGCTTATCATGAGGTAAGTAGGGAACCTCCCCAGGCTGCTCCTCTGCCTACAGGACCTGGCAGGGAGGAGGTTCCAGCAGCACGTGGAGATCAGAGGGAGCCACCCAGTGTGGGGACAGGAGCATCACCTGCTCTCTTCTGCTGAAGGGCCTGAAGCAAGTTCAAGTGCCTCCAAGAGCTTCAGAGGAGCAAAAAGGCAGCAGTGGTGTGATGAAAAGGAGCCATCTGGTAAACACAAGAGACTGCCAAGTCAGATGACTTGAACAGGAACTTGAGAGCAGTTTTGAGGATTGCAGGACACAGTGCTGGATAAGGAAAGAGATGAGTCAGGCAGGGAAGAACAAGAGCAACTGGTTGAGGAAAAGCAGGATGTGGTTGTGATATGGGGAGCCTGCAGAAGATACTGTTGGGCAAGAGGCTCTCCTTTGCTTTGGGACATGGTAATCTTTAGCTTGGATCGTGAGGAGGGGACAAAGACAACAAGGTAGGAGTTTTTAATTTGCGAGTTTCACCTTGCTTGGCAATCTAGGCAAAACTGAGGATTGTTACAGCTTCAAGAAGGGACTGACTGCCCCTTCTTGAGAGGATGACAGTTCCCTGTTCAGTGAAGAGTTGAAATAGGTGATGCTATTTTTCTTTGACTGATAGTAGGGAAAGAGAACTCAGCTCACTGGCAGCTCTATAAATGAGACGCTTAATGAAGAGCTAGAAGGAATATGTATCTTTTCAGTGTAAAGTACCTTGAGGAAAACAGGGCTGCAGAAATCTTTAGTAGAAGGTACATTATCAGCTGTAGGATGCTGAATCAAAGAGTTTTCTGCCTTTAACTGATGGGTAGGTAAGGGGTGCACAAATATACAAGCAGACTGGCTACCAGAAGTAACTGCATTGTCTGCATTTATTCTAAATCCAAGAGATCTGGGGTACTAGGAGTAATGGATGCAAATTGGAAGAGGGGAGATTCAGGCTGGAGGTAAGAAAGAAGTTCTTTACAATGAGGGTGGTGAGACACTGGAATAGGTGGCCCAGAGAGGCTGTGGATAGTGTTTAAGGCCAGGCTGGAGCAGGCACTGAGCAACCTGGTGTAGTGGGAGGTGTCCCTGCCCTTGTCAGGTGGGTTGGAACTAGAGGTCCTTAAGGTCCCTTCCAACCCAAACCATTCTCTGATTCTATCTGCAAATTCAAAGGCATCACTTTTACTTCATAGTGAAAATAACCGCAATTAAATGGTTCTTCATTCTGTATAGTAGTTGCTTTGATTACTACAAGCAGCTGCCCTGTCCAAGCAGTACCATTATTTTAAACCAGGGAGCTTGTTCTGAGATGAGTTTGTCTTTATAGGAAGTGCTCAGGTAATGCTTGCACACTTAGAATCAGCTCCCTGCTCACAGCATTACTGCTTAAGTCCCTGCATGGTGAGGAAGTCAGTCTTAAATTAAATGCAGCTATGTCACAAGTTATAATCATACTCTTAGTTGTAAAGTGTGGGAGTTAAAGGCTCAGTGATGATACGTGGCCTTAATAAAGTTGAGAGATAAAACCAAGCAACATAAAGTAACTTCATCATTATTCTTCAGCTTCCTAACTGCAGCTCAGTTGCACTTATTGATCCCCAGCTGCTCTCTCTCTGCTGGAGAAATCTCTTGCAGTAGTGCCAGCACAACATACTTTCCCCAGATACTCTAAATCTGCTTGCCCCGGTGGAGGATTTGCTTGCATCCTCTCTCACTAGTATTAAAATAGATCCTGCTGCTAAGAACATAGTGGATGGCAGCGTGCTCACTGCTTCTGACAGAGCTGGTTGGTACCTACAAGCTTACAAAGCTGTAAGACAAGCCTGACCTCAGTGGTTTTTTGGAAGAGAACCACGTGTGGTTTTGTCTTGGCTCTGCCTTTGTGATCCCTCATTTTCCCCTCCCTTTGCCAGGAAATCCCTTCTCCTTCAAACAGGAGCCAGTGGAACTTGCTGTTTGTTTACTTTCTCACTCCTCCATCCTGCTAACCTTCCCACCCCCCACTTGTAAACTTAGCTGGCTCAGCTCAGCCCTGCATCCTTCTGACAGAGCACTACTCGGTTGAGTATTTTCAGATAAAAGGGCTGCTGCAACAAGCTATTCTAACCTGGCTCTGCACAGTGAGATGGGTCTCTCTGTCCCTGCCTGGCAGCTGCTTCCTTCAGTGCTACTGCACCTCCTGAGCATGACACAAGACATGAGGGAAGAGCATGCTTCCCAAGCTTTTCCCTTTTCTAGCAATCCCTTGCCTGGTTTTGCCTGTCTGAGGGTAATAAACTAGGAGTACCCTCTTCTCCTGGGTTTTCTTGAAGGAAAATTTGAGACATTCCCTCCCAACAATACTGAGAACTCCTAGCCTGACCTGCTGTTGCTATCCTAGACTGCTAAACTCTGCTCTTCTGCCCCCCTTCAGCAATTCTGGCATTGTAAAAACCCTGTAAGGCTTTTATTATTTTTAAAGCCATTTGAAATTATTTGATTTAAATGTTTGAACTGCTTAGAAAGAAGAAAAGCCCACACTGAGTGTGGTTGTGGTTGCTAAGGGTAGAAGCATGTTTTCTGGACTTGCAGTGTGCTGCCTGGTTAGAGAAGCCCTTAAAGCTCACGGTTTCCACAGGGGTTTATAATAATCCAAGTGAGGAAATCCTGTGTTTATAGCACTTAGAAAAATTGCCGTTTTCAGACTGTCTTCTCTTTGATCTGTTCACATACTTTATCTCCTCTGATTTTAGCTGATTGGCAAAGATTATAAATCCTCTAAGCAGGGACTGTCCTCCTCTGTTTTTCAGGCTGGATGTTGTCTAGGGCTTTCTTCAGTAGCTGCAAATGTAGCTTGAATTTGATGCTGTCCTGCTGAAAGTTGTGTGCTTAACACTTCCTAGACACTTCTTACACTTGTGCTTCCTTAACACTTCTTTGTAGCACCCAAGAGTTCACCTCTCAGTTACATTTCTTGATAGCATCACTCAACTCTTTGAACAGCCTGAATAAATATATTGTGTGGGGGAAGCTGTGGCAGCTTCTTTCCTTTGTTTCTCCCTCTCCCTTTCTGTTCCTGTGCTGTGGTAATGGAAAGGGTTTCAGCTCTTAGCCCGGTAAAAGCCTGAGAAACTGATCAAAGGATATGTAGTAGATAATGTCTTGAATCCTGGGCTGCATCAAGAAAATTGTGACCAGTTCAAGGGAGGTGATTTTTGCCCCTCTACTTGGCTCTGATGAGACCCCAACTGGAATTACATTGAGGGCTCCAGAATTGGACATAGTAAGGACATTGAGCAGGTCCAAAGGAGGGACACAAAGATGATCAAAGGGCTGGAGCATCTCCCTTATGAGGACAGGCTGAAGGAGTTTGGGGTTGTTCAGCCTGGAGAAGAGAAGGCTCAGGAGGAACCTCATAGTAGCTTTTCAATACCTGAAGGGGGCTACAGAAAGGCTGGGGTAGGACTTTTTAATAGGGTCCAGGATGGAAGGACTAGGAATAATGGGTACAAATTGGAAGAGGGAAGATTTAGGCTGGAGAGAGGAAAGAAGATCTTTCCTGTGAGGGTGGTGAGACACTGGAAGAGGTTGCTCAGAGAAGTTGTGGATGTCCCCTCCCTGGAGGTCTTTAAGGCCAGGCAGGATGAGACATTGAGCAAACTAGTATAGTGGGAGGCGTCGCAGGGGGGGTGGAACTAGATGATCTTTAAGGTCCCTTCCAACTCAAACCATTCTATGATTCTGTGTCCCCAGCTGAGTGGTTCAGAAAGCCCAAGATTTTCCACCAGCTCTAAGACACACCAAAGTTTAGCACTGGAAGTTCAAGCATCAGTATGTGATGCTTGGGAGTAAATGAAGCTGTATTAGAATGTCTGTAGGGTTTAGGGTTTTTTTGGGGTTTTTTTTCTGCATTTCTCTGACACTGTCATTTTACCCCTTCCTACAGAAGAACCTGCCTGCCAGAGGAGTTGCTGGAGACAGTTTTGGAGCACATCTGATTGCTGCTGCCACCAGGCCACCAGGCCCCAGCCAGGCAGCCACCATGTACTGCCTTCAGTGGTTGTTACCTGTCCTGCTCATACCCAAGCCCCTCAACCCAGCATTGTGGTTCAGTCACTCGATGTTCATGGGCTTCTACCTGCTCAGTTTCCTCCTGGAACGGAAACCTTGCACGATTTGTGCCTTGGTCTTCCTAGCAGCTCTGTTCCTCATCTGCTACAGCTGCTGGGGGAACTGCTTCTTGTATCACTGCACAGGATCCCAGTTGCCGGAATCAGCTCACGATCCCAGCATAGTGGGCACCTAAAAACCAATAATCTTCCAATCTGCTGAGGGCTCTTGTTTTGCTTTTTAAAAGGGGGTGGGCTAGGGAGGAGGGAGGGGGTGTTAGGCATGCGACTGGAGTAAAACTGGCCTGTTTCCCGTGACTGTGTGTGGACTGGAGTGGTAAGTTCTTCCCACTCTGCCTGTGAAATTCGACTTGTTTACTGTGTGAACTCTGGCAGAACCACCTGCTTTTTTAGAAGCAGAAATTCTTTCTTTTTTTCCCCTTCCCATATGACTGGGAATTGACACCAGCCCTCCTGACTCAGAACTGAGCTGCTGGCCTCTGCCCAGTGGTGGAGTTGTGTGTCACTCACTCATCTGTTTTAGGCCATCGTGGTCTAACTCGGGGCTCGTGGCCCATTGATTCTGCTGGAGTAGCTACAGGATTCTCTCGATCTGGAAAGGGGAGCCAATCTTCCCACCTTGCTGATCAAGGGCAAGCTTGACAATTCACAGATGCACTTAGCCAAAAAGCTGCTGGAGCCAGAGGCAGTTGAGTCAACTTGTGCTCAGCCTGCCAAAGATGTGTGCACTGGCCAAGTGTTTTCTGAATTACTTAGCTCTGAGATCATACATAGCCTGAAAGCCTCAGTTATGCTGCTGCTTTTATAAAGCCTCACAGGTAGTGGAGACTGTCTCTCCCCCTCCTCCTAGATTTCCAGGGTTTACCAAGGTATTGACTGTTGGGATGGAGAACTGATAATGCTGCAAGATAGGGGGTTTTGAAAGCCACTGTGAACCTCACCCATAGAACTCGTGCTAGCCCAGAAGGCCACCTGAGGGCAAGGCAGGAGAGAATCCTGAGATGGAAGCAGGGGAGGAAGCAGTAAATGCTTCATCAGTTTTCAGTGACAGTGTTTTTGGGCCAGGGGTGACAGAAGGTTCTGGTGCTACTGACTGGAGAGGAAGAGATCCCAGAGAAGCACCTGGTGCATTCATCTCCACTGGCATAAAAGGATGGCACAAATCATGGGTGGTGGTGGGTCAGTCCTGTATGCCACAGCTGTGCAGAGCTCTGCATCAGTCTGTGCAGCCACAGCTCTCAGGGAGCCCAACCTGGGGCAGGGGTTGGTCTGTGAGAAACCTTAGGGGTTAACACAAAATACCGGCTCTAAACTTTAAAGGGTTCCCTCCTCTTTGCCATCTGTTTGTTTTTCCTTTGGTCTGGTGGAGAGCAGCAGAAGTGGCTGTTGCTGTCCTCAGGAATTTCAAGCTACAAGGCTGTGAAACTTCCAGAGTATTGTTTGTTGATTGCACAGCTGTCCAAAACGTTTAATAAAGCTTTATAAACTTTGGTCTGTGGCCTCCTGCCCAGTGTGATGCATTGGCTGCTGCTTGTGGACGCCTGAGCCCAGCAATCACGTGTCTGTCTTGTTCTGGTGTCAGCACAGTAACTCAGGAAACACTCTGCCAAGAGGCAGAGCCATTTGCCCCATAACTCTCCTCCTGAACGGTTTAACCTGACCTTGAGCAGACTGAGAATCATCCTGGAGATTCCTGAACAGACTCATCACGATAGAGGAGGCCACCTTTGGTTCTGTTTCTGCAGTCTGACAGGTTGCCTTTCCCTTACTGCTTATGGAATTAAACCCAAGCTGTGTCCCAAGAGCCCCTATAAGCCCCTATAAGCCAGTTACCTGCCAGGTGTCTACATGGAGCAAGCCCATTCCACATCTTCCTGACCTGTCCTCTGCCATGGGCAGAGCCTGGGCTGCAGCCCAACAGACACCAGCCTTCCAGAGGGAGACACTTCTGCTCTTCCCCAGCTTTGACCACGAGCCTGGCTAGTGCTGAGGAGAAAGGAGAGCACTTGCCACAGCCAGACACAGGACTGTTGGGTCTGACAGCACCCAGCAACACCTCCTAGAGTTAGGGTGTGAAGAGCTGTGCTGCTGGAGCTGAAACCATCTTCTCAGTGAGCTCCAATGGGTAGGACTTTTTAATAGGATATGTGAAGGCAGGACTAGGAATAAGGGATGTAAATCGGAAGAGGGGAGATTCAGGCTGGATAATAAAAAAGAAATCGTTCACTGTGAGGTTGGTGGTGAGACACTGGAAGAGGTTGCCCAGAGAGGCTGTGGATGCCTGGAGGTGTTTAAGGTCAGGCTGGATGTGGCGTTGGGCAGCCTGGTCTAGTGGGAGGTGTCCCTGCCCTTGGCAGGGAAGATGGAACTAGATGAAGGTCCCTTCCAGCTCAAACTGTTCTATGATTCTAGGATAAAGGGGCAGGGCAGTGGGCGCAAACTGGAACAAGGGAGTTTCCATAGAAATAGGAGAAAAAACTTTGTGAGGGTGAGATAACAGTGGTACAGGCTGCCCAGAAAGGGTGTGGGGTTTCTCTCTGGAGACATTCAAACCCCACCTTGGACACCTTCCTGTGTGACCTGATGTAGCAGAGGGATTGGACTCTATGATCTCTTTGAGATCCCTTCCCATCCCTGATGTTCTGTGATTCCTCAGTTCCTACTCTGAAGCCCTATAGACCAAGCCCAAGCTGGAAAGGGTTCAGGGCATATCAGTGTTGACGTGTTTCAGAAGATAGTGAGTGCCACATCACCAGGAATAGATAGGGCAGCTCTGTCACCTGTCAGGCCAAGGGAAACCCCAGTAGCTGCTGTGCCAGCCACAACATAAATCAGTAGGAACAAGGAGAGCTCCATTGCAGGCTATGACAGGGCCTGTCTGCACTCCGAGTTCCAACCTGTTTAAGCTAGTGCAGTCTTTTTTAGGACTAAGTTTTGTTGCTAATTAGCCAAGTTACACTCTACAGCAATTTAAATAAATCCTCGCCACGAAGCCAGACAGTGCTTTGGATGAGACCAAGCCCTGGCTTTGTACATGAGGTTGAAGACATGAGGCAGCTGAGGGCTCTCCCTTCTGCAGGACCCAACTTGGTGGGAAAAAACAGACACTTCAAAAGAGGAGAGGCTGCCAGGGCAGTGATGGGAGAGATCTCAGCACTGATGGGCAAGAAACCTACATTTTGCAGCCCTCTCACCTCAAATGTAGATAAAGAGCAGCCTTTGATATGCAGGAGCCCTCACTAGAACACTGTCTTCCCCTCTTTAGGGTGCTGAGATACCATCTTCGTTTGAAAGATGGAAAATTGAAGTCACTTCATCATGGTCAGACGGAAAGCCTCAGGCAAGAGTGAGGAACCCAACCAGGTCTCACATCCCATGCTAATGCCCTGCTTGTCCTTCTCTATATAGAACCTGTGAAAATCCAGCCTGTGACTGCAAAACAGGTCCAACCTGATGGCTTTTGAAAAGTTCCCTGCTTGTGCCCCACAAATCAGACCCAGCCCATCCAGACACAGCCCTGTGTTCTCAGGCAGGTGTTTGCTGGTGACACAGAAGAAAGCTCAGAGTTGTTTTGCCCTGGTCTGAAGGAGTTTCTCTATGTGAAGAGCAGTGGGGTGTCTCTGTCCCCTCTGCCCATCAGAATCTCTGCGTGGGGACCACACTGATGGACAGTCACTTGGGGGATTATAGAATCATAGGGTTGGAAGGGACCTTCAAAGATCATCC
Source organism: Turnix velox (assembly GCA_013400935.1). Lineage (NCBI taxonomy): Eukaryota > Metazoa > Chordata > Aves > Charadriiformes > Turnicidae > Turnix > Turnix velox. The sequence continues at coordinate 14,764 of VZTY01004226.1, forward strand.
AGTCCCACCCTCTACAGTGAGCAGAGACATCCTGCACTAGATCAGGTTCCTCAGAGCCTGACCTTGTAGCCTCCAGGGGTGGGGTCTTCACCACCTCTCTGGGCAAGGTGATCCAGTGTCTCACCACCCTCATGGGTAAAGAACTACTTTCTAATGTCCAATCTAACCCTGACCTATTTTCTGTCCATTGCCCCTCATCCTATTGCTCCATGCTCTGACAAACAGTCCCTCCTCAACTTTCCCATAATCCCTTTCAGGGACACGGTGACACCAGTGACTCTGAAAGCTGTGGGGTTTAAAACACAAACACTCTGCTGTGCCAGGTTCTGTCAGTGCTGGGCACAGCCCTCAAGGGCTTTGGCACAGGGTGAGTCTCATCATCTCACTGCATTAGAGCATCCATCTGCCCCTGTTCCCTGGATACAGGGAGCAGGAGCCTTAAGCTGTTCCTTTGTCTTTCCTATTTAAAGGAAAGATGATTTTCTTTTCTAGGTCACACAACAGATCAGTGAGACAGCAGGGTCACTGAAAGGAATTATAAAAATTCAAAACACAAACCACCAAACCTCAGGACAGACAGAGGTGCTAAGCTAGCTCAGGCAGCCCTCTGGCTCTTGGGGCTTCTCATTTCTCCACACCACTGGTCAGGGAGAGGCAGCATCCCCCAGATGAGAAACTGGGACACCATAAAGCTTCCCACAGAGAAGGATTGGCAATGACTGCCTGGCCAATGTGGCTTTTTGAACCCTACATCCATGTTGGTGCATCTCACCTGAGGAGATGATGTTTGGCAGTTGAGCTTCCTGGCACAGCTTGGGGTACAAGCAGGAGATCAGCTGTTTGGGACCACCATGACCACCGGTCCATTCTCCTAGTGTCTGCTTGTCCATCCCTGGATCTTGCTGGGCAATTGGTGCCTCCTGCCTGGATGCTCTCCCAACTCACCCCATAATGTGGCCTTATTTACTTAGCAGCAGATGGGGGAGAGAGGTTCATCCTACTTTGGATGGAGAAGCCATTTGGACTGGAAGCACCTATTCAGGGGCAGCTAAACCCAGAAGTGCACTCCTATGGCTTCCAGCCTCATCCACTCACCACTCTGGGGCTGGTCCAGCCAAAACCCCTAAGAGAGAGAAGCCACAAACATCCCTCAGGGACATAAAGAGCTCTGCCTGTGCCCTTTGGCATTAGAGCCATTTCCTAGCCCTTAGCCACCTAGGCTACAGACCAGGTAAGGACTTTAGCCTTTCTCTCAGAAGCCTGAAGATTAACCCCTGGCAAGAGGGTTTTTGCAAAAAAACCTCCTCTGAACAAAAGCAAATTCCCTGGAGATGGGAGGACAGATGACTCCAGTGGTACTCAACCCTGATAGGGATCCAAATGGCACAATCCACAGGGTTTAGACCTCTGAGTGGATGTGTGCCAGCAGCCCCCCATTCACCCCTCACTGCCAGCAGGCTCAGTGAGGCTTCAGTGGCACAGCTGGAGACACAAACAGCCTTTGGAAACATCTAGGTCTGCCTTTCTCTTAGACCTCTAGAAAGATTCTAGAGGAGTCAAATGGTTGCAGATTGGAAGAGGGGAAATTTAGGCTGGAGAGAAGGAAGGTCTTCACTGTGAGGGTGGTGAGACATTGGAACAGGTTGCCCAGAGAGGTTGTGGATGCCCTCTCAATCCCTGGAGGTGTATGAGCTGGATGATGCACTGAGCAACCTGGTCTAGTGGGAGATGTCCCTGCCCATGGCAGTGGTTGGAATGGGAGGATCTTTAAAGTCCCTTCTTACCCAAACCATTCTATGTTTCTACCCCAGAGCCCTTCTGCTGGGGCTGGGCTGAGACTCCAGAGATGCAGCACAGCTCTGAGGGGTGCTTGGCACAGGTCAGGGCTCCCCTCACAAACTCAAAGGCCAGGACTTGATGTGCTTTGGGGAAAGGGAAGGGGATGGTCATGTCAAACAATAACTCATCCTTGCCTTTTCAGAAACACACTGCCATCATGAGCCACCCAGCACAGCATCCCACCTCTTTGCCAGACCTGCTGTGAGAGCAGCCACAGCCCCCACCCCTAAATCCTCTCATGAGCTCACAGAGCACAACACAAAGCAAACAGCAAGATTAAATCCACTAAAGGAGGCACATGGTGTAATCCACAGGAGCATCCCCCCACCTTGGGCTGGGGATAACCAGCAAAGGGGGATCCCACAGGCAATTCCCATCTTACCTCTCTGTTCCTCCAGGCTGACATCAGCCCCTTTGTTTTCTACCTCATTTTACAGCCAGACCTCCAGATAGGACTTGGGAATTGAGAAGGGTGTCATTGAGGAGTGACAGCAGGGAAAAACAGCCGCTGAACATGGTCAGAGCAGGCTGCAGTTGATCAGAGCACCATCTTTTTAAGATGCTTCAGCTACCATCAAGGCAAAGGACCAGATAAAGAACAGAGAGGACAGAGAGAGGAAGAAGTGAGTGGTATCATAAGAAGGGCTTGATGTGCTCCTTATACCCTGGGCACAACCCATCACCACAGACACATGGGATCTCCTGGACCAAGCACCCTACCTCCTCCTCTGCACACCCTCCCCGTGGCCACCAGGCTCCTGAGCAGCAATGCCAAGGGGACAAAGCCAAGGGTTGGAGGAGCCCTTGGCCCTGGTGTGACCTCACCACCCACTCCCAACCCACACATCACACAGGGGCCGAAGGACTCACCCATGACAGATAACTAATCAATCAATTGCTTCAGAGACAAGCAAAACACAAAGCTTTAAACATGAAGGTGATTAATCTGAGTCACTCACTCAGCAGCCTGAGGAGGAGGAGTGAGCAGCCAGTCCTGGGGGCTTGGAGCACTAAAGCCACCCCAGAAGACAGCAAAGAAGCACCAACAACCACTCTGTTTTGAGAAGAGGCTGCTCCCTCACTGCTGTTCTATATATTAATTACTTTATCATTAAGTGAGGGATCCCAGTCAGCACTCACTAATTATCCTAATGAAGCAGCCCTACTTCTGCTAATTGCTGATGAAGCAGATTGTGCTGTGCCCTGTCCTGTCTCCCCCAGCGCAGCTGATGGGGTCTGACAGGTCTCCTGCCTGCTGGGCTGGGGGTTGCTCTGCCCTGGCTTTGCCGGGATCAATGTGGTCACCAGGGCTACTGTGTCACTCACAGCCCTGAGGGGCTCAGCTCTCCCTGTGTGTGGGTGTCCCAGGCTGCAGAGGTTGGTAAACAGCCATGGAGACAGCAGAGAAGCCTGTGAGGTCCCTCAAGGCTAATGCCACATGCTGTGGGTGTGCCTCAAGCCTTCTGCTTGGGTTTGGCTGCAGCCAGGATAGAATCATAGAATAGTTTGGGTTGGAAGGGACCTTAAGGATCATCTAGTTCCAACCCTCCTGCCATGGGCAGGGACACCTCTCACTAGATCAGGCTGCTCAGTGTCTCATCCAGCCTGGCCTTAAACACCTCCAGAGAGGGGGCATCCACAACCTCTCTGGGCAACCTGTTCCGGTGTATCACCACCCTCACCATAAAAAATTTCTTTCTTGTATCTGGCCTGAATCGTCCCTCTTCCAATTTGCATCCATTATCTCTAGTCCTTCCATCACATATCTTCTTAAAAATTTCTACCCCTGCGTTTCTGTAGCCCCCTTCAGGTACTGAGAAGCTACTACGAGGTCCCCCCTGAGCCTTCTCCTCTCCAGGCTGAACAACCCCAACTCCTTCAGCCTGTCCTCATAGGGCAGTTGCTCCAGCCCTTTGATCATCTTCATGACCCTCCTCTGGAACTGCTCCAACAGCTCAATGTCCTTCTTATGTTGAGGGCTCCAGAACTGGACACAGTAACTCCAGGTGGGGCCTCACCAGAGCCCTGTAGAGGGGCAAAATCACCTCTCTTGACCTGCTGGTCACACTTCTCTTGATGCAACCCAAGATTTGGTTGGGCTTTTTGGCTGCAAGTGCACACTCGTGGCTCATGTTGAGTTTGTCATCCCACCAGCAATGTGGGCTGCATCCCAGCTCAGCTCCGAGCCTGATTCTGCACCCACCATGGCTGTGTTTCCTCACTGGAGCAGTCTGGGCATGGGGACCTCACCCACCACCAGCCATCTCTTCCTGTCCTTCAGAGCAAGAGGGACACAATGGAAGAACCTCTTCTCACAAGAGCAGACACTGGAGCTGTGCTGCACCAGGAGCACTCATAGGGAGACAGGAATGACTCCAGCAGGACAGAAGTGGCACCAGATCCCAGAAGCATCAGGAAAAGCTTCTGAATGAGGAAACCCATACGTGGGCATTTCCTGTGCCCCAGGAACCAGCAGCTCCTGGGACACCCTATGAAATCCTCCCATACACGAGCTACACCTTGTTTTTCTGTGAGGTCTGGTTGCATTTAATTATCAAATTGCAAAGTATTTACACCAACATCAGAGTTTCAAAGCATCTGCACCTCCCCCTCCCCCCACCCACAAAGCTGAACCTTCTCAGTTTTGTTTTGTTTTTTTCCCCAAAGTCTTTTTATTATTATTATAAAAAAAAAAGCTAAATATTTTACTTTGACACTGAAAAAGGCAGGTGGAGGGAGTTGGGGAGAGAGAGACACAGATTCACATGTTCTCTGCATAGTCGGTTGGAGATCTTACAAAACACTGTTTAAAAAAATGGTAACAGCAGAGGAGAATAATCTTTAGGGTATTATTGACCCCAAAGAGCATCCCTTAGGTGGGGGCTCCCCTCTGGAGTTTATTGGCTTAAAAAATAAACTGGCAGATGACAACAGTGATGGGGAAGAGGTTCTTAGTTTCCAGGGCCTCCAGGTCATGCTGTGGTGAGTCTGGAGATGCTGGGTCCCACTGGAACCACTACATAGACATAGGGATGGACATAGGGACACACAGACAAACAGCCCCAGCTCTGTACAGTGAGGATCCTCTGGGCTTTGCTGTCTTCTGCCCCAAAATACCCCAGGACACCTTCTTCATCAGCACCTGCCAAAAGCCATGGGGAATTCAGCCCCCCCTGGGCTGTTCCTGCTTTGCTCGCCCCAAAGAGCCAGAGAATGAAGCCACTAAGGTAAGTCCATTCTCTGTCTCACCATGTCCATGTAAGACCCTGTAGGTGCTGCAGACCAACCCTCAACACATACTCTTGCCTTCTCTTTCCTCAGCTTTCAGATCAAATCTGGCTTCTGCACGTTCTAAGAGGTTTCTCCTGAAGATGGGGAGTTGGTATAATTTAGGCAGAATTATGGCACAGGACACCCCTTGGATCAGTGCCAACAGGGGCATGGCAGCCACCCAGCCCAGGGATGCAAACATGGAAAGACTCAAAACAGGTTTGGAGAGTCCCTGTCCCTTGCAGGCACAGCAGGAAGCAGGAGGGGGGGTGATGGGGAAAAAATGCTCTGAGCCCCCAAATTATTTTTTTAAAACCCCATTAAAGCAGTCTCCTGAAGAGAGCCCTCTCACTCGAGACCATTCTAACTGATTTTGGAAGTTTTACTCTTCAAAAAGAGCCACCCACCAACCAAGAGAGCACTTGGTTCATAAATAAGTCTCCGGGGAGCTGTAGGATGGGAGCAAGAGGCAGTGACATGCCCAGGCCCTGCTCTGATGGGGATTTGGGTTTGGGAAGGAGGGGGCTTCAGACACCCCCTGCCCATGCTCAGCTCCCATGGGACACTGGCACCACATGAGAGGCTGGCAAGAGGTGGGTTGGGGCTGCTGCCTGCAAGGAGACTGTGCCAGAGGGAAACCCCATCCCACATGCCATAGGAAGACAAAGAAAACCCACTGCCTGAGGACCAAGAGGTGGGTAAAGCCACTGGCTCCTCTGCTCCAGGCCCTTCTGATGGCACCCTCCCCCTGAAGCATCTTCCAGCCTCATCCCATCTCTGGTCCAGAGGAGCATCCAAGGAGCCCTCAGGTCTGAGGAAAGGGCACTGAGGGTGACCAGGACCCAAGAGGTGAGTGAGCAAAGTCTCATGACCTACCATGGTGAAGGGTTTCCAGCTGGGTACAGCCTCAGGGGGGGTAAAAACCAACACACACAACTAATTCTATATTTGGGTAGGTGCTGGGGCTGCTGGAGGACTATGTACAAGGCAGGGGCTGTGTGGGAAAGCACAGAGCCTGGGCACAGAAGCATGGCTGAGGGCTTGAGGAGTGAGCAGGATGGAGATGAGATGCAAATGTTTCCCATGTGGCACTTCCTAGGAGTCTCCTGTGGGATGAAAGCCCTTGGGCAGGGGATGCTCCCACCAGGTGGGCAACAAAGCAGAGATGTGAAGGGAGGGGGTGAAAGGTAGTTGAAAAGGTACCTCATGGACAAAAGCATTATTGAAAAGATGAGCATTTCCTCCAAAACACTCCCAAGCCCTGAACAACCACCAAGCACCTGAGCCCTAGGGTGGTACCAGATTTGGGGACAGGGCCAGCCTGGGGGTACACTGCTGGTGGGAAGGCTGGTGGCAGAGCTCGGGAGGGCTACTTGGGGGGGCTGCAGAACACTTCCCAGGGGGGCAGCTGGAAGACCAGGACTGGCCACAGGCAGGGTGAGGGGTCTGCAGGGACCTCTCAGTGATGCTCCCAGGAGAAGAGAGACTGGTCCTGCTGGAAGACTCAGATGGGATGTTGATGGTCACTAGAACAACGAGCAGCCACATTTCACTCTCCTGGTGTCACTCAGAGCCCTGCTGGAGGGATGTCTGAGGAAGGGGGACTGTCAACATCCCACTGACACCACCACCCTGGAACATCACCCTGTTCAAACCAGCCAAGGGTTATTCCTTTCCCTTAGTGAAGTGTCTCTGCCAGAGCTTTTGGAAGAACCAGAGCCAAGGGGTGATGGTGGGGAAGGTGAAGGGACAGGGAAATTTGTGCTGATTTAAAGAGGGGGGGGTGTAGGAGGCCAGGGCTGTGTGTCCAGAGGTTGGAGCTGCTACCCCCCAATTCCTCTGAGCTCATCCTAGAGCTGTTATGGGGGGAAAAAAGTCTCTCAAAAGTCAAGTCTCTTGGTGGGAGATGCTCCACTCTCCCTTCTGAGATGGTTCCAGTGGTGCCCACAGGCTCCTCTCGCCAGCAAGACGGTGCTGCTTCATTAAACACAGGCCACAAGTCTTAATGAGTGATGGGGAGGGATACCCAGCACCTCCCCTGGCCACACCTGGAGGCAAAGCCCCATCCAGCTCCGGGGCTGTTCCACAAAAAGCAGCCCCTGGGTGGGGAGTCCTGCCCTCAGTGCCCCACGGCGAGGATGGCGGCGTCCCTGCTGCCAAAGAGGAGCTTTGGGTCTATAGGTTCTCGCCAGGCTGGTACTGGGGCTCTGTCGAGGTGAAGTAGTCCTCCAGGAAAGCCTGCAGGTACTCGAAGGTGGGTCGCTCCTCTGGGTCCTTCCGCCAGCATTGGCACATGAGGTCGTGCAGGGATTCGGGGCACTCAGGCGGGCAGGGCATGCGGTAACCCCGCTCCACCTGGTCCAGCACCTCCCGGTTCACCATCCCTGTGTGGGGACAGAGACACGGTGCCCATTGAGAGAGGTGACACATCCTGCACTGCCCTGTGTCCCCCCAGCCCTGTTGTGTTTGCCTCACCGTGGCCCCTCACCCATGGCTCTGTGTCTCCTGACCTGTCCCCTCACTTTTGTCTCCATATCCCTGCATCCTCTTGTTACCCCTCTTTCAGCATCCCCCCAGCCATGGCTCTGTGTCCCCGACTTGTTCCCAGATACCGAATTGCATCCCCACAGCCCTGTCGTGTCCCTTCCCCCATGGTTCTGTGGTCCCAGGTCCCCATAGTCCATGTCCCTCCAAGCTCGGTGTCTACTCCCTGTGTCCTCTCAGCTCCCCCATCCCCAGAGCAAGATGGGGTGGCTGTGACCCTGCATCCAACCTGGGCAGAGGTAGCTCACCCCCCCTTTCTGAATCACAGGAAAAACTTTCCTCCTTCATAAAGTGGCCCCATAGCATCAGGGATGTGGCTGGTACTGGGGTACTGCAATGTGGATGAGGTTTCTGCTCAGGGGTACCAGCTCTCACCTGGGTAGGGCACTCTGCCCTTGGTGGTCAGCTCAGTCAAGAGGATGCCAAAGGACCAGACGTCTGACTTGATGGTAAACCTGCCATACAGGGCAGCCTCGGGGGCCGTCCACTTGATTGGGAACTTGGCGCCTGGATGGAGAGCAAGAATGAGGACACAAGGGCTGTGAGTGCCTCCAGGGCCATGTGCTGGCTCCAGATGCAACACAAATCCTTGGGGACTATGAAGTGGCCACTGCTCCAGGGCAGGGTGCCAGCAGGCACGAGCACACACCTTGCCGAGCCGTGTACTCGTTGTCCTCGATGAGCCTTGCCAAGCCAAAGTCTGCCACCTTGCACACCAGGTTCTCCCCCACCAGGATGTTGGCTGCCCGGAGGTCCCTGTGGACATAGTTCATCCTCTCCACGTAGGCCATGCCAGATGCAATCTAGGGAAAACAGGACATGGGGCACTGAGGCTGGTGGGGTGACATGAGGGTCCCCAGGGAGTACCTGACACTGTCTGCTCAAGAAAAACCATGGAGATGCAGGTTCACTGACCAGGGAGAGGGGACAGCAATGCAAATGGGCAAAATGATGGTCCCCAACTGCAACCCAGCTCCAGCTGAGCACCCAAGGGGGACAGCAGTGCAATACTCCAGATGTGGTCTCACCAGGGCAGAGGAGAGAGGGAGAACCTCTCCACCTACTGCCCAGGATGCCACTGGCCTCTTGGCCACGAGGGCATATTGCTGGCTCATGGTCATCATGTTGTCCACCAGGACCCCCAGGTCCCTTTTCCCTACACTCCTCTCTCTAACAGCTCAGTCCAGCCCTGGGTGGCACCGAGAAGAAACCCCATGAGTTTGGATGGACCCCAGAGGGCAGGAGCAAAAAGGGGGTGTGAAGCACTGGAGGGGATGTTGCTGATCCACAGCCTCAGCATCCAAGGCAAGTTGAGCAAGCCTGTGGAGCACCCCACCACCCTGTCACTCAACAATCAACAGCCACAACAGCCCTGAAAGGTGCTCAGAAAGCCTGTGTTCTTGGAGGGGGATGCAGAAGGCTTGGGGATGCTCAAACTCACCTGAGCCGCCATATCCACGAGCTGGGGCAGCCGCAGGTACTTGCCCATCTCACCCTTCAGGAAGTCCAGGAGACTCCCTGCAAGGAAGAGCACAGTGAGGGCATTCCAGAGGAGCAGAGTCCCTCCCCCACTCCCTCAGCATCTCTGCAGTGCTCACCCTTGCTCATGTACTCAGTGACAATGTAAATGGGCTCCTCTGAAACCACGGCGTAGAGCTGAACCAGCTTCTCATGACGCAGCTTCTTCATCACCTGGGCTTCCTGCAGAAAGGCCTCTGGGGACATGGTGCCAGGCTTCAGGGTCTTGATTGCCACCCGGGTGGTGCCGTTCCAGGTCCCTGTGGCACAGGATACACCACTCAGGATACATTTACAGAGCACAGGGACACGTCCCTTCCCTGCTTCCCCATCCCACTGCAGGCTTTGTGCAGCTGCAGGTGCTGGGATAAGGATGCAGGTGGTGACTCCAAGGGGACAGCAAGGTGGGAGCAGTCCTTACCCATCCACACTTCCCCAAAGCAGCCTTGTCCCAGCTTGACCTCCAGCCGCAGCGACTCCCGTGGGATCTCCCAGGCATCTTTGGCCAGGCCCTGGGTCTGGGGCTTGGATGTGGGGCAGACATTGGTGAGACGGTGGCACAAGCCATCAGCGTGTTCTAGTGCAGGAAGGGACAACACCAGGGTGAAACTTGGCCATTTAGGCAAGAGAGACCTTCACCACAGATTTTTACCCCAGAACAGCTTGGGAACTGTACCCAAATCCTCACCCTCTTCCCTAAAACCATCTTTCCACCAGGGACTCCAGCCCCTCAGCAGCACCCCCCCTCCAGTGAGGGCAGGCACAGCAACCTGAGTGTCACCCAGACCCCCAAGGGGACCACAGATGGCTACCCACTGGAGTAATAGGCCACCAGCTGCTGCAGGCTGTTGAACTGGGTGCGGGAGGTGATGTAGAAGCCACCACTGTCCAACTTGCGGATCTTGTAGTGCTTCACGTTGAGCCCCTTGGCGTTGTCAAAGTCAGAGACAGAGAGGCAGTAGGCACCTGTGGGCAGGACACACGGGCTGGAGAGGAGATGCAGCACAAATTGGTGCTCCCCATGGACTATCACAGAATCACAGAATGTCAGGGACTGGAAGGGACCTCGAGAGGTCATCTAGTCCAATCCCCCTGCCAGAGCAGGAACACCAAGATATAGGTCACACAGGAAAGCATCCAGGTGGGGTTTGAATGTCTCCAGAGAAGGAGACCCCACACACTCTCTGGGCAGCCCATGCCACCCTTCTGTCACCCTCATAATGAAGAAGTTTTCTCTCATTTCTGTGGAACCTCCTACGTTCCAGCTTGCACCCATTGCTCCTTGTCCTATCATTGGAGGCTACTGAGAAGAGTCTGGCTCCATCCTCCTGACACTCACCCTTTACTTATTTATAAACACAACTGAGATCACTTCTTGGTCTCCTCTTCTCCAAGCTGAAGACACCCATCTCCCTCAGCCTTTCCTCATAAGAGAAATGCTCCAACTCCCTAATCATCTTTGTGGCTCTGTGCTCTACCCTCTCCAGCAGTTCCCTGTCCTTCTTCAACTGAAGGCCCCAAAACTGGACACAATACTCCACGTGGGCAGAGTAGAGGGGGAGGAGAACCTCTCTCGACCTACCGACTACGCCCATTCTAATACACCCCAGGATGCCACTGGCCTCTTGGCCACAAGGGCACATTGCTGGCTCATGGCCATCAAGACCCCCAGGTCCCTTTCCCCTACACTGCTCTTTAACAGCTCAGTTCACCCCTGGGTGGCACTGAGAAGAAACCCCATGGGTTTGGATGGACCCCAGAGGGCAGGAGTGTGAGCAGCCCCCAGGGAAAAGGGACAAACACAGCAAAAAGGGGATGTGAAGCACTGGAGGGGAGGCTGCTAATCCACAGCCTCAGCATCTTGGCATCTCAGAGGGCAGCCAAGGGGCTGGTGGCTCCCCACTCCTCAAATCCCACCCTTTGGGTGCATGTCTCTGCTCTGCCCACATGGGAGCAACATAACCATAACACTGCTGGGGCCTCAAATAATAGAAGGGAGGATTTGTGCCACTGCTTGAATGAGCTGTTTCCACCTGAATAAAATAAATAGTGGCATCAAACCAGAAAGGAACATCAGAGAGTTTTTCCCAAAGGAGCATTTGGAGCCAAACTAAATCACATTTTCAAGTAAAAACCCATGTCTTCAGGGAGCTAAAATGTGAAGAAACACACACCATGCCCAGGAAGCACATGTTCAGTATTTCACCACTACATAGGGACTAGGAAAACCCAAAATACATCTACCAGGAGGTGTAAAATTATATATATATATATGTATACATACATATATAAAAAAAAGGAAAACAGAGTATAACGTCTAGTGGATCTTGACAGACCTGGGGGCAACTTGGCTCCCACCCTGCCATGAGCTCACAAGCTGAACCTTCTCTTTGAAGGACAGGTAGCACAGGAGAGAAGCACCTGTGTCCCTCCAGCCCTGTGGGCTCACTGGAGTAAAAGTGTGTTTAGCACAGAGATGTCACCAGTAAGTTAATGAGTGCATCAGGTTCTGCTCCCTAGAGATCAGCACAAGTAAGGGAGACCCCTGGATGCTCCCTGTGCCAAGAGAGATCACTTAGTGACCCCAAATACTGCCTTCTGTCTACACGGGATAGCTCTTTTCTTTCTCCCACACCAGAGACTTATGCTGCAAGAACCAGGACACAGCAGAGTGATCGAGGGGACCAGGGTGGTCCCTGTGCAGATGACCCCCCCCACACCCCATTCCTCCTGGCCCCACTCACCTTTCGTGGTCTCACTCTCTCGGACTAGGAATGTCCCTCGGGGATTTTCGGGGTTGAGCAGCAGGCGCTCAGACTCCCGCCGGGTGATCTTCCCGAAATACCACCTGCAAGAGCAAGGTGGCATCTCATCACCTGGCACTCACTCACCCCCTCCATTACCTCTCCAACCCAGGGGTTCAGCCTCAGGCTCCCCAAGCTGCAGGTTTTGGAGATCACAGGCTGCATCTCTAGGCTTGAGCACTCCAGGGTGCACCATGCACCCACACATCTCAGGCTGGGCATCACTCCAGGAGCAACCATGGACCACATAATGCCTTCACATCAAAAGCCTCTCCATATGAGGGGCTTTGGGGACCTTTAAAACCCCCTGAGCTTGTGCTGGAAGGGGTTGGTATGCCACTGGCTCGGGACAGGCTGTGAGTACATGGCTGGCACCTCTCACTCTAGGATTTATGGCCAGCTTTGCCTCTGCCTGCTCTCCCTGTGTGTTGGTCACCTCCTCATTCAGCCTGATCTGCACAGGTGAAGCCAGCAGCATCCTCACACGTAGACATGTGTCCAAGTGGAAGAGTAAAAACCAGCCCTAAAGCATCACGCCCACCATGACCCCTGCTACACCACCGCTCATCCCTCCACCTGCAAGCACGCCTCATCTCCACACTTAATGGGCCTTAAAGAAAGGCTGGGAAGCATTTAAGGGCTTTGCAAATACCAAAGAGAGAAACAACACAAAGGGAAAAACCCTTGGGAGGCCTTGCAGGCTCTGTCAAGGGGGAGGGAGGAGCCCTCGGGGTGCGTTTGCTATCGCTCAGTCTTTTAAACTGTCTCAAAGATGGCAATTACTCTTCAGCCTGGATGGAGTCTGAGGGCGCGACATAGTTACTGGGGATGTAGCCCGTCTGTCCTGTAGTGAGGGAATGAGCCAGCCACCAGTCACCTTCCCTGCAAGAGAACCAAAACACACTCAGTGTGAAGCCAGGAGCACCCCCCCGGCCAGACCCTCTCCTGCCTTGCAGACCCCAGTGAAGAAAGGATGCAGCCCCCGCATTCCTCAGGGCTCCTGCTGCCAGCCCCTGCCACTGGCTCCCTCTGGGCATGACCCGGGTATTGGGACCACCCGTCCATCCACACATGGGATGCTTTAAGCTTAAACGGGGCAGGGAAGCCAGTGAGCCAAAGCACCTTCGGAGCCACCTGAATGTGAACAGGATGAGGGGCACTGAGGATTCCAGGCAGCAGGGAACAACAAGGAAACAGAAAAACCACAGCACGATGGCAGTGATGAGAAAAAGCACCAGGAAAAGCCAAGAGAAAGCATTTGTTAAACGCAGGCAGCAGAAAAGCAGCAGGACAAGGCTGAGATTTGGCTGGGAGGATGGTGATGCCCCGCTTGCATGCAGCAGGCTCCATCCAGCCCAAGAACATCACCTTCAGCCTTTGGATTGGCACCATGCACAGCCACAGCACCTGTCCATCAGCTTCCTCCAGCCCCTACAAGAGCTATGATTGTCACAGAGAGACACACACCCCTGGCTGGGCTGTCCCCATGGCCCCAAACATGGCTCTGTCCTGCAGGACCCCCATGCTGTCCCCAAAAATCCAGGGGCTGACCTGCTGTCCCTCTTGCCCCGGGCATGGTGGCTGCAAGGATGTCCCCAGAAGCTGGCACAGGAGCCTTCTCACTGCTCTGCCCTCCTCCCCACAGAGGGATGGGGCAGGAAAGGACAACAAATAAATAAAGGAGAACAACAGGACAGTGGGAGGCAGCTTCCCCTTCCCTGCAGGCATTAGGGCTCCCTCCCACCACCTGTATCTTCTCACCCATCAAAGAAGGAGTCACCTAATTTACCCTGACCATGAGGGAGACGAGGCTGTGGGAAAACTGCAGATCCATGGGAACAGAACTGCAAGGGTGCAAGAACTTGACCTCCACAAACACTACAGAAAAACCTCAATAACCCCAAACACCACTGCAACACCCACGAGACCACATCAAGTCCCATTCCTGGTCCTTGCAGACATGTAAACCCTCATCCTTCCCCCAGACACATCAGCAGCTTTTGACTTTTGACAGCCCCAGCTAAACCAGTCATGCTTCAAAATGGCTGGGAGAAGCTGGACATGGCCCCCAGCTCCCTGTGCGGTGCCAGTAGAGCTGGGGAAAGTGGTGACCCTCTGGTTATCTTCTCTCCATCACACAGCCAGGCTCTGCTGCCTGCCCAGTGCCAGTCCCCAGCTTTGCAGTAGCCCCAGCAGGTATTTTAACTTCTCTCAGTCCTGGAGTGTCTCATGCCAGGTAGCATGTGTCCCCCAGCCACAGCTGCTGCTCCAGTCACCTTCACTGGGGTGGCCCAGAACAGGACAGAAGGCTGTTGGGACTCCTTTCCCACGAGACCAGAGAAAACTTGTGCTTGAGAAAAGCCCAGCTATTGACTTGTGGCTTTGTTCCAGCTTGGGCTGCAAGCTGGGAATTCAGCAAAAACAAACTACTACAGAAACGTCTCAGTGGGGAAAAAAAAATCATCAGCATCATCAAAACAAAGCATTTCAACAATTCCCTGCACAATCTTACCCAAAATACCCCAAAATACCCCACTACCAAACTGCTGGCTGCCAGTGGTTGAGAGGACACCTTCTCCTTCTGCTGGAAAGGGCAACATCAGAGCCCTTCTGCACTGGGTTGTATGGCTTAGGCCCCATCTGATAGGTCATTGCAGACACCCTGAGCTTTACTGGGATGCAGGAATATGGAGCTGACAAACATGGAGGCTTCTCCTCTCACCCTGTGTGACCCCAGCCCCATTAGAGCAACCAAACCCCACCTGCAAAGTCATGAGTGGCCAGTTATCCCTAAGGCCATGGGGCTCCTGCTGAGCCTGGCTTGACCCCAAACATCCTCCTCATTGCCCCAGGGCAGTGACTGTGCCTCCTCTGGGAGCCCACAGGAAGGTGAAATCAGTGCCTGTATTTTGATGTCCTCAAAGTGTGGGAGCCTGAGCTGCTTCTGGACCATACAAGCATCTCTGGGCATTCAGTGAGAAGAGAGATTTACACATTGAGTACTACACAAAATACACAGGTTTCTTCACCTCCTCTCCCCCCTGAGCCACTGCACAGTGGGAAGATCAGCAGCTCGATCCAGCACCCTCCATCGATGATCTTTGTTGCCAAAAAATGCTCTTCTGCTCCTCAGGATGCTGCAAAGCCCATCACACCTTGACCCCCTCTGACTAAGCCTTTGACAAGCACCAGCAGAAGAGGAACAGAAGTATGGAAACCCCAGAAGGGACTAAATACATAGAGAAACAAACCCTTGTGTGTTGTCACAACCTGTCCCCTCACTGGGCAGAGTTCACTTTGTAACAGACCAAACCAGAACCCAAACCTGGGGCTAGCATGCTGGTGAGACTGGAAAAGTAAAAAGCATCACACTCCCCAAGTTCAGGCTTTTCCTGCAGCACAGCACTGAACCCTGACACATCCTGGACTTCATGGATCAGATGAATTTCCACTAAATGGCATTGGAAAAAGAAAAACACAGATCAGTCTGAAAAGACAACTGCACATCACTGCCTGACCACTGCAGGAGAAATATCAGCCCTGGGATGTTTCCTCCTCTTTCCAACCTTTCACTTTGCAAAGTGGCTTTGGGTGCACAATTTGGAGGAGCAGCAGAGTGTTCAGACGGAGTTGAGGACTTTGGGGACCCCATGGCAGCACTGGGGACAACAGCTCTGTCAGCCAGCCCTCTGCAGGCTGCAGGCCAGTTATGCCAGGAGGGATCACACATGGGTTTAACACAGGGTCATGTTTAGGAGCATCTTCCAGGTCACACTGCCCTGCCATGGGTACATTGCTATAACCAGGATGGAAAGCAAACTCACAGGAGCCAGACTGGTAGGAAAGTGCGTGAGACTCCTAAGCTGCTCACAAAAAAACCCCCAAAATAAAATTAAGAAACACAAAAAAGGCCAGCAGGGAGAAGACAGACAACTGCCAAGGGGCTGCAGAGGGATACCAGGCACAGGCAAGGAAAGCAGGATGGGTTCAGAGATTGTGGGTGCAGACACAGCACTGGATGGAGCAGTTCTCCCACAAGGGAAGGGACTTCCCTGCTCTGCCCTGGTCACACAAGAAGGACAAGCCCAACCCACTACAAAACCATCGGGCAACCACTTCCTCTCAGCCCTGCTCCACCCAACCTCACCCTACCATGGGAATCAGATGGGCTTTTATCATTTAAGATGTTTAACAATATTAATAATAATTTGCCATACACACCTGACGTCCACTTTTCTCCTAAATGACAGCATGGCAGAGAGGAGAGAAAAAAAGAGTCAAGATTGAAGCTGAGATCAGAGACACCATGCAAGCCCAAGGCAAAGCAACTGTGAAGCTGTGAAGAGATATCTCCAGGCAAAGGAGATGGAGCTGAGAGCTGATGGGGGCAGGGGACCCACAGGGACACAGCCCTGCACTGGAGCACATGGACTGGCCAGCAAGCAGAGGTGGCTTGGTGACAAAGCTAAAGGCAACAGTGACTACACTGATGTCCTTGGACAAGTCATTGTGACCATTTGAGTTTTGGCACATCCCTCTTTGACTACTTGTCCCCAGGGAGAGTTGGCCCAGCTGGGGCTGGGCTTGGGGGCCCCACAGTCAGAAAGAAGATGGCAGCTCACCCATGTGGGCGTCAGGGAGAGGGACACTCACGTGTTGTTGACTATCTGCAGGCGCTCTCCTTTCTTGAAGGACAAGTCTGTTTCAGTCCGGGACTCATAGTCGTAGAGAGCCACAAAGGTGGTGACTCCACCTGTGACAGAGACCATTCAGGATATGTGAAGCCACCAGTACTGGCTCTCACCAGAGACCTTCCTCTCCCACCAGCCAATAAGACACAGATCTGCTCCCCCTTCAGCTAAAAGACAGCAGCCCTCAAAAGCAGGAGACTCCATCATCACAAAAAGTTGGAACCAAACCCACCAGGACCCGAGAGTTAAACCCACTTCCTTCCACCCCAACATGTCCCACCCAACCCACACTGACCAGCCAGTGCTCCAGCCCGCTGTGGTGAGGTGACCGTGTCAGAGGTGTTGAAGCCTCCAAAGAGCTTGGACTCAGCAGCCATGGGCACAAAGGTGCGGCTGGGGGTGCGATGGGCATCAGGAGCTGGTGCTTTGCTGGGGGTCTGGGAGGCTGGGAAGCCCCCATGGTGGGTGTTGTCAGTGGGCTCCAGGCTGCGCCGCCGCTGGCTGGGGTCTTTGGGCTTGCTCTTGCTGCTCCCCATGGTCCTGGGCTGCAGGAGACACATAAAGGGTTTCTTCTATTATTATTATTATAGAATCAGTTTGGGTTGGAAGGGACCTTCAAGATCAGGTAGTTCCAACCCCATCTCTGCCATGGGCAGGGACACCTCCCATTAGATCAGATTGCTCAGTGCTCTGCCCACTGGTCTTAAACACCTCCAGGGAGGGGGCGTCCACAACCTCTCTAGGCAACCTGTTCTAGCATCACATATCCTACTAAAAAGTCCTACTCCTGCCTTTCTGGAACCCTCTTCAGATACTGGTAACCTACTCTGAGGTCCCCCTTGAGCCTTCTCTTCTCCAGGCTGAAAAACCCAAACTCCTTCAGCCTGTTCTCATAAAGGAGTTGCTCCAGCCCTTTGATCATCTCCATGGCCCTCCTCTGGACCTGCTCCAACAGATCATTGTCATTCTTACTAATATTGTTATTACTACTACTATTATTATTGTTGTTATTATTATTATTAAGCTGCCTTCCAGGGCTTGTGTGACAGATGCCTTCCCACCAGGAAATGAAATAACTTCTGGAGTCAGTTCAAGCATCACTGCTACAAAGTCTGGCCATCCTGCCCTTGCCCTGGGACAGCATCACCCCTCATTAAACCTCCTGCTTGGCTGCAGCACCCCAACAGAGCTGCCAGGGAGGTTAGGAGCGGAAGGAAGCATGTTCCACCATAAGAGTGAGGATGTTGAGTGTGGAGCCTGGACTGGTACTTGGGAGGGTGACTACAGATGCTTCAGGGCCAGGAACCTACTGTGGGTTGTGGAACAGGTTGCCCAGAGAGGTTGTGGATGTCCCCTCTCTGGAGGTGTTTAAGGCCAGGCTGGATGAAGCACTGAGCAACCTGGTCTAGTGGGAGGTGTCCCTGCCCATGGCAGGGGGGTTGGAACTACCTGATCTTGAGGGTCCCTTCCAACCCAAACTATTCTATGATTTCCTCCTACAACAGGATTTCTATAAGGCAAGACTCAGACAAATATTCACAACTTTGCATTACTCAGACAGCAGAAGTTTGAAGAAGCCATAGCTACCTCACTCTGCTTGCTCAGGGTGGGGATTTAAACACTCAGGATGCTGCTGCAAAGTCCAAAACATGCAGCAAACAGGATAAAAGCTTAAATGAGGAGCAGTTTCAGGCAGTTAGTGGCTAAGGACCAAGGGACCTCAGCTTTATATATAGTTGTGCCTTTCTTTCTATAAATACCTTCAAGGTAATGATATAAATGAAGGCAGGGAATTATTTGCAGTCTCCAAAGATACCCAGTAGTGTCCTGAAGCTATGGAAGGAAATATGCCAGATCACAAATGGCAGGAGGGAGAAGGGAGGTGGAGACAACTGGAGAGGAGAATCTCTCTGATAAGAAAAATCAAGGAAGGAAGGAGGTGGGGGGACAGCCATTGCTTGGGCGTGGGGAGCTGGATGCAGCCTCCTGTGGGGCTTTCCTGAGGCTCAGCCTCACTCAACAGATGGTTTTTCTAACCCATTATTAGGAGAAGCTTGGGATGAGACCTCCAAGTGGAGCCAGAGTATTGGGGCAGTTCCAGCAGCCTGACAGCCCACCAGCTCCAGTTTAGGGCTGCCTGGCACAAGCTCTGCTGCCCTCCCAGATCCCCTCCCCACACTGAGGGCTTTGCCTGTCAGGGATTATTTTCCAAAAGATCCAGCTTCCACTCACTGTTTTCCAGCTCCCAAATGGCACTGATGACTGGAAGCATCCCCTGTCCCACTTCGACACAGGTTTGCTTCAGCAGCAACCACTCTGGCGGGATCAGAGCCTGCCAGGGCTTGGGAAGTGGAATGAACTGATTTTCCAGGCTGGGTATAGCTGTGGCAGCCACTCCAGCAGGGAGTGCAGCCATCCCTCCTCCTATGTCTGCAGGTCATGAGGAGGGACCAGCGCCTCTATCTGCAACAGGGCTCAGCCCACACATTTTTGTGTGGGGCTTTGGGGGCCTCAGAGCAGGGCAAGGTCAAATAGAAGCTTTTCTGCTCACAAATCAGCATCCAGCAGTAGTTAGGAGGAGGGAGGAAAGGGGATCTGTACTGGAAATAGACTTTTAAATCTCAGATGCTAAAGCAGAGCTGTGGGGGGAGGAAAGCAGGACCTTAGAAATGATGAGAAAAAGCCCTGCCCTGCTAAGGAAAGAAAATCTCCTCATCCCCTTCACTCACCTCTGCCCAGGGCTCTGGTATTCCCGGGATGGAAGCAGCAGTGTTGGGAAGAAAGGAAAGCATGGGCACAGCAGCAGGGATGTGACCACCCAGCTTGTGACTGCCCACGGGACCGTGAGCAAGGGACTCAGTTGGTCAGAGTTTCCCTGGGAAGCAGCACTTCCCCAGGCAGGAAAACACCCAGCTGGGGCGTTGCATTTAGTGTCACTTTAAGGACACCAATGTCCCCTGAGTGCACCCTGCTGGGCTGCCAGCCTGGCTCAGCAACTTATTTATCAGCACCCTGAGAAAAATCAGAGTATAAATCAGCCAACCCCCTGGAGAACAGAAAGGGGAGACTGGGTCCACCAGGCACTTCCCTAATGTCCTCAAAGCAGAAAGAGCCCTAGTCTTCACACTTGTTAGCCCACAGGGACAGGACATGCATCCTTCAGGAAGGTCCTGACCAGGGAACCTCTGAACCACAAGTTCATCCCTCCTTGTTAAGTTGTTTTAGGAAGGAGGAGCTCTCAAAACAACTCACAAGTTCCTGGATTGCCCCGGGGTGCTAAACTTTTGGGCCAAAGGCTTTGATGGCTCTGTGCTGCTCTCTGGGAGATGAGCTGCAGGACCTCCAGGGAGAGGGGATGGGAGAAGAGGAGAAAGAGGAGGCAGGAGGTGGACCCCTGGGGAAAGGGCTGCAGATGAGCAAACCCTTCTCTGAGCTCTCCTTCTGCAAACAGCTTTGCACCTACACACCAGCACACACCAGCCCTTATTGGGCTAGTGCAAAGTGTCATCTGGCAACCCCAAAACCTGCCCAGAGGTACTGGCACCTCTGCACCATCCCCACTCTGAGTCACAGGTAACAGCACACTGCTGCCTTGGCCACCAGTGAGGAAAAGGTGCAGACTCCCCATGGAAGGACATAAGACAGTTGTGCAAGAGCCCAGTAGAGGAGTTATTAATGATGGAAGGAATGTGCTGTACATTTGTGTCCCCGAGGGGGAAGAGGGGCCAGACACCCCAGGGAAAGACTCTCCTGCCTCAGCACAGCCAGTGATGAAACCCCTCCCTGGAGCCAAGGAGCAAAGAAAGAAAGAGATGAACTCACCACTCGGCTCCCTGCACACCCCAACAGCATTACTGGGAGCTATGGGATGGCATGATAGTGGACAGATTGCAAAATATACTCTATCTATGACTGAAGCATGGTATTTTTACCTGTAACAGGCTGCAGGCACGCTCACAGCCCACAACACCCAGTGGGGGCAACCTGCCTGATGGCTGGCTGTGTATTCCCTTAGAATCATAGAATCATAAAAACAGTTTGGGTTGGAAGGGACCTTAAAGATCGTCGAGTTCCAAACCCCCTGCCATAGGCAGGGACACCTCCCACTAGATCAGGCTGCTCAGTGCCTTGTCCAGCCTGGCCTTAAATACCTCCAGGGAGGGGGCATCCACGACTTCTCTGGGCGAGAGGTCACCCCTCTCTGGGTGAGACCTGTTCCAGTGTCTCACCATTCTTACTGTAAAGAATTTCTTTCTTATATCTAGCCTGAATCTACCCCCTTCCAATTTACATCCACTATTTCTAGTCCTCCCATTTCATATCTTATTAAAAATTCCTACCCCTGCCTTTCTGACCCCCTCAGGTATTGATAAGTTACTATGAAGTCCCCCCTGAGCCTTCTCTTCTCCAGGCTGAACAACCCCAACTCCTCACAGCACCGGGATGGGAATGGGAGGGGGGGGGGCTTATCACCACCCCCTATCCTGGCTGGTGCCTCTGCATTTGGCAAGGTTTCCCCTCCCGAGGACTGCTGGGTGTCGGTGGGGGCTGGAGCATGGCCAGAGCTCCCGATGCTCACCTCCCACTGCTTCTGCGGCGGAGATTAGCACCCGTGGCACGTCGCAGCCTGCAGGAACTCCCCTGCTTTCCTCTGCCGGGAGGATGGAGGAGGGTGGAGGGGAGCCCGGAACTGGTGGCATATCTCAAACCACTGCGGTGATGAGTTGTGAGACCTCAGCTCTCACGGGGAGCACCAAAGAGAGTGGGAAGGACAAAGGGAGGGCTCTGCTTTCTGCAGGGCTGGAGTGTTCCCAGCATCCTGCCCACGCAGGGATGCTCAAGGACCTGCTACAAAGCACACCCTATGCCACATATGAGCCCCTCCAGCAGGCTGGGAGGTTTTCCCTTCTCATGGGTAGGTTCACCCAACCCATGAGCAGCATCATCCCCCTTCTCCTCTCCCATTGGAGATGCCTTACCAGAGTGCTCTGGCTCCAGCCACCAGCAAAGTCAGCTCAGCTCCTGCCGCAGACCGTGAGACAGAGGGAATGGCAGCCTGTGAGACAAGAGGGGATGTCAGCATCTGCAGCACCCACCACCATCCCCACACCCCACTGCCCTCTCCCCACCTCATCACAGTCTGGTGCCCAGGGCTGCTGCTGCCTTTCTCCTCCTCCCCACCATCCCTCCAGAGCTGAGGCCAGCAGCTCACACCCGCTCACTCTGATCTCTCATGTGTGAAGAGGGGACAATTCTCTGCTCCACTTCATCAAACCCACCAGGGGACAAGAAAGGAGGTGGATGGAGCCACCCTGAGCAATGTCCTGGGGTGAGAGGGAAATGCAGGCACCCCCAGCACACCAAGGGATTTTTCAGAGGCAGAAATGGAGCCAGTTCCTCTGGACACACCAGCATTCCCAGTCCCACCACTTTCTATCCAGACAGCCAGGACTAGTGGCAGGGAAAGTCAGCCACCAACCTTGTCCCCAGAATTACCTTCTCCACCCCAAACAACTCAGATTTGCTACAGCATTAACCACACACCAGGATCTGGAGCACCTCATGCTGCCCGAGCCCTAACTCAGCTACAAATGCAGGTTTCAGCCCAATCTTTCCAAAGGGACAGTTTCCTGCTCTAAGGGTGCATGGAATAGGGACACTTCTCAGCAGCTCAGGACAGAGTTTGGGATTGAAAACAGAGCAGGGTCCCACAGAGTTGGGGCAGTCACTCGCCTGGCTCTGCCACCTCATCCCAGCCCCAAAATTCTGCAGGAACTGCCACTTCTCCCTGCTCCCCTACTGTAGGGGAAACCTCTCTCCAGCCAGCCTGTCACTCAGTGCTGGAATCACACAGAATCACAGAATGACCCGGGTTGGAAGGGACCTCAAGGATCATGTAGCTCCAACCCCCCTGCCTAGCAGGGCCACCAAACAAACACATTTCCTCAATCAGGTTGCCCAGGGCCCGTCCAACCTGGCCTTGAACCCCTCCAAGGACGGGGCATCCACAACCTCTCTCGGCAGCCTGTTCCAGGACCTAACCACTCTCCCAGTAAAGAACTTCCCCCTAACATCCAACCTAAATCTTCCCTCCTTCAACTTGGATCCATTTCCCCTAGTTCTGCTATTGTCAGCCCTTTCAAAGAGTTTACTCCCTTCCTGGGTGTAGGTTCCCTTCAGGTATTGGAAGGAGGATCTGGCTGCACAAAGGGACTCAGTTCCCACCACCACCAGATTCATGGCCCTGAGCAGCATCCCCACAGGCACCTGTACCAGCTGGAGCCTGGATTTCACACCTCTTCAGAGAGAACATCTCAGATGGATGAGATTTTTGCTGCCCTGCCATTTAGAAGCAAGCCTAGAAGCCAGACTAGCCACAGCCTGGTCTTTCTACCTTTGGTGCAGGAAAAGGAGCACTAGCGCAGAGGCAGCAGTGACAGAGAAAGGGCTCTTTCTCCCCCAGCCTCCCCTGTCCCTGCTGCCCCAACCAACCCAATCCAACCTGCCTTTGCATTACCCAGATCACAGCATCTGTGTGATGGTGCCAAACACCACAGCATGATGGTGGAAGCTAACCAGCAAAGCCCAGCAGTATGGGCATAACTCCAGGTGACCCCCCCACATCCCTCTGTCTGCCACACACAGGTCTGCTTTGACGGCCTCCCCTCTCCCCTCCCTAATAAGTTTTGTCACTATTTTTAGCATGTTTGATTAGGGCAGCAAGCAGTGGCTGACTGACAGCTCTTTAAGCTCTTTGAATGGCTTGTAATTTGTACTTGACTAATATTCCCCGGCAATAATCGCACGGCAGGGCTGGGAGGTGGGAGAAGCTGCAGTCTCAACTGGGGGCTGCAGCACATACAAATAAGGCTGCGCCGTGTACACACATGGTCCCTGCCACCCGGGCACACACTGCTGGGGCCATGCCCGTTTTCAGACAAAATAGGACCAGAAACAGCCACCGGGGAAACCCCAACATGGATCAGCCACACGCCAGGGCAGTGAGGTGGAAGGTCCTCCAAAAGGGAAGGGACGTGTGGCCATATGGCTGTCAAGGGGATGGACACACCCGCATCCCTCACCTTCCCACCCAGGGTATTTGGTGGCTGAAAGTGGTTGCTCAGGCAGCAGCCTGGCACAGCCCTGCTGTCTGCTCTGTCATGGGGCTGCCACCCCAGCTGGCACATGGCTGCCACGCTGGGCTCGGGCACCCCCCTTCAGCATTCAGGGTCTCCCTGCCCCCTCCCCAAGCTGAGGCGCTGGTGGAGAGGGGAGGGTGGCAGGGCTGAACCCAGCCACGCACCCTCTGCCCGGGGCAAAGGCTGCACCGAGAGGCCACCCCCGCCCTCCCATCTCCAAAAGCAATTAAAAATGAAGCACACTCAGCTGCACAACTCAGCTCACATCACATCACAGCACGCGAGACGGCAGCCTCCCCCGCCGGCGCTGGAAATGCCTCCTGACCTGCCCAGCATCCCCACTCCTCCCACACCCACGGCCCCAGGGGTTCTCTTTTCTCCCTCTCCCCTACCTCCAAAGAAAAGAATAAAATCAACTGGGGTGCAGGAAAAGCCTGGATTCTCTGCCCTACCTCCCCACGGCACAGATGCTTTTGGGAAGACAGCGGCGAGGGGAAGTGTTGTTCGTTGGCAAAGTCCAACTCTGGCTGGTTTCTGTGGTGCCCAGTTGGCTGGAGGATGGAAGGATGAATGGAGAATGCATGGATGGATGGATGGATGGATGGATGGAATGGCCGTGGTAGCACCAGGCTGATAGCAGGGGCTGGCGGTGGAGGACGGAGTGATCTTATCATCTTTTCAAAGACACTAACAAAAGACACTGATAGGGAGCAGACAAAACACGGCAGCAAGAGGTGGCTGCCACCAGGCACAAGAAGAAAACCTTGGGAGCGGCCACGCCAGCAGACACCCAGCCTTGGGGAGGGAGACATCTCTGGGGCACAGCAGCCTTTGTCCTTGAGGCTGCAGAAGAGCTGGAGGGGGGAGGGTGTGCCAAGGGGCACCTTGGGC
>VZTY01004226.1:39475-49495 GCA_013400935.1 Turnix velox
TGGGGGAGAGGTGGGTGAAGGGTGGGGGGCACCAGCACCCAGAGGCTGCTGGAGCGAGCTGAGCTCCACAAAGCCCTGCTGGGATGAATAACGGGGCCTGTCTTAGGACAGACTGAAAAATGAATCATGTGGGACTGCGGGTGAGACAAAGCATCCCTCAAATGGCCAGCCCCACGGCAGCAGGCAGGGGGAAGGAGCAGAGAGCAGTGCTCTCCAACTCTAGCAGCGATCTCAAAACCCACCCCGACCTGCTCCATCCCCCCCTGCACATAACCAGCTGGGGCAGATCCACATGGGACAAACAGAAGCCACAAGACATGCCATTAAAAACCAGAGATCTCAGGGTGGAGCCAAGGGGCATCTCACAGTCCCCTTTGTCCCCCAGCACAAGGAGGTGGCAGTGCTGCCCCTGCCATCCTGGCAGCACAGACACACAGGAGGGGATGAACTGCTGCTCCATTGGTGCTGCCACAACCACCGTGAGGGTGGCTCCCCAGCACTCTGTCTCCCTCCCTCCACTATCCCCCCTCTCCCTGTATTTTGGGAGGAAACACAGCCCCGGATACACTCACACAGCCGTTTCCCCCTTGGTCCCAAGGGATGCTACTGAAATTTTGTCTTTTCCCATGGCAGGGGGCCAGCACACAGCAGCACAGCCCCAGCAATATGGGGAAAGCCTCACTGCCCTATCTCATCCCACCATCCCCTCCTGCCATGGGAATACACAAGGTCATCCATAAACAAAGCAATTCCCATCCCTTTCCCAGTACCATTGAGCTTTGTTTGGCACAAGGAGGTCTCTGCCAGGTTGGAAGCAGTCCCTCTGCAATGCTGCTGGTGACAAAGGGAGGAGTTGCTCCCCCAGCCCCACAAACCAGGGTTTGATTTTGCAAGTTCTCCCTCTGCTTGGCTGACAGCGCAAAGACACGCCTGGGTCACACCTCCAGCCCTTCTCCTCTGCAAGGACACTTTTTTCTCACCTGCACAGATTCCTGATCCAAGGAGAGATGTGGAGATGCTCACTTCATCTCTCAGCTGCAATCCAGGGACAAGGGAAGCCATGGGCAGGCATGGCCCACCCCAGTTTCACCTAGAGAATGCATGTAGAAGGCACCTGAATTATGGCACTTGGCTTCCTCAGCTGAAGGAAAACTCTCCCGGATGGAAGAAATCACTGGCAGAGGAGAGGGGAGAGCAGCAGGGTGGCTACGTGGGGGCCCAGCTACACACTCCCCACATATGTAATTCCCAGCCCCTCCCATCCAACCCTGTCAGCTCCTGTTAAATTGAAAACCATCTTAATTAAAGCTCCACAGCCCAAGCTAGGAGGGGCCAGTGGGTCACAAAAGGGGAAAGGATAATTAAGTCAACCATCCAAATTCACCCCCTCAAGCATGGGGGAGAGTCAGGGTCGGGAGCAATGCAACATGCCTCCGAAAGGACTTGTCAAAACAGGGAGTTTAAAAGTCCATAACAAGCTCCTGAGAAGCACAAAAGCATGTTCTGGATGCTTATCTGGCCAAGAAACTGGGAAACATCGAACACACACAGAGGGAGCCATGCAGGGAGTACAGGAGCCCCTGCCATAGCAGGGCTGGCCCCTCAACAGGCAGCTTCAGGCTTGCTGGGGAGATGGCAGCAGCTCTGCCCTCACCAGTGGCTGCACAGAACTGCAGACAGTGTCCCACATTGGCCCCACAGCACCCCAAAGCCAGACAAGAGGAGGGCAAGCCCAATGGCAGGTCTCCACCGGCATCATCTTGCTTAGGGCTGGTGAGAAAAAGTTGTGATCCTTATCTCCCCCAAAGAACACAACCCAGGATGAGCTGCTGATGCTAAAGCAGCTGAGCAATGGGTTTTAAGCCTTTTTGTCCCCCAAGGGATGGGAGAAGGGAAGGTGGCCACTGACATGATGTGTCACACCCCTATCATCAGCCTGAAGCAATGGTGACTTTGTTGTTGGTCAGAAGTGGACAGAGGTGTCAGGTAGACAGAGGTGATGGGTCTCCCAGGTTGGCATCATGGTGGGTCAGCCCAGAGGGATCTAAGGATGTGGCCCCATGATGCCAACCCACAGCACTGCACACCAGGTCTCTGGGAGAGTTCCCATCACCTCTGCCCAGCCCTGACCAGCAACAAAATCACCCCAAAAATTAGGACTGCCACAGCTCTGGCAGCCATGGACCAAAGGAGATCCCTCCAGGTTCAGGTCCAAAGGAAGCCACTCCAGATTTAGGAAGTGTTAGGGGTGAGGGAAGAAAGGGAAGTCCACTGAAGGCTGTAGGAGCTCCCACTTTCCCCCCATTGCTCAAGACTTTGGGACATGGGTCCTCCAAACCCAGCCTGAGTCTGTTGGCTGCACACACTGAGGACTGGGGAACCATGGGGGAGGGAAAAGCACCTTGATTCCCCGTCCCTTTCTGCATTACAAGGACATCCCAGTAATTAGAGATGGAACAAATCAGCTTTCTCACCACAAAAATGGTCCAGCACAAGAAGAGGAGTGGGAGAGATGGTGGGATCTCCAGCAGGAGATGCTCAAAGTTTCCTGGGCACCATGCAGCCTGATCTAGCTGGGGTTGCTCTGGGTGGGAGCAGGGCTGCCTACAGGTGCCTCTCAGCCTGACCTCAGCCTGTGTTCCCAGCACCAGGACACCAGCCAAAGCCAGGGATTGCCCAACCAGCTCCAGTAAAAGCTTTCCAAAGGCACACAAAGCCTTTGGCATGCCTTAACCAGAAGCTGGCTTCTCCCAGACAAGTGATGAGGGCACCACTCTCCTCTTGCCAAGTGCAGGAGAAGGAAACTGAAAGGAAATGCTTCCAAGGGCAGGAGTGCCCACAGGGCTGGGAAGAGTCAATGTTGGGCAAAGAAGAACCAAAGTCAAGCCAGGGCAGCATAAAAGCCGGAGCTCCTGGCCACCTGGACTATCTGGAGCCATGGAGCAATGCTTTCCCCGACCATCCCTCTAGCTGAGCACTGGGGCTCCAGTGTCCCTCAAAACATGCCTTTTTAATACTATGTTGGCATCCTTCAGTTCTCCCCACCTGACACTTAATTCTCAGTTTCCCACAGTCCCTGTTCATCTTCCTGTTCTCCTCCAAGAGAAGAACTAGGAACAGGGACAGGCATCTACCGGAGGAGGTGACAGAGACACAGTGACATGAACTGGCCTCTTGAGGAGGAGGTGGAAGGATTTCTGTTCCTCATTTCTGCAGTGCCTCTCCCAGCGGGGGCAGCCTCAGGCTCCAGGAAATAAGACTTTGCTTCTGCTTTCTAGCAGAGAACATGTGCCCTGACTGCTCCCCAGAGATGGTGGTGGCACAGCACCCAGCCTTCCCCATGCCTGGCTCCAGGGGAAGGGGCAGGAGGCAATGAGAGGCTGATGGTACTCCCAGGCAGCTCAGATTTGGCCAAAATGCTAGTGCTACCTGTGCGTGCCCTAAGGGCTACCACACCTGATGGCACCACAGAAGTTTCAGCTCTGGAGGAGAAGAGAAGTACAGGCAGGAGAAACTTCCCAGGGGCAGGAGGAGGAAAGGTGGCAAGGAACACTCAAGGAGGCAGAAAAGCTCTGAATCTGAGCAAGTTCCAACCATCCCTGGCCACGCTGGCGTCACTGCTAAAACATTTCCACTGTCAGAGAAACCAGCCCATCCAGTCCAGCCAGGAGAGGAGCTCCCTGGGGCTCTGATGGCCCTCTGGGAATGGAGCTGCCAACCCACCAGCCCTGAAGAGGGGTCCCACAGGACCCCCATGGCAGGAAACCTCTCAGCAACCCAGCTGACCTGGAACTCAAACACACCAGTGAAAAATAAAGGAAAATGAAGGGAGGGTGTTTGCACCTCAACACAAACCCCCTGGAGCTCAGCATCGCCCTGCTCTGATCCCAATGCCACAGGGACTCAGCAGGACAAGTGCTGGGGCTCAATGCCATGGGAGAATATGAAGGAGAAGGCAAGCATGTGCCAAGAGCCTTCCATCATAATTTTCCAGCAATTCTCACTTTGCAACCCCCTGACCAGTCTCAAACAAATAAGCAGGAACTCACACAATAAATTTATGCTGATTATGGGCTTGTTTTCTCATGTTACTTTGGGACTCCAGGGTATCGAGATGACACAAGTTACATGCTCTGAGGAACTGTGGGGCCACCAGCTCTAACCCTGATGTGCTACAGGAGCAGTGGGTAGCTGCAGGTTAGGGCTGGGTGATCAGGATCAGCCTCCAGCAATGAGTACTCAACTCCTGCTTTCTCCTCCACAGGCAAGGATGGGACTGGTTGTGGCTCCTGCAGCAGCAGGCACAGCCTGGGACAATGGTTTTGGCACTCTCAGATCCCACATCTAACCATGGAACCTGGACTTTCCTGGTGGCAGAGACTTGAGAGATGCTGGTCCCCACAGCCACTCCCGTCTGCACCACCAAAACAAAGCAACACGCTCAGGATGCAGCAGAGGAAGCAACAGGGAGGGTCTTGAGGGGCAAACAGAGAAGATCAGCCAGCCCTACACAGCATCTCCACACCCAAAGAAGCTGCATCACATTCCCAGCTCGTTCCTGGGGTGAGCTACTGGGCAGCTCCGACATAGCCTCGGGGAGAGGAGCTGGCCGGGAGGTGCAGCCCCAGACGGTGCTGGCTATAGACAGCCCCAGCAGCTGAAAAACAAAGAAAAACGCTGAGCTGGTGTCTTTTGTCCGTCACTCCTGGAGGGGAGAGCCAGGCTCCACACACCTCCCAGCTCCACACACCTTCATGCCCTGCTCTGCTCACCGAGGTTGAGGAGGGGATGGAGACGAGCTATGGGAGAGGTGGCTGTGTCCTGTCCCAAGACACTGACACCAGGCAGAATGGGACAAGCAATGTAGATCTTACACCCTCCTGTGGCATCTCTCCACCCGTGCTCCTGTGGATCTCCCTACCCGAAACAAGCAACACGAGCCTGTGGGAATGGGATGAAGGACATTTCTCCATCTTTCCACCACCTGTAGCTTCAGCATAGCACACACAGAAACACAGTATGAGAACTGTTCTCATTCCTGAAGCACCAAGAAGGGCTCAGGTCAGTGTAAGCAGATCCATACACATGCAGGCACATTCACACATGGATGGAAAACCTTCCAAACTCAGCCTTCTGTTACATCAGAGCATAAAACCCATCCTGCTCCTGGTGACTGCTGCAGCCACACACACACCTTTCCTCTGCTCTGATCCCACAACACCCCTCATGCCCAGCTTTCTGATCCCTGCCCAGATGGGCAGGGGAGGGAAATGGCTTCCAGGGCACCAGTTAGGGAGACTGAAGCACATGATGCTCCTCTCCAGTTGGGGAAACAAGGAGGAGTAGTAAAACCCAGACATCGACCTGCACTCCACCCCTAAATTCCTGCTACAGGGTGTCCCATGGTGAGACATTTTTAGGGCTGACCTGACCTCATCTCACTGCCCCCAAACTGAGGCACAGTGTGGGAAGAGGGATGCTACATAGGAAGGGGGCCCATGGGTCTGGACAGGCTGGTGTGTCCCCCTCTCTGGAGGTGTTTAAGGCCAGGCTGGATGAGGCATTGAGCAACCTGGTCTCGTGGGAGAGGTGTGCAGGGGGGTTGGAATTAGATGATCTTGAGGGTCCCTTCCAACCCAAACTATACTATGATTCTATGAGTTGATAACCTCACCCATAGCGACAACACAACAGTGAGCTTTTACCCACATTTCCCATGTTTTTGGTGGCTAAGGCTGCTAAAGGCAATTGGGAAGGACAGAAGCAGCTCCAGCAGGTGGAAGCAGGTGCTGCAGCATAGCCAGGTTTCCTCTGTCCATCCAGCCCTCAGACCACGGGCTC
The DNA here is from genome assembly GCA_013400935.1 of Turnix velox. Lineage (NCBI taxonomy): Eukaryota > Metazoa > Chordata > Aves > Charadriiformes > Turnicidae > Turnix > Turnix velox. The sequence goes on from VZTY01004226.1 coordinate 45,317, forward strand.
GAGGACAGCTGAAACCTCACAGTCACGGGAGTGGGACAGCAACATGTCAAGCATGGGACAGGACTGGGAAGCTCAGGGCATGGCAAGGCAGGGGAGGAAGCTCAGTGCAGACCAAGTCACAAGTGTCCCCATGTCATCCGTGGGCAGAGAGGTGCTGACACAGCAAAGCCCAATTGCCCTTCACTGTGGTCCTACTGCTGCCCCATGCTCTCCTGGAACAGGTGCCCAAACCTCTGTTGGTTACCCTGCTGTGAGGGGAGGAATGAGCTCCATTTCTTACATTTTTTCCTTAAATGCTGTGTCAGTTCTATTCCTAAATCTCCTCTGGATCCCACACGCCAGGCTATGGGTATTCGGATGACAGCATCTCCACCCAGACCAAAACAGTCCCACCTACCCTCTCCCCAAAGCCCCATGGCAGCCCTGGCAGCTCTCACCTCTCTCCCCAGCACCTCCCAGCTCCACAGCCAGCAGATCTGTAGCCTGGAGGGAAGTCAGTGCGAGACGCAGATTTGCAGGTCCTGGTTCCTGGCCCAGGTTCAAACCACATTTGTTCCTGAAATCTGTTTCAGGGCTTTATTTTCAAAGCCTGCCCATGCAGAGGCATGTGCAAAGCAGCACCCGCTCCCACTGGTGCCAACACGGGGCCAAGTCAGGGCTTTGGTTTCACCAACTGCAGCCCACGCTGACCCAGCCACGCTCAGACAATTAATTATATTACTTTTTTTTTTCCTCGCCTTCTAAGCACATAATATGCCAGACTCTCTCACAGCTTGCTGCTGCTTTAAAAGACGATGGAGCAAAGGCACTATTATTTTTTGGAGGTTTTAAAATAGCCCCACGACACACTGAGCTGGACGGAAGCTCCAGCAGGACATGAGCCCTGGGGGAGAGAGTCCAGAGCCACCCACAGCCACAGGCAGCCAAAAAAGAGGAGTTTGGACTGAAAATGGGGACTGTCCACAATCCCACCCCAGAAATGGCCATGCAGAGATGGTTATTTCCATACAGAGGGCTGAGCTGCTCTCCAGGCATGGGATTAAAGGCATCTCTCCTGCCGGGAGCACCTGCCCAGGGGACACGGTGCTGGACACGGCTCCTGGAGGAGAAGGGGAGAGCTGAGGAAGTGAGCTCAGCTGGGAAATGGTTCCCAGAGATAAAAGAACAAGTTGGAAACTGAGCTGCAAAATAGACAGTACAGGAAACAATAGCGCTTCAGATAGGCTTTTGAATTTCCCCCCAGTGCTGCCAGCAGCTCTCTGCTCTCTGTCCCAGTCCCAGTCATGCTGGAGGTTCTTCCCTCCCCTGACAGACTGGCTGCTCATTACTACCTTCTCTCTTTCAAGAAGTTTGCTGGTCATTAAAGCAAGATGCTGCACTCCAAGTCCTTCAGGTCTCATTAGGGAAGTGTTTCAGCCCTGTGATGATCCTGGCACCAGCAGCAGGGAGAGGCAGACAGGACTTGGGAGGCAGTGCAGCCCCACAATCTGTCCTCTCCTCACCTCGCTCAGCCCAACCAAACAATGCTGCTTCCCAGGAGCTGCCCATGATGCTGAAGACCATCCCCACCTCAGGACTGTTGATGTCTCCCCTGTGCCGCCAAAGCAGCAAAAGAGCTCAGAGCAGGTTGGTCGCCATGAACATCAGCTCTTTTCTTCATCTCATCCCCCAGCTTCCTGGACAGAGGCTTGGACAGCCCTTCCTGCCTCTCTGTGGAACCTCCACAATTTTCCATCACTCCGGCACAAAGTCATTAAAGGGCAGAGCTATCATTAGTCCATCTCCATCACACAGGGAGCACTGCAAAGCCACTAACAATCCAGACAGGGAACATTGGACTTCCCTTGGCTGCTGCTGCTGCTGCTGTGCCACCTCATTAAACAACCCCATCTCAAAAAAAGAGACCAACTCGTGGGGCTGTATTTTGGCAGAGCCACCAAAGCCAGGTGTTTGGAGAAGCCTCTGCCCTCCTGTTCCTGGGTCAAAGCCTGGAACTGGGAACCGACCCTCGATCTTTCAAGCAAAGATGCCCTTCTCTGACAAATGAGGACTAACTGGCTAATGATTACAGAGCTGCAGCTCCCTGGGGAGACAGCTTGCCTGTCTCATCTCACTGACACCCATCGGCCAAGGTTCTGCTGGGGGACAGATCCTGGAACCCTGAGCAGCACAGGATCAGCCTCTCCAGCTGGGAAAGTGTGGCCAGCGCAGCCCCTCCGTGGAAATAACAAAAGGGATTTTGCTTTAAAGTGCGAGATTGCTGATGTCTCTCTGCATGTCCCCACCCTCCCTGCTGAGCCCTGCCAGCCCCTGCCCTTGTTTGACCAACTCGTGCTAAGTGAGGACATGCACTAAGGTCTCTAAACATGACAGGGACAAATACCTTCCCACCATTAACGGCTTGACCTCAGGAGGGATTTGTCATGTCTCCCACCCATGCATGGGTCACCTGGGCTGCGAGCAGAGTGACAAAGCCCTCCAGCTGCCTCTTGCCACACACCTCCTCCTCTGGGGAGAAGTTAAAATCAAGCCTTTTGTTGCCTCCTTCCCAAAGCTCAATTTCCAAAGGACACTGCTGGGTACGGTGCTGTCCTGTCTCTGCCCCAGGCAGGAAACCCCCAGGCACTGCACCCTCCACTGACCCCAGCTCCTCATGGGAGGGACCTGCCTTGGGATCACTGAGCAGCTGCATCAAGTCCCAGGACAGGTGAGCTTGTGACACACACAGGACAGCACAACCCACTCCCCTATGACTTTTACTGACCCACTGCTGCTCAAAGCTCTGGGATCAGGACCACAACCCCCTGGCCCTAATTCCGGGAGGCTGAGCCCTGGCACACAGCAGAAGTGGTCCGGGTGACAAAGGGGGAGGAGGGGGCCGTACAGGGCCAGCAAAACATAGGGAGATGCAGCAGATCCCCACAGATCTCACAGCTCCCTGAGATGATGCTCGGCACCAGGAAGGACCAAGCAAGACGCCACCCCCCCACCTCCAGCCCAAACACACACAGCAACACCCCCTCCGGTATCCTCGCCCCATCCCAAAGAGAGCCGGGATGCAGCACAGCCTGACCGAGCTCCTGCCCATCCCCACGGGCAGCCAGCGGGGACAAAAGCCCACCCTGATCCCGGTGTGACTGAGGGCAAACCCCACAATGCTCTTCCTATGGCACCGGGAGCTGTGACAACGGCGGGGACATACCAATGCCATCGCTCACAGACACACACAGGGGCCGGATCGACGTAGGCTACGACAGAGGAACTTCCCACGTGAATAAAACCTTTAATGGGGCAAAACCGGAGCTCTGCATCCCTCCAGCAGGCGGGAGCCAGCCGGCCAGTCCGGGTGAGGGGCACAGCATAGCCGGACCCGGGCTGGCCACCAGCCCCGGAATTACCGGTGAGCAAACACGACAAGGGAAGAGGATCAGGAGACATCAAAGCAGGGGGGAGATGAATATTTCATGCTCTGGCCTACATACAGCCCGGCTCTCCCCGCCCTGCGTTCCCGGGGGTCCCCCCGCAGCCCCCGATCACAACAAAGGGGAGTTGCAGGCAGGCGGTGCCGCCCCGCCGGACCCTCAACATCCCCGCCAGGGCCCGTTCCAGCCCAGTTAGCCCAAACAGACCCACTGCTGACTCCCCCTCCCACTATGTGCATCCGCCGCTCAACTCACTACCGCCCCATGGAGACCCGTAGCCAGACCACGAGCATCCCGGCCGCGACCCATAACCAGCTCACCGGACTGCGGGCATCTCCCGCCGCCGGACCCACAGCTGCCCCAGCACAGTCCGGGTACCGTCGGTCGGACCTACAGCCCAACCGCCAGCATCCCCAACCCACTCCCTGTCCAGCTCACCCGACTGCGGGCACCCCAGTCGCCCCAGTCCGCCCCGCCGGACCCCACGGGCGAACCCTAAGCATCCCCATAACGGAATATCCCCCGCCGGACCCCACGGACAGACCCTCAGAATCTCCCGCAAAACCCCGGGCATCCCACAGGCGGACAGCGAGCATCCCCCACCGGCCCTACAACGGAGTTATCTCCAGCCGGACCCCACGGGCGGACCCCGGGCATCCCACGCCAGACCTACGGGCGGACCCCTCGGTACCCTCCACAGCCGCCCCCCCCTCACCTCTCGTCTGGTCCCGCAGCGGGGCCGGCCCTGCCGCTCTCC
>VZTY01004226.1:49953-105544 GCA_013400935.1 Turnix velox
ACCTGGGAACTGGGAAGGGAGAAGGGATTTCCAGGAGGTTAAAGCCCGGCCGGGTTGGGGGTTGCTTTATTAAACAGGGCGGGCGGGAGGGTGAAAGGCTCTTTTGTCACGTAGTGTCGCTTGAATCTCTGCATCCCCCACGCCCAGGAGAGACACCTGGATGTCACAGAGGGCTGCAACCCACAGGCCTCCCGATTTGAAGGCAGGAAGAGGCAAAACTGAACGCAGAGGAAACAACAGGGAATGATAAACCGTGTCCGGGCTGCCCCGGGAGCTGCTGAGTCCTTTGGAGGCAGCACTGGTGGCAGCAGTGGCCGTACCCCACGGGGATCGCATCTTTGCTGAGTCTCTCACTCACCTGAGCCGGACAAACTCCTGCAGGAGTTAATACACCCCCAGGTCACCTCTGCAGCTGCTGAAAAGAGGCAGAACAGTCTTGTGGGTGTTCCTGGGGTGCCCAGTCCCTGGCTGGCAGCATCACCCCATGCAGGTCTGGCTGAGATGTGGGTCCACCTGAATCCTGCTCAGGCAGGTGAGCACACGAGGACAGTTCCAGCCATCCATCCCCTCATTCCTCAGCACCTTCCGTTTCCAGGAGGTGGAAAATGCCCAGTTTTCCAGGATGCAGTGAAATCTCAGGGAATACACATGGGCTTGGGGCTCGGCTGGACGCCCCGACGCCAGCTCCCAGCCCGTTGGAGCTGCCCGACCAGCTCTGCGGCACTGCCAGCCCTCCCACATCCCACAGTAGCCATCCGCTGAGGTGTTCCCTGTCACCTTGTCCTCCAGGAAGAAAGAGGGTGAAGCAGCCTGCTCCTTAAGCGCCCACTGAGCTGGTTTATGAGGTGCACTGGGCTGCTGGCCACCTCTGCTGACCCGTGGTGTGTATTTCCACAGCCAGCAATGCCTCCTCCATCATCTCCCTGCCACCACCACCTACAGCTGCTCAGCAGGGATCTCTGAAGACCTCATTAGTTCCTGGCACTTTAGAAACAAATTGGGAAGTCGACAAGTTTCAGAGAACTAAGTGGTGGAGTTTTGCTTTTTCTTTCCTGCCACCCCACTCCCTTCCCTTCCCCCCTTCTGCCTTGTTCTTTTTGAGTTATTAAAAAAATATTTCCCATGACACTGGAGAAGGCCAACGAATCCATGAGTCACCAGGAACAAGGAGTCACGCACACAGGGATCCATCGCCCCTGGCCAGCCCGTGGTGGTGGGGCCCTTCCCTGGGAGGAGCTGCCTGCTGATAAGGTCCCCACAGCCTGGCAGGGACAAGGCTTTCCCTTCCCTCCTGCCTCTCTGCTCCTTCCAGGGCTGGGAGAAGGTGGCCAGATCCCTACACACCCCTGAGAGCTGGGCTGGGGAGTAGCAGCTCTGCTTGATCCTTACTGGAGCATCAAAGAACAGGCTGAGTTTTTTTGGGGGTGCTAATTCATAGCCACCCCCTCCACTACCCAGCTGGTGTGGAGATGTGTAGGGAAGGATTCCTCAACCCAACATCTGATGTGGGATTAAAGAATTGGGGCAGCCCCAGGATACCACTCTGCTTGCTCATACATCAATGTTTTGGACATACCATGGGGCAAAGAGAGGGCAGGTCAATGCCTGGAGTCCCCTTCACAGGGACACAGGGTGCTCCCATCTCTCTCCAGAACCCAGGAACATTCATTCTGCAGTCCCAGAGTCATTGCCAGAGGGGAGAGCACCCTGGTGGAGCAGGGACCTAGCCCCAGCCCTTGGGGGGGAGCTGGTTGGAATGACTCAGCTTCGACTGGATCCAGACTCGAACCTAAGATGCAATTATGAGTTATAAATATTTGAAATTTGTTTTCCTCTTTGGCAAATGGCTCCTTTTCCACGGGCTGCCCTACAATCAGAGTTTTCATCTCCAGCAGAGCAGGAAGGCAAACAGCAGAGGCTGTGCCTTTCAACACACCAGACTGTGTCCACCACACCATCTCCTCTCCCAGGAAGATGCCAATATGCAGACTTAAAAACAGGCAAATAGATAGTCTCTACAACCCAGCTTCTTATCTTTTTGGGCTGGGATTCAGGAATGTGCCCTCCCAACACTCAGCGCTGGCAATAATGAGATTTTAAGACCATTTTAAGTTGAAGGAGCCCAGAACACCTCAGTGCCCTCCCAACTCAGCCCTGAGCCTCACACACACTCCCCAGCCACCAGCTTTCCCTTCCCTCCTGCCCCACATCAATCTTAAAATCACAGAATGGTTTGGGTTGGAAAGAACATTAATGATCATCTAGTTCCAACCCTCCTGCCATAGGCAGGGACACCTCCAACTAGACCAGGTTGCTTAGTGTCTCATCCAGCCTGGCCTTAAACACCTCCAGGGAGGGGGCATCCACAGCCTCTCTGGGCAGCCTGTTCCAGTGTCTCACCACCCTCACAGTAAAGAACTTCTTTCTTCTATCCAGCCTATCTTTAAACAGCTTAACCCACAATTGCATGCATTTTCATTCTTCCCCAACCAGGGATTTGAGTCTCTTCCCTGCAACTTGAGATGATTCTTTCTCTCCACTCCTAAATAGCACCGATAAAACCTACCCCGGGGAGAGGAAGAGGATTACTGAAACTGAAAAACCAGGTACTTTCAAATTAGAAAAAAAAAGTAGAACTGAATATTTGTGGTGCCTGGGTTACTGCAGCACATCTTGAAATGATATTCTAGCAGAGAAATGAAGCCGTGCTCAGGTATTTCTGTGCTTTTCTCGCTGACCTCTGTGAGTGTTTCATCAGGCAAAGGGAGAAGGAGGGTTTCTGTGGGCAGAGTGCTGTCACACTCATGAGTAAAGAATGACGTGGTTCCTTTCCCCTCCAGGTGTGCAGAGCAAACTGCTCTACAGGGCTCCCAAAATCTTCCTGAGTCGTCAGAGGGTGCTTTTTGGGTCCAGCAATCAGTCTGAGTCCTGACCTCTCCACCCTAGCTGGGGATTTACAACAAAACATGTATTCATCTCCAGACGGATTTATTTTTAAGCATCCCCTTGGCGATTGTAAGTCGTGTCTAATGGAGTCTGTTCCTGAGGCTTCCCTGCATCTTCTTCACTACAAACTCCTAACAGATTTGCACAAATTATTACTATTAATACTGTAATGGCTGTGTATGTGATGCTGGACAGATGCAGCAGCAGCTGAGGCTCTTGCCCTGAGATTTTACTACCATTGAGCTTTACAGCCCGGCAAATAGGGAGTGCTGAGCAGCAAAGGATGGGCATCACCAGCCCATCTGATTTACCAAGAGGGACTAGACCAGAATAACTCCATTGGTATGAGCCATTTGGCAATATTTCATGGTAGAAACACTAATTCTGGCCATTCTTTCTCCCACACTGAGCATCAGCGCTGTGGAAGCTGAGCAGCAAACACCAGTGATATGAGGGCTGCCAGGAATATATAGGGGTGGCTGGTAAGAAGTCACCAGGAGTGCCCAGGACTCATCACATCCCTTGGTGTGGTGACAATCAGCTGTGCAAAAGTGGCCCCTTAACCCCAGGACCAAGGCAGCCCCAGCCAGGAAGTGTCACTGCAGAGTTCCCTGGGGGAAATTCTGTGGTTTCCCCCAAGGACTGTGTTCAATAACGAGGCACCAAGTTCAACAGCTGGGGAGGGACATCACTGCCTGTTCAACAGAGGCACCACATTTGCCATCAGGATTCTGCCTGATAAAATGCAATATTTTGATACCATCTGAATTACGTATCTTGGAATAGCTCATTTGGACAAATATCTGACACTTTCTGCTTCTTGCCTTTGGCTCAGCAGAAGAGCTGCATGCAAAACGTGTGCATTTTTGGCCAGTTTGGTGTCAATAAAAGACAGCAGTTCAGAAAAGCCCATAGAAATTTATCCAGATGAGATTTATAAACCCTTGTTCAAGTGCACTTTGCCAGCACTGCAGCAGAGGGATGGTTCTGATGGCCAAGCATCCCTGCCCCTATGGAAGGGGTGTGCTATGGGTTTCCTCGGTGGCAGAGGAGCCCCTGCCTTCCCTGTGCCAAGCAGAGCTGGGGCGGACAACAGGGTGTTTCCCTTTAATCATCTTCTCTTGGTCCTTTGAGCAAGGGATGGGCTAAGGAAGCCAAAGTCTGAAGCTGAAAAATTTAAACCATATGACAGTTGGTTTAAAGTGAGCTGAGTAAGGGGAGGAAGGCAGGGAGCAGAAGTGGTTGCAGCTTCTCTCCCCTTCTCTCAAAAACTGCTCTGGTTGCAAAACCCTTCACCAGAGACACCTGGGGACATCTGCTTCAGACACACAAAGGAACAGTACTGTGAAGACCATGGCCATATGGACCTTCCCCTGCACAGACCTCAGCCCAGCAGCTGCACCCAGACGTTTGACTGCAGCATGAACCCAGTCCACATGTGCCAATGTGTCCCCAGGGAGATGGGGGGATGTGACCCCCCCTCCCACCAAGCACCACAGTGCTCCAGCACAGCTCCTACCCACACTGCCTGAGAAGAAGCACAGAAAACAGCAAGAAGGGTCTGGAGCTGGTTCCTTGAGTGGAGGGAGTGGCTTCACCCCTTGAGAACTTGCTGGTGCTTGTCATGATGTGGACTTTAGCTTCTGGTGATGTGAATTTCAAGCTCAGGGTGGCTTTTGCAGAAGCAGCAGCCAAAGGGGAGCCAGTAGGAACCACCCAGGAGATATCTCTTTGGTGGTCCATGAATTAGGACTGAATGAATTTGACACCTACAGGGGTGGCACAGGAGTATGTATCTCAGACAGCCTTCTGGGAAGCCACAAGGAAGAGTGCAGGTTTCACAGCTGGATGCTGCATTTAGCAGGGCACTAAGGACATGGCTCCTTGCTTAGACCTGCAGACAGGAAGAAACAAAGGGCCTTCAACCCCCTCTACCCACAGCATCTGCCACTGGGGAGATGAGCTCTTCCATTTCCCCAACAGATGCAAATTGGAAGAGGGGAGATTCAAGCTAGATATAAGAAAGAAATTCTTTACTGTGAGGGTGATGAGACACTGGAAAAGGTTGCCCAGAGATGTTTTTTAAAAAGCTAAGCAGATGTGATCGAAAGCAGGTTCTGCCTTCTAGCCATCAGCCAAAAAAGCTGGACTCATGCCACAGAGGAACCTGTCAGTGCCTCTGGTCCAGCCACCTGCTCTGCATCGCTGTTGTCCTCAGCAGGAGTGTGGCTTCCCTCAGTGTGGCTGCTCCTGCCTGCAGCAAAACAGGGTGGACAGAGCACCAAAGCCACAATGGAGCCTCTGGGCACCAAATGAAGCCAGAGAAGCTGGGAGGAGGGAAGCCAGCACTGTGAGAGGTTTGGGATTGCACAAGACAAAGCTGAGTGTACTGGTGAAGAAGCAGAGGATGGGTGGTGTGCAGGGTGCACAGCGAGAGCTTGGAAGTGTAATATTTAATAATTTTAGGTCCTCATGGCTCAGGAGTAGGCTGATGTGTATGGAACAGCTTCCCAGGTACCCCTAGGGGTTCCCAAGGTGGAAAGCTGGCCTTCCCCAGCAATTACACCTACTGGTTTTAAAAATTGCCAGGGAAGAGACACCTGCTGATGGGGCTGATGACAAAGGGACACCTTTCTCCATCCTGGATGCTTCTCCTTGTGATATTTCTTTGTATCAGTCCTTGTGCCAGTAGGTGATATTCACTGTCTGTCACTGGCAGGTAAAGTTTGGCTGCAAGGACAGAAGAATTGCAATGGACTTGAGCCTGCAGGGGAGAGGCAACAAGAGGAGACATGGGAGTGAATTATTGTGATAAAAAAGCCACAGATTGGGAAGAATCAACATCAAATCAGCTGCATTTCAAGAGAGCTCAAGAAGCTCATTGCCTTATATTTGTTAGCCTCAAGCAAGAGACATTTAGACCAACTACTGTCACACTGGCACGGCACCAAAAGCCAGGAAACACCCCCACAACCAGCCACTCAAAAGACATCAAATAGCAGAGAAGAGCTGGACCTTGGACCTACAGCAAGTGCCAATTAAAGAAATGCAAATACTAATTAATCCCCATGTCTCTTGCCAGACCAGAAACATCTCCCCAACCAAAACATCTCTTCTGCTTGGATGAGGAAGAGGTTAAGGCTGCATCCCAAAGGTGGCAATCAACCTCATCACCAAAGGAGCAGCCGTGCTCTGTGCTCCAGCACTCTCCATTCATCATCTCATTTTCTCCCCGCAGTCAGCCTCTGATGCCTCATGAGATTAATAAACAAACAACTAAATCAATACAGTCATCTCGATCCCTACAGGCCACAGGCTGTGAACAACACAACTTCTGCCTGAAAGAAGTAGCAGCATGCAAGGGAGGCTCTCTCAAGAGAGAAGTCCAGCACCTCAGCCTCAGATGTCCAAAAATTTAACACATGCACACACAGGAACAGTTCAGCCAAGCCCTGGTAAAGAGATACTGGGCAGAAACTCCCCTTCTACAGCTTCCTTATTTTCTTCCCCAGCATCATTACATCTAGCCTTGACCCTCCCTGAAATTCAGGCAATGAAGGAATATTTTTAAGTTGTTCCTGACAGGCTGGGAGATAATCTTATGGACCCAACAAGGGAGCTGTGCTGCAGACATCAGTTCCTCTTCAAAGATGGCCTCAGGCTTTTCAGTTCCCATCAGTAGGAACCTCCCCAGAATCTCTCTGAAGCAGGGAGAAGCGTGTGCATATGAGAATCAAAGTAAATTAGGTCTGAACAAGATTAACAGGGATTTAATTGAACTATGTGAACTGGAACTTGAGTCATGAGCTACTTATTAGCCCTGTCTCGAGGGATTGTGCTGCTTGCACTGGAGGAGCACGAGGATGCATTGTGAGCATGGGACAGCTCAAGGGGACAACCACATCTCTCCAGATGAGCATGGCCAGAGAGGCAGAGCAAGGAATTACCAGCTCCAGCCACATCCTCTTCAGAGCTGAGGCTTGGGAAGGGACAGAAACTTCATACCAAACAGCTCTCAGCCCAGCTCCTGGGTTGGGGTGCTGCTGACTGAGGTGCTGGTCTCTGGAGAAAACCTCCCCTTCAATAAAAGTGATTTAATGAGGTCTGCAACTCCCTTTGGGATGTTAATTACGAAACAGCCTGGAGAAAAGTGCTTGGGAATTAAAAGGAGTCCCCACACTAGTCCTCCTCTGTTTTGGTTTGGGAACCAACAAGAGGCTTGCCAAGGCTTGGCTATCACACCAGTCCAACCACAGCCAAGAGCCTGACAGCTCCCTGCTCCAGCCATGGAAACCTAAGCTGCAATCACACACTGAGTGGCTGCTGAAAATCCCTTTTATCAGTCTGCTGAATCCCCATCTAATCCTCTGCTTGGATTATTAACAGCTGATACCTTTATTATTGCTACCTTTATGGGGGCTCTTGGAGCCAAAATCTCTCAGGGAAGGCAAATTCATTTAGTTGCACCTTTCCCTCCTTCCTTTCAGGAAGGTGAAGCTGCACTGGGAGATTGTTCACTGCTTCCAGCTCAAACACAGACAAACACATGCCTGACAGCGTTAACTAACCAATTTCTCACAGATTAAGGGATCTGAAAGGCTTTCCCTTAATGGGTCATTTTTATGAATAGATTATTTATGTCCTTGTGTTCCTATGGTGTGAGAGGTCAAGCAGCTTTCACAATGAACATATGGAAAGAGGCAGCACAACTTTAAAGGGAGATTTCTTTTTAAACAAAAATATTCTGGTCATATTTATTTACACATTTCAAGAGAAACTAAAACACATAGGATACTGCTAATCTCTCAAAATATAGAATGGTTTGGGCTGGAAGGGATGTTAAAGATCATTTAGATCCACCCCCCCTGCCATGGGCAGGGACACCTCCCACTACACCAGGTTGCTCAAGGTCTCATCCAGCCTGGCCTTAAACACCTCCAGGGACTGAGGGAGCATCCACAGCCTCTCTGGGCAGCCTGTTCCAGTGTCTCACCACCCTCACAGTAAAGAACTTCTTCCTCATATCCAGCTTAAATCTACCCTCTTTCAATTTGCATCCATTACTCCATAAGTTCAGCTAACAAGAGCATTCAAATAGGTAACAAGAATAGACTGGGAAATTCATCCTAATCCAACAAAAATAAACCCAAATATCCAGGATTTCTACACAGCACTGGGATAAGCCAGTCTGCAGACAGCTATGGAGGTTGATGAAGTATCTGGCATTTCAGCTACCAGCCACACAGAGCTCACTGCAAACAGGCTCTCACTGTAGAAGCACTTCTGTATTTCAGGAAAAGCTACTCTTTCAATAGTTGCATTTCCATTAAACATTAACTCCCTCCCCTTTAGGTAACCCACAGAAAGCCAGAGTTTTCAGATTAAACAACCATCATCCTTGTTTACTAAAATGGAAGAAGTAGCTATCTGGGGCAGCAGCAATGCTTCCCTTTCTCCTACAGAGCAGAGAGAGGGACACAGGTCCTGTAATGGAAACTCACAGCACAATATTGTTCTTTGTTATTTGTGTGGGAAATTTTTGTAATGTTTCTTTGTACTGAGAAGTCAAAGCACCTTTAGAGTGTTCATGTCTCCCATGCTTTGTTCTGTCCTCCTTGTCCTGCCTTTATGTAGCTCAAAAAGAAAGAAGAAAATGCTGAATTTCAAGGATAACTTTAGGGTGTATTTCAAGCAATGCAACTCAGTGTCAGCATTCTGGTAAAGAGAAGCAGAGAGCCTGGAGCAGGGAAGCAGTGAGAGGTTAGAATCAAAGAGTATTGAGATCCTTCAAAGAAGTTCTGGGATCCATCTGACGTCCAACAAAAGCAAGAGTGAGCAGAGAATGTGGTCATTCTCAACACTGATGGTTCCTGCCAATGAGCTGTTCATCTCCTCTTAGAGAAGATACAGCACAACCCCACTGCTGAATCTGGCCTCATAAGGCATTAGTGAAATGAAGCTGGGAGTCTGTGTATGCAAAAAGGATCACAGACGTGCAGCCCTGCCAGAGAACCCTTTCCTTCAAAGCTGCTCTGAACCCTGGGTGCGCCTAAAAGAGCAGCTTCTCCTCCCATTGACTCATTTGTGATCAAACAAACCAAGATGTGAGCTGGCATCAGGAGTGAGCTCTCCTAGAGACACTGGGGCTACGTCACCACCTATCTCTTTCCAGTCCTGTCTAGCCATATTTAAATCCCATACTAGATTGTCCCTGGGCCTGGAGAACAGGAGCCTGAAGGAACACGGTGTACATGTCTCTTGCCATATAGACACGCTACACAGCTACGCCCCTTGAAACTTAAAATATCACATCTCCTCAGGCTGAGATTGCATTTAACTTCAGGAAGGATTCACAGCAAGAGAAGAAGCAGCAGACTGTGGCAGGTAAGGCTGGGAGGGATCCTGCAAATGCAGCAAACTCCTCCTGTGCTGAAATGGAGCAGAGGGTGAGGACTCAGGTGGCTGATAGGAGGGCTACTGATGGCACAGCCAGGCACTGCTACTTCTTCCGTGAGCAACTCAGCTCTGCCAGACTCCCACCTCACAGCAGCTTCTCTCCAACACACCATCCTAGTCTTACCAAGTTTCCACAGGGATTAAATTCTGCACCTTCCAGAATCACTTCAGTCCCCACCGTGGCCTCAATACCCTGAAATGTACCCTCCTTCAGGGATGGGAACAGAAAGGAAAAGTGCAAGGGTGAGGAATATGAAAGAGGTAGCGCTGCTGGGGAAATGAAAGCTTTCATCTACAGCAGTCTGGAATCTGATCAGTTACTACCTGAAGAATTAAAGGAATATGACAAAGATGTTATTATTAAGCCATATAATGTATTTCAGACTAGATGACAACAGAGACAAATACAAAGCCGTGTACTGTGGTATCCTTGCTCCATTTGATCCCTTTGCCTTCAAAAATACAACACAAACAGGTATACAAAGAAGAAAACCCATACTCCACCTTCCACAGGGACACTACCACAAACCCAGCCAGCACAGAGGAGCTACAATGGGTCTCCACCCTTGAGAACCGACAGAAGTCACTTTAATGATGACTGATGCATGTCAAATGAAGTCCTGGATATGCAAAGTTCTCTTTGCTTGTAAGAAATCTACAACAGAACCTTGTCCCCTCCACATTTCGAAGTATCTTCTCTCTTGTCTCCAAAAGATGAAGCATGGCAATGCCAGAAAACCACTTAATATTAGTTAGTTGTCTGTGATGTCATCTCCAAAGGAGCATGATTATGGATGATCATTTGGGCTTTTGAGGATCAACAGCCATGGCTTTATCGTTTCTTCTTGGACTCCTTCTTGGGTTTCTTGTTGATCTGTGGAGCAGTCGCCCTCGGCTTCTTCACTGTCTCAGAATTCTTAGGCTCAAAACAGTCCAAGTCCTACATGGATCAATGAAGAAAAAGTCAGTAACTTTTTTTACAATTTGCTGACAGCTCACTTTGGGAATCAGAGCAAAAGCCAAAGGGAGAGTGTCAGGAGAATGGAGCCAGGCTCTTATCAGTGACATGCAACGGTAGGACAAGGGGCAATGGGTGCAAGCTGGAACACAGGAGGTTCCAGAGACATACAAGGAAAAAACCTTTTCACAGTGAGGGTGACAGAGCAGTGGCACAGGTTGCCCAGAGAGGGTGTGGAGTCTCCTTCTCTGGAGACATTCAAACCCCATTCTGTGTGACCTGATCTGGGTGTTCCTGCTCCAGCAGGGGGACAGGACTAGATGATCTCTCGAGGCCCCTTCCAATCCCTGACATTGTGTGATTCTGTGAAGCAAATGCTGGGTATTTCTGTTGGAACACATTTCTATCAAACTGAGTCCCCATTTAAGAGGACTCAAGCAGCACCATCTCTGCTTCTCCTGTATGTGCTTTTTGGTGAGTGTGAGTTTATGCACAGAAACAGCTTGTTAGCAGAGAAGCTGTTAAAAGCTTAAGTGTCTAAAACAGGCTTTGGAGAAGAAAAACAAACCCAACTTTAAAAGGCAAGGAGAAAATGAAGACTAAGTGAAAACTATTTACATTAGGAAAAGGCAAAGATACCATATAATAACCAGTGTGTGGGGAAACGTTCAACAGGTATTTCTGCCAAATGTTAATCATTATCATGTGTGAGACAAAACAAAGTTAGAATGTCCCCAAAACAGCAGTAAGAATGTGAAGTTCAGAGCCTCTAAACCAAGCCCATAATCCAGGAAGGGAACTGCAAGCAAAGTTTTCTTCACCTGGACTAGCCAGGATTGCTTAGATATCCCGCCTGATTCCTTCAGGGGAGATGACAGATAATATTTCAGCCATGAGAAATAAAATCTAGTTATCATGTAAAAACACAAGGGAACAGTGCCAGCCTCGTCTGAGAAAGCACACACATGCAGATTGCTTCCTTTCATTAAATACATCTGAGTGTAAATATTGCTTCAGCATCTTGGTTTCTATCAGTTAGAGCGTGCCAACTGGAAAAGGACAGAGGAGAAATGGCTGAGCAAGATGTGCTAGTTTCAAGCTTCCAGATAATAGAGGGGGAGGTGAGCATCTGACAGCATCCTTTTAAGCAAGGAGCTTGGTTCAAACGTCTCTCAAGTTACTGGGCTATTACACTTTGCATCTGTGTGGCTTTTCCAAGGACTTGGCTGCCTTTCCAAAGGCTGGGATCGGTGCATGGGGAGCTGGCAAGCTCTGGAGAGATGGAGCAACAGGCAGTTATTACTGGGGGATGCAGTGTGCTGTTGCTGTGAAGTGAACACTGCTGCCTTCTAATGTTCAAACCGAGGTAGGCTTCAAAGCCTGAAGCTTCCAAGACAGAAGGTCTTCAATATCCTCCTACTCAGGCATCATTCCCAAGGTCTGGAGGAGTAGCCTCTGATGTTTATGGTCTTATAAATTAGTCATATGGACAGTAAAGCAAGAGGACAGAATACAGAGGGAGAAAATAAAAAGCAGAGCCTGCAAACTTCAAAGCGTGCTCACAAACTTCCAGCAGTAACAAGTCCTCGAGTTTTATTGTTTTAACTGGGGGCCTTGCTCTTCAGTTTCCCACTTCAAACTAAAGCTCTCACTCTTTGCAGCTTTCAAGAATCAGGCTACTCAAAAATTCATCCAGAGAAACAGACAGACAGCCCAGAGTAGAGGAAGTGGAGTCCTCACCTCATCCTTTCATTTCAACTTTCCCTTGAACTAGCTGCACCAAAAGACCCTCCCACTTGCCAGTGCAGGACTGGGTGGCAGGACTGTAAACTGCCTTCCTGGCATTAGAATATACTAGAAATGTCACCCGTATCTTGTTGCCATTAAGTCCCACACAAACAAGAGCCCTGAGTCATTCCCTGGAAGGCAAGGCCCCTGTGAATTCATAAAGCAAATCAGCAGAAGGATGACAATACAGAGTAGGGACTAAAAGCCTTCTTCAGGAACAGTATATACATTTTGAACACTTTGCCAGTGCTTCAGGTCACTTTTTTTCACTGCCATGCAAAAAAACCCAGGCTCAGGTATTTGCTCCCAACTTTCTAACCTGTCTAACAAGACAAAAGCTGGAGGCTGTGAAGCTAGAAGGAAGGAAAGAGAATGAATAGAGAACCCATTATCAGTTCCAGGGGCAGACCACTGTGTCTCCATCCAAAATTCCCTCCCACTCTGCCCATCTTTGTCAATATTAAAGAATTCTACTTACTGCCTTATGGGACTTTGAAACTGGCAGGATTATGGCTAGCACACAGATCAGCTGGAAAATGGCTCCAAAGAAGAGTCCGTAGCGTAACACATTCTCCATGAACGTTGGCTCAGGGATTTCAGGTGGGGAGAAATCCAACTCAGCAGCCATCGTGAGTGCCCCCTCCTTCTCCTCTAACCTTCTCAAGAAGACTGGTTACTATATGGGGAAGGGGGAAAGTGCAATTATTTTTGCATACTTTCTGGTATTTGTTTTCCATTATCACAAATTTACAGACTGCCTCATGCAGGTGTTTTTAAGACACCTTCGATCTGCAGACCCAATAAAAAAGAGTGGAATGAACCTCCCATTTTATTTGGATGCTTGCCCTTTATACCACCTGCCTAAGAAAATGCTCCTCAAATGCTACTATTAGTTCCTTAGCAGGTGAGGGCAATACAAACAAAAGAGGAACAATACTGATGAAACAATAAAGGAAGAGCTTAATAAACAGGAATATACTTCTCCTTGAAGTTGATCATGCAAGGCAACTATTATTAATTTTTACTTACATGGTATATGTGGTCACAGCCTTCTAGTTTCAGATGATGAGGAAAACCAACTGCTACTTAAATAAACCACAGAGAAGGCAGATCTGTTGAAGACAGAGGAATGAGTTAAGTGGTTAAAGTTAAGCTTGGCTTTAGTGGCTGGTTACACTAAGCCCCACACACCTTGCAACAGTCACACAGGTAGTTTGTGGCAAAGCTAAATATTGATCTTCTGGGTCCCAAGGCAGTTTCTCAGCCACAAGATCATCCTTTCTTCCTTCCTTTATCTTTCACTAATGGAGCTGTCAATTCATTCTATGAATGACTAATGGCTTTCTACAATAACGGAGAACTCTCCAGCCAGAATTGCTGGAATCCCAAAAGGGAAATTCAATTAGTCTGAGATGCCATCAGAACTCAGCTGTGATTAGTGTCTTACTCAGTTCTCCCAACCTGCATGATGCTGGTGTGTAGTTATTGAATCAGTAACACTTCCTGATACTTACAATTCTCTGTATCACTAAAGTTTGGGTGTGAGATTGTGCCACAAGCACATTTCAGTTGAATGGTACTAATCTGCTGCCTAGAAACTAACTCCAAAGCTGGCTCTGTATTTCTCAGGGTAGGAGAAAATTTCTACAACCTGATGATGTGATCCAGTTCAGAAAGGTGGTAAAAGAATTATATGAGTAGAGTTACAGCTGATCAATTTCACAATCAATCAACAACAAAATGCTAAGAGGCAAACTAGTATAAGAGACAAATATACTAAAAGGAATGGCATAATAAACTACATATAATATTTTGTTTTATATCAGCTGAACTGTGGATTGTTATTCTAAATTTTTAAAGAAAAAACTCCCAACTGCACAGACTGCCAGCCCCTGAAATAGAGAGAGTGTGGAATCCCTGTTACTGGTGATTCAGAAGAGCAGATGAGACCACCTCTTGTAGTCCCTTCCAGCTCTGTACCTCAGTGAAAGAAAATATTTCCAGTTCTGATTAGCATTCAATAAGCAGGACTCCATGGGATCTATTTGTACGTGAAGCCAGAGCACACACTGGCTCACTCAGCAAGTCCCAGTCCAGACCCCAAAGGTTGCACTAGACATGCATAAAAATGGCTCATCTCTAACGGCTTTTAAATTTAAAACATCCTCCACTCCACTAAATTGGCAGATACTAAGCAAGAAACAGAGTCACGGGAAACATCACTCCTGAGTTGCATTTTATCTCCACTTTATTTATTGGGATATCTTTTGAAAGTGTTATTCTTGCCCACCCCCTTCCTCAAACAGAGCAAGAAGTGATGCTGCCTCGTTACTCACCCAGAGTTTTCTCAGGACAAACTTCCACTGAAAATCCTGATTCACACACCTGAAAAGACAACACACAAAAATAAACCAAATCATTCTATCAGGAAACAGATACAACGAAAACATAAATTCTCCATCCTTAGCTTCCACAAGTCTCCACTCTTTCCCCCTTTTCTATTCCACCTCTCTGGAGGACACCAACAATTCTGTACCAGGTGCAAACAAAAACAAAACTTGCAAAGTGAGTTTTCTCACCTAGAGCACCACCTTATGTGTGCCTTGCAGCTAATACAGCAAGGCCCTGGATGATAATGAAGTCTCCATTCTGCTCCCAAGAAGCTAGCAGTTCCTCCTCTTCCTGGGCTAACAGCTCTTCTTCACCACAAGTCATCAACCACCTTTTCCCTCACACCTCCTCACCTATTAAACATGGCTACACTGAAAGTAACTGCTCTTCAAATTACATTTGAAGATCGATATTCCCATTTCAGACCTGAGAGGTCATTTGGTCTAACAGCAGCCACCACCTCTCCCCACAAGCCTGGCCATCTCCCTGGAACATCACACCAGAAATAGGTCACAGCTGCACTATACTACAGGGGTTGATTTTGATGTCTGTTTAAAATAAACTCTTGACTCTATAAGGGTTTTACAGTACAGTGGCTACCCCCACACAAAAGGAATCTGCCCTGTAGCAATGTCAGGGCTGCTCCAGAAAACCAGCGAGGGGCTATTCAGGGCTGCAGGCTCATGCTTGTGCCCTGCCATCACTGAAAGACTCGTCTGTCCCCATGGGCACAAGATTAGGCCCTATGATCAATACCTCACATTTTCAGGATCAAGGCTGTACATTGACCAGCTTGATAGAGCTAGGACACACTCAAGGATTTCTTTTTGCTCTCCCACGTTCCCCAGTGGGCATTAAATCATTATTATATCAGCAGCATAGGACAAAGCCACAGCAGTGCTTCCAAGTAATATCTCTATAAGCTTCCCCTAGGGGTGGAAATACACAGCAAAGGAAGCAAACAAAAAGCGATGCTGTCCTTCTGAAATGACTTGGCAGCTGCTGAGGTGGCGACTGGCCGATTCCTGGAGGCTTCAGGGAGATTTGATTTGCAACAGCACCCTCACTGAGCCCGAGGAGCCCGCCTGGAGGCTCACCGGGAACTGCGGGGGGCAGCAGATGTGCGGGCTCAGAGCAGGGAACTGCCCGAGTTCCGCACCCATTCCCGAGAGAGCAACCCTGCCCTGCCCCTCGCTGCCAGCAGCGGCCGTGGGAGGGGGCTGCCATGGCTCCAGCCCTCCCGCCACCCTCCTAAGGAGACTTTTCCAGTAGACCCCCCGGGCCTTCCCCGCCACCGGCAGCCATCGCGCTCACCGCCCCGCTCCGCCAGGCCGCGCCGCCCCGGAAGTGGTTCCCACCCAGCAGGAAGTGCACCAGGCCCGGCCCGGCCCTAGCAACCGCCCGAGGATCCGCGTTGCTGAGGGCGGCCTGTGGGCGGCCCAGAGCAAGGTTATCATAGAGTGATTTGGGTTGGAAGGGACCTTAAAGATCTTCTAGTTCCAACCCCCCTGCCATGGGCAGGGACACCTCCCACCACACCAGGTTGCTTAGTGTTCCTCGAAAGGCTCTTCCATGGCCTCTCGGGCCTGTCCGTGCCGTGGGCACCTGCATGTGGCGGCTACACGGCCAGGCCTCTCAAAGTATCCCAGGCGTTTATGTCCGCACCGTGAAATGAGTGCAAGCATTAACTCCCTGCCATCTCTTTAGCTTGGAGAGGGGATCTCATTCATGTTTATAAATACGGAAAGGGTGAGTGTCAGGAGGATGGAGCCAGGCTCTTCTCACTGGCCTCGAATGGTAGGACAAGGAGCAATGGGTGCAAGCTGGAACACAGGAGGTTCCACAGAAGTACCAGAAAAAACTTTGTCAGGGTGAGGATGACAGAACATTGGAACAGGCTGCCCAGAGAGGGTGTAGGATCTCCTCTGGAGACATTCCAAACCCAACCTGGATGCCTTCCTGTGTGACCTGATCTGGGTGTTCCTGCTCTGGGAGGGGGATGGGACTAGAATGATCTCTTGAGGTCCCTTCCAATCCCTGACATTCTGTGGCCTTTCAACCCTGGTGGGTTTCTTTTTATCCATGAGTTTTTGATCTGCTCCCTTGAAGTGCAGCAATAATTAAGACTGACGCTTCTGGCTTTGCTTTAGCTGGGGATAATTTTTTTTTTATTTTTAATGTCCTATTTCAGTATCCAGCTCTGAAATGGAGATATCTTAGTGGAGATACCTACTCAGGGAAAAAATGGATTATGCTCAGTTTTTTTCATTTGTGGTATTTAAAGAATTCGATTTGTTTTGTCCTTTGCCTAACCCTAAAATATCAGTAGTTCCAGGTTAGTTTTGCTGCAGAGCTTCATTGTTACAGAGCCTAAATACTGTTGCTTTTCTACTGAGGGAGCAGGGTATGGCATTTGTAATAAAAGGATTTTACCAAGCATTTGAATTAAATGGCTATTAATGAAAACAATTTCAAAGGTTTAGAGCAATTGGATTAAAAACCTTTCATCTCTTTTACTGCAGAAGACTTTACAGACAACAGAATGTGTACAGCCTTTGAGTTGCAGAGGCCAGAGACGTTTGTATAAAGAAATAGCATAAAAATCCTAAGAAAAAAGAGGACTCTTAAATAAAGAAATACCAAATCTTCACCCTGTCCCCTGGTGTGTGGCTGTACTGGCCAAAGAATAAATGCAGAGCTGAGGAAAGGCAGTAAAGCCTTCCCTTTCAGCTCCCAGACACTGTTTAGGACAAAAATC
This sequence comes from Turnix velox, assembly GCA_013400935.1. Taxonomy (NCBI): domain Eukaryota; kingdom Metazoa; phylum Chordata; class Aves; order Charadriiformes; family Turnicidae; genus Turnix; species Turnix velox. The sequence goes on from VZTY01004226.1 coordinate 67,251, forward strand.
ACTGAAGAGGGGAAAATAATTCTGTGAATGTTGGGAGAGATCCTATCAGTATGGATTAAACAGGAAGATTAAATTCTTCCCAGTACAACCAGTGCACTGAATTTGCTGTCCATATGCAACTTCCTGTGGGCTCTGATCCTGGCAGCTTGATGTTTGCAGGCAAGATACACACTTTGATTTTGATGTTTTCATGCTTTCTCCTCCTCTCCTCCAACAGAGTTACTCTAAGAAGAAATAGACAGGAAGGGGGGATACCAGTCTGTCCCCCCTGGGAGTTTCAGTCCCTTTGAGAGTGAAGCTGGGCTCTGCAGAGGGGATTCTCCCTTGCCTTTGAACCACAAGCAGGTGGTGCCATCAGCCCATGTTGGCTGCTTGCCTTCCACCAGCACCACGCTGACCCATTAGCTGTGGCTGGCTGTGAAAGGACACAAAAGGAAGCTATTTATTAAAAAAAAAAGGGAAGGGCTTGTTTTGTTTTTTCCAAAGCTTATGAGATGTGGTGGGGTTTCAAATGGAAAATTTCTTGAATAAGAGGTAACGACAGTTTAGTCAGCACTCAGCTTCAAGAAGAAACAGAGCTCAGAAGTCTTTCCCCAAGACCAAACCCGTAAGATGATCAGAAGGCTGGAGCATCTCCCTTATGAGGATAAGCTGAAGGAGTTGGGGTTGTTCAGCCTGGAGAAGAGAAGGCTCAGGGGGGACCTCATAGTAGCTTCTCAATACCTGAAGAGGGCTACAGAAAGGACTTTTTAATTGGGTCCAGGATGGCAGGACCAGGAGTAATGGATGCAAATTGGAAGAGGGGAGATTTAGGCTGGAGAGAAGAAAGAAGTTCTTTACTGTGAAGAGGGTGAGACACTGGAACAGGCTGCCCAGAGAAGCTGTGGATGCCCCTCCCTGGAGGTGTTTAAGGCTAGGCTGGATGAGGCATTGAGCACCCTGATCTAGTGGGAGGTGTCCCTGCCCATGACAGGTAGATTGGAACTAGATGATCTTTAAGGTCCCTTCCAACCCAAACCATTCTATGATTCTATAAGACCAAATAGAAACTCCTTAATTACTGAGATTTGCTGTTGACGACCACACTCTGTCTGCAGAAACTGAAAGAGAGAAGAAGATGGTATTTAGAGGCCAGAAATTCAAGAAGCAGTAACTCTCAAGCCTGCAGCTGAGTGTAACATGCTGACATCTGGCTGAAACTCTTGGCAGTTCACTTTGGTGACGCTGAAAAGCACCAGAAGCTTGGAAATAAACAGAGCCAGACAGGTACAGGCTCTATAAGTGGATCTCACCCGTAGAGATCATCAGGCCTTCTGACAGATACACATCTGGTAGGCTTCTGCCATTTGTTCTATTGTAGTTTCAGTGATACGTTAATGTTTGAAGATGAAGTCAGCTTTTCAAGCAGGCTTTTAACACTGTGAAACAGTCCTTTGCGATAGCACTTCTTGCACATTTTGAATCACTGATGTATTTTGGCTATTTTTAATCTGATCCCTTGTTTCAGACTCATTCTCGTAGCGCTCCCATCTGGAGGGACTCCTTCCTTGAGATGATTTTGATAAATGTTTCTTGTATTCAGCTTCCTCGAGGGAAAACTCTCCCCAGGAAATCTACTGATGTTCAAAGGACTGAGTCTAGATGATCTGAAGATCCAAACACACTTTATCCTCCCAAGGTTGAAAAACCAAGTCTCAAATGATTTTCTGATGGCAAGTCTCACCATGTCAGCTTGGTTTAAGTTTTGTCTCCTCTGTTTCTTCCTTAGAAGAAGCCAAATCTTGACTTTCTCATCTTATTTTTATTTGCTTGCCTTTCATAGAAATTACTGCATATTTGCAAAGAACTTAGGAATCAAAGTTACTGTGTACACACTAGTAATTAACAATGTAATTAAATGTTTGATGATAATTTTACTTATAACTTATCTTGGGATAAGGCATCTGAACAAAAATCTGTCTCATCCTACCTCTAAGACGGCAAATCTAGGCAAAAAATATAACTTCTAATCTAAAAGATAATTTCTAATCTTAATTCTGCTTAATTAACAATTAGGGCGCTTGTGATATATTAGTCACCACTACATCTCACAAGTAAAAGAAAATCCCAGCTGTGTGGGGCTCCTTCAGGAGGGCTGGGATTTGGAGAAGCTGGGCAGCTACAGCCACTATCAGTGCTGTTTTGGGGAAATACGGAAAAGCTTATGATATCTGAGAATATGGGATGTTTTTGGTTGTTTTTTTTTTTGCCATTTGATGAGTTACTTCTCACTATCATTAATGGTCTGCTTCCAAGGTGAGTGGGACCATTTCACATCCTGCTGAGCTTATCCAAATCTGGATGTTGCCACCTGGAATAGACAGGGGCAATTTTTTTAAAGCATAGCATGGAGACCAGGGCAGGGAAAGCTGAGAGGAAATCAATATCTGGGTAACTTCTGCAGGATCCCAACACCATGTCAGCGAAGGACTGCACTGAAAGAAAACTATCCACCATCTGCTTCATCCAAGGGGGGTCTGCAAGGATGCAACTCCAAAATCCATCAGTTCCAGCTGCAGAAGATACCTATGGCTGCTCAGACCTGGCCATAGACTCCGTGGGGCTTGCACTGGTGTGGGCTTGAGTTTAGAAGGCAAACTGACAGTTGTCCATTGTGTTCTGCTAACCTGAAGTGATGGTCTGTGGGAGGTAACGTGGGTGGTACATACCTGTTTTGGGAGCCTGTGGATGCTGACAGCACTAAATGTGGTAGGGAGGAGAGGTGGGCAGAATCTAGGAAGGTTCTAGGGACAAATAATGATATATTCTTCAGGGAAAAGGCTGTTCATTTTGCAAAACAAGTTTGTCATCTGTTGTGCCGAATTGTTACTGATACTACTCCAAAAATGAAGTTTCCATGAGGAATGCTGTCACACAACCAGCTTATTTAGACTCTGAACACACAAAGCAACTCTCAGGATGTGAAAGATACAGAACTGCAGCCAGAGCCACCTTCCTGCCGGTATCAGCTGGGATACCAGCTCTACTGGAATGACTGCTCCACTGAAAAAATGACCCTGAAAGCAAACCCCATAGTTGCCAGCTCAAACATGCAATGGCAAAAAACTGGCTCCAAACAACACTGGATCCCATCACAGACTGTAGCATCTTCTGTCAGCAGCCAGAGCACCCAGTGTGGGAGTCTGGCTGAGGCCAAACTGCCTTCAGCAGTGGGGATTTGTGTCATTTCTGCTGCAGCAGATGCAGCCTCACCAGCCAGAGAGAGAGCTCAAGGAGTCCTGCAGAGGAACTACATGACCCTTGTGGGTCCTGGGAAGATAGGAAGGTTTTTGTCTGAAGCTGGGACAGGAAATCCCAGAGACAGAAAACCCACTCTGTTTATGCTATTTCAGAGCTGTGTACACCCAGCAGAGCCTGGAGGGTTTTTAGAAATTTCTGCTGCCTCCTGCAATTAATCTGAAATCATAAAGAGAGCTTGTTGTTGTCCCAGCCTTGCTGGATCCAGCTGTGCATGACAGGAACCCAAGCCCAGCACTGCAAGGAAACCCTCAGATGATGGAGTTGCCTTTGAAAGAGGCTCATCTGAGGCACAAACCACAGCCCTCCTAATCCAAGCTGGGCAGCAGGCAGCTATAAACAAGGCAATTATAGACTGATTCTCCTTGATCTGAGAGATATTGCCCAGTATCTGTGTAAGGCGATGGGCCAGGTGGTCTGAGAATTAGCTCAAAAACCAGGCTACAGGATAATACCTTGGAATGGTGTGGGCTCTTTACTGGTTTAACAACGTGGTCTGATTCATCTGCTCAGCCAGTGAAGCACTGAGACAGTGGAAGAAAAATAAGTCACGCTGACAAATTGCTGCAACCAGCCTCACACATGAGAGAACACGAGCAGATTGTTTCAAAAAGGCAAACAAAAAGAAAAAAATCCCTTCCCAGTTTGCAGCCACAGCCTGCAGCTGTGCGCACTAGTGCAGGGGTTTAGGAAAAACTGCTCCATGCTGGCCAGAAATGCCCTTCTCTGGTGCTCACAAGTGAAGTACCTGCCTAATTTGCATGGCTGCTCATTCTCCCCATCAAGGTGCTGATGCTATTTTGCTTTGTAACTGGAGGAAGGTGGTAGCTCTTGCTTCTCTTTATGTTGTTCTGTTTCTCAATTCCACTGGTCAGCTGCTTGCTTCAGCATCGGGTCAAGTTCCTGCTTTGTCTGTCCAGTCCTTCTTCACAAATATCTCTCTGGAGTGGCCTCATCCTGATTTGATACACAAGGGAGCGTGAGGCCATGGAGCAGTCAAAGCAGGGAGAGCCCAAAGGTGTTGGTGCACATCTGTCTAGGGACGGAATGAATGTATTTAACATCAGGGAGTAATTTGCTGTACTGAGCTCACTCAGGCCTTTCCGAATGACTTGTTACTTCTTACTGAAAGGAGGATATTGCGGTCTGGAAGGAGGATATTACTCCACTAAGAAGTGAGCTGTAATCACAACTTTGATTTCTCATCTTGGCAAGAAGCAAAGAGGCAGACTGGCATTGAATGCTTTGACCCAGTGCTTGTGCAGGCACACCAGATGCACCATCCTTTGCTATAGACTTCCTCTGCCACTGACAGCTGCCACGAGTGCTCTGATGCAAGGTGAAAGAATTCTGCATCAGGCAGACATGAGTCATCTCACCTGCTGAAACTTCTTCCCCGCATCCAGTCATGCAAGCTCCAAGACAGGAAGATCTGAGCCCACATCAGTTTTGGGTATTGTAAAGACAATACTAAAAATCTGGCAGGTGGAACTCATGCTGGCACCTCATTTTTAACTGCTTTGAACTGTCCTGGTCTTCTTGGCACCAAGAGCATGAGTTCTTTTTGATAGGTCTTTCATAAACCTTGTTCTAGGAATGAAAGCAGACACTAGTGCAGGCAGCACCCCAGGGAAAACCCTTGCCTTGTTCCTGAGCATGGGAATGGAGCAGGGGTCTGCATCCTCTCTGTGTGTCTGACATGAAGTTGTGATGTTTGTGCATGAGCTGCCCCGATTACACAAGCAGACCTGAGTAACAAAGGCAAAAGAAGAAAAGGCTGATAATCAAAGAAAAAAGAAAATAGCTAAAAGCTAAAACCTCCTGAGCGGGCAGTGTGAGAAAATATTAATGGTTAACTCTCTCGACATGGATCAGGAGGGAAAAATGCAATTGCAAAGGGAAAGAGAATTTTAAATTGCAAAGCAAATTTGTCATTAATTTTGTTAGATTACCATTGTTGTTATTTGCTCTTCACTTTTTTGAATGATAAAGAGGAAGTTTGCAAATGCCCCTCAACTCCAGGCACTGTCCCCACAACCTCCCTGCCTGCATCCTTGCACGCACAAAAAGGAGGATGCTAAAGGCAGCCTTTGAAATTCAGGAGGATAATTCATTCTGTGACGCGTGGAAACCCACAGGACTCCTGGGGGAGCCCAGGTATAAAAAGAGGAGCTGCACCTCTCTGGCAGCCAGAGGAGAGCTGAGGGGGAGATCTGCTAGTGTCCTCCCAGTTGGGCACATCCCTCGTCCTGCCCAGGAGGGAACAGAGCCAGCCAGGCTCACAGGAGCAGCTCCAGAGAAGAAGTTGTATTTGCAACAGGGAAAGGAAGCACCTGAGCAGGATCTGATCTAGGAACCACCTGTTTTCCAAGGGAAAGGTAAGTGTGAGCCTCTCTATGTGCATTTAATGAGATAACATATGTTTGGAAATTTGAGACAATTAAATGACACTTCAATGCAATCAAGGCTGGCATCAGCAGTTAGCTTTGCCAGGTATGACATCCTTCAAACCATACAAGATTTTGTGGTACCAAGTTATAGAATAAAATAATGACTGAACTATAGGATCAACTAGACTGAAAAAAGAATAAACAGAATTGAATAACTCTTGTAAAATGTTAGATGCTTACTAGCTATAGCACAGTTTTCCTCTTTTGCTATGTGAATACCTTCTTTTACTCTGGCAAATGAATGCTGTTTTTACTCACCTGAAACTGTGTTCGAGCCAAACCAAAGTGTAAGAAACACAATGGTGTTAGAAGCAGCACAAAATGAGGCTCAGTAAGGCACTTAAAAGGATTTCTGCTTTTCTCATGTAGTATTTTGTAGTGTAAAAGCCTGAACTTTACAGCACAGTAAAAGCTTTGTTTCATCTACATCACGGTATTTTTAAGAGCTGTGGTTTCAGGAGGAGAGAGGGAGGGTTATCCCATCTCTCCAGCACCATTGTCACAATGCTGCTGCTGCTGCTAGTGAAGCTGTTATGCTTTATCTGCTGGAATGGTGCTAAAAGCTCTTAATCTTAAGGGGAATTTATTTATTAATGATTCTTTTTTCCACGTGTTGCCAGAGTGGAAAGGAAGGTGTCCCTCACCTCAGGAGAATTTGGAAGGTGAGAAGGCTTTTCAGAGCTGTCAAGCTGCCTGTATGCAGGGTGAGACTTCAATTCCACAGCAGATATTTCTGGGTAGGGGTCGGGACTTTCATTTCAAAATCCTTCCTGAGGGAAACAGGGAGACAGGAATATCCAAAAGACAGGGATGAGAAGCAACTGTAGTTGAGGGACAAAAGACAAAATGAGAGGGGGGAAGAAAAGCCAGAAATAATCCAAATATTGCAAAGAAACTAATAGTAGAGAAAGAAAGAAAAAAAAATCTTAAAGGGACAAAAAGTGATTTTGGAGAAAAAAAAGAAGAAGCCACCTACATAAGGTAGTAATCAGAGCTTTGCCCTAGGAAGGAAAAAAGTAAGTACACAAAATTGGGCTAGGTTTTCTTTTACCTTGGTATTTCATTTTTCAGCTCACATAGCAGCCTTTCTGGTACTGATTAAATCTCCTGGTTGGCTCTCTGGAGATGCTGGTGCCACGGTGCCCTGAAACCCCACAACAGATGTGTTAGATCATTTCCTCTCTTTAGAAAGACCTGATTGAGAGATGTTTATGGAAGAGGCATAAAAGGGGAGTAGTTTTTAAAGTTCAAATAAAAACAGTGGGGAAAAAAAGCAGGAAATATATTCCAAAACCGAAAGCCCTCTAACACTCTCTCAAAGTAACTTTTTTTGCTTCTTCTGAGCATTCCTCAGCTTTCTAAGGGGCCAGAGCAACTCTGGGAGAGAGCAGGTCTTCTACCCCCCAGTATTCTGACCTGCTTTCAGGAGAGTGGGCAGCTACATCTGGACAGAAAAACAGGGCTCACTGCTGATGGTTTCCAGCACATTGGGCACCCTCCTGCCTCTATTGTCAGTTAAACCTGCTGATTGGAAAGTTCATTTTGGAAATTAGAAGCCAAACTAAAGCCTTTCCAGTTGGAAACTGCCCTTTGTAACAAAGTATTGTTATATATTTGAAAGATTTCTTTTTCCTCTTCTGGAGATCAAACACCTTTCTGCACTTTTCTTATGTAAAATAAGACAGGGAAACTTGATATTTGAAAGATTTTCTTTCCACCTTCTTAAAGAATCTTTTTTGAGCAAAAGATGAATCACCTTCAACTAAAACCCAGGGAGAGCCTTTACTGAAATACCTTTCTACTGTCTCTTCCAATGACAAAAACATCACACTGGCTCCTCAGACGACTGTCTGAGGGCAGGCTCATGGCTCATGTACATCTTATCTTCCACCCAAGAAGTGCTCAGGGCTATGCAAGGGCTCCCCTCCACACAGGAGCCACCCAGCTCTCCCAAAGGGATGCATTTCACTCCAGCCCCTTCTCTCCCCAGGTGTGACAACTGAAGGAACAGCTTGTGTTTTGTTGGGCTCACCCAGCTCAGCTTTCCTAAATGGGTTTAACAGTGTTATCTCTGGGCAGTTACTCCTCTGCCCAGGAATTTTATTTGAGCAAGGGGACCAAGAACACAAAGTTGGCCCTTGGCCTCCTGCCCCTGAGCATCTCACTGCCCCTGACTCCAGCTGCTCTGCATTTTAGGTGACCCCAAAGGGTAGAAGATGCTGGATAAGGCCACCCTGCTCCTGTTCCTGCACTTAGTTGTATGTTCCATCTCCTCTCCTCTCCACCCAGCTCTCAGGTAAGCTGCTGAGTGTTTTCTCCATGCTTCACTCCCTGCCTCATCTTTCACCTTGTGAAAAATAAGCATGTGCCAAAGTAAGGCTGGCAGCACTTCCAAAAGTCAGATGAACTGTGTGTGAGTTGGTAAAGCCTGTTTCTTTACCCTGGCTTAATTGTTTGGGTACAGCTCTAGCCTAGGGGCAGTTTCTGAAGAAGGCAGGCACCTAACATGCAATATTTCAGCCCAACTAAGCTGGGCTGGGAGGTAAATGCTGGGTCCTATAAAAGGAAAACTGGGAATCTCCAGAGCGGGCAGCACTTCCAACTGATTAAAATCTGTGCCTGCAGGCTCCCTGCACTGAAATCAGAGCAGCAGATATTTTAGTACAAGAACTTAACAGCTGCCTATTAATATTTCAGGTATATCCTTGCTGACTGTTACAAACTGTAATACTACTTCATACCTCTACCAATCAATGGAAGCACAAAAAAACTTTGAGCACTGCTCTACAATTTAGATTTGGACTGTCCCAAACAAAATGTTTTAGGCTTGTGCCAAAGCCATGGCATAACAATACCAGAACTGCTGGAATTTTCACTCAAGGGTGCTGGGAGCTCAGCAAAGGAGAAGGGTGTTCAAGGTAGCTCTAACGACCATCTTTTCACTGCTGAAATAACCTCAAGGCAGTTTCTGCTCCAGCAGGGGGATTGGACTAGATGATCTATCTCTTGAGGTCCCTCCCAGTCCCTGACATCTGTGATTCTAGCTGGGGAGAGTGGTGGATAATACATGTTACTGTGAGATAGGCATGGCAAAAGGAGAAAGAAAAATCAGGAGAAAGGGAGCAGTGGTCAAGACTGATCCCTGACAGGGAACTGAGCATCTCATGGCATGCTCTGGGTTTGTCTTGCAGGTACAGCCCAGGGCCAGCTCCTGGGAAGGCTGTCAGCTTCCAGCACAGCAGCCCACTGCAAAGCCATAGCCCCTCAGCAGAGGATCAGGATGAGGAGGGTTTGTCAACAGAGCACACTGAGAAAAGGTTTGTACCCCATATCTCAGCCCTGCTGTGGAACAAAGCAGGCTGGTTACCATCTCCCCCCTGCCCAGGAGAACACCAGCAGCTCACTTAGTCCCATCAACACCACGAAGTCCAGGCTCCAGGGGAGAACTCAGCTGAGCCCTGTGACTGGAGGAGAAGGCTGGGATTGTGCCAGATCTGCTCATTACCTCTGTCCAAAGCTGGCCCCCAGCAGCAGGGACATGCAGGGACCTGCAGGGAACCTGAACTCCTGCAGGGAATGTAATTTTCCATCTGTATGGTTGTTAGCACCTCTCCTTTCCCTCCCAGGAGATGGAGGACGGTTATTTCTGTCTGAAGCAGAGGACTTACTCTTACAGCAATAGGATCAAATGCTTTGTGCTTCCTGAAACTGGATTTTTGTGAACCTGGGTCTAACCACAGGCTGGTAACCTGCTGGAGGCTCCTGCCACCCCATCCTAGATAACAGCTCTCTTGGGGAAGTGATGGTGCTGCTGCAGAGCACACGAATGCCCCAGCCCTCTGCCAGCCTGTGGTTCTCAGAAGAACCTTTCCACTGTTTTTCTAACTTTTCTCTTGTCTAGTGTTGGCACTGATTAACAGACATCCAGCCAGCCTTCCATGTCAGGACTGTGTTCCCTCAAATCCTTTTATCCTCCAATACTAATAGAGTCCAATACCAAAAGGTTTTTGCTATGGTTCCTTGGCCCTGATCTCAGCAGCTCTACATCTGCTGTGCTTTGCCATCTGAAACACCCATTCCTCACCTAGAAGGTTCACTGTTAGCTCTGAGATCACACTGTGTCCTTGTCTTTCACACAGAACCACAGAATGTCAGGGATTGGAAGGAACCTCAAGAGATCATCTAGTCCAATCCACCTGCTGGAGCAGGAACACCCAGATCAGGTCACACAGGAAGGCATCCAGGTGGGGTTTGAATGTCTCCAGAGAAGGAGACTCCACAACCTCTCTGGGCAGCCTGTTCCAATGTTCTCTCACCCTCACTGTGAAAAAGTTTTTTCTGATATTTCTGTGGAACCTCCTGTGTTCCAGCTTGCACCCACTGCCCCTTGTCCTACCATTGGAGGCCAGTGAGAAGAGCCTGGCTCCATCCTCCTGACACTCACCCTTTCCATATTTATAAACATGAATGAGGTCACCCCTCAGTCTCCTCCAAGCTAAAGAGACCCAGCTCCCTCACCCTTTCCTCATAAAGGAGATGCTCCAAGCCCTAATAATTTTTGTGCCTCTTCCATCCCCAGGATGCAGCGCCACGCTGATGCCATATTCACCGACAACTACCGCAAGTTCCTGGGGCAGATTTCTGCCCGGAAATTCTTACAGACCATCATTGGCAAGAGGCTCGGGTAAGCCACAGCTCTGCTCCTTTTTTCTTAGCCAACAACCACAGAACAGTTTGGGTTGGAAGGGACATGAAATATCATCTAGTTCCAACCCCCTTGCCATGGGCAGGGACACCTCCCACTAGACCAGGTTGCTCAATGCCTTGTCCAGCCTGGCCTTAAACACCTCCAGGGATTGAGGGGGCATCCACAGCCTCTCTGGGCAACCTCTTCCAGTGTCTCACCAACCTCACAGGAAAGAACTTTTCTTCTCTCCAGCCTAAATCTCTCCTCTTCCATTTTGCATCCATGACTCCTAGTCCTGCCATCCTGTACCCTATTAAAAAGTCCTACCCCAGCCTTTCTGTAGGCCCCCTTCAGGTATTGATAAGCTACTATGGGTTCTTCCTCATAGTGAAGAACTTCTTTCTTATATCCAGCCGAAATCATAATTAAGCAGCCTAATTAATCCTTCCCTCCAAGGGTATGAGCAGCATCAGATTAGATGAGAATTCTACCCTAATATCAACCATAATATCTGCAAATAAGAGTTGCAATAAGCATTCTCTGGTAGGAGAGTTACCCCTGACATGATCTGAACACAGACAACAACCTGTCTGCCACCACTCAGGTGGCTTTGCTGAGGGAGATCACTGACTGCCACTAAATAACCCAAGTAAGTCAGATGTGAGCCAGCTCCAATTTCTCCTCTGACACAGGAGCAAACACAGTTTACTGAATTTCTTACTGAAATTAAGGCTCAGACCCAGCAGGTTCCACTGCTGTGCTGCTCAGATTGAGCCAGACTCTGAGTGAGGGACTAAAAAGCATCTCTTAAACAAAGATGTTTCTCATCTTTGCACAGTAAAAGCAGCGAGGGCCGCCCAGAAGGGGTGCATCAACTTGTGACAAGGCGCCAGTCTGACAGCATCCTCATGGACAGCAGGTACCACCAACAGATGGTACTGAGGGACTTCCTGGGGGCCATTCTGCAGAATCAAAGGTAGGTGGGAATTGGCTCATTATCAGCTCATTGCAGCAATTATACAAGGTCCTTACTGCTGTCAGGCTTGCAGGTGTGAAGCTACTGGATTAAGTATCTTTCAGGTACACTCAGGGAAAGAATAGATCTCTTACCTGATCCCATAACCCAGCCCTTGCTTCATGTGACCAAGTAGGGTGGAGGTAAGGATCAGCCTGGCCCGAGACAGCCCACACACCACACACTGTAGCACATCACTGTGCTGTTTTCTCAGCCCTTGATTCAGTAAAATAGCAGTGTAAAAAAGAATTCCTCTCTCAATCCAAATGATGCCATCACTGTCCTATCCCCTTCTGTCACAGGCCCCAACAGGACATCAACAGCGGTCGATTAGAGAGCTTTCCCAGCACCTTGACTAAGCTCATGTAAATATTACTCCCTCTTTCACCTCCCCGTGCTCTGGTAAGTACCATTCCCTGCTCAGTTCTTCATCTAACACCCTGTTTAAGCAGTTTGAAATCTCTCCTTCCATGAAGCCAGCTCCCACTGCCAGCCATAAAAACGTTGCTTCCTGCAATTTAAGGTGAAAAGAAACTCCAATTTAGTACCAAAGGTCTTTTTTGAAAAGATAAACCATGTGTTGTGAAGCTGCATGTGGATGTCTGAGAACAAGCTGGCAGCAACCAAAAGCAGCCTTGTAAATCTATCTGAGCTGGTATGCCCAAGTGTCTGGGCTGGGCTAAAGGCAAAGTCCTCCTTCAGCAGCTGAACCTGCTTCTAAATCCTGGGATGTTTCAGATTTTCCCTGCACTGAGCAGGAGATGAAGTTTTGCTGCTTTCTGTACTTCTCACTCCTGAAGTGTCACTTGGAACTTGAATTATGCTCTAAATCTTGCCAGCCCTGAGACTGCAGACAGCCCACCTTTGGGAATATCTTCACTTCTACAACTAACAAGTTAAGTTGCCTTGTTTGACACAGCCTCATCTTACTCCTCCATCCCATAGAAATTAAGCCAGCTCAACCCTAGCCAAAACAAAATAAAAGGGCGTGGAGAGACCCGTGAGCACAGCAGACAGGAATGGGACTGGGGTGGAAGATCAGAACTATATAAATCACATCCATGAGGAGCATGGCCTTTCAGCATCTCTCTTGCCTTGCTTGACCTGGTTATCTTTCCACAATAAGGTCAGCCAGGAAAAGCCTGCAAAGACTGAAAAAAAAGCTCTGTTTGTGCTTACAAAGTTGTCTTACCATTCTCTTTTCCTCCTCCTTCTGTCCAGAATAATTCAGGGCTTGAGGATCTAACTGTACACAAAGCCCTTCACAGCCATGAAGACCTTCCTGGGTGTGACCAGCTGGAAACTGATGCACATGCTCCTCAGATCTGTGCAAAGGAACATGGTTCCGATGCACAACTTCACTTACAGTTTAACTCCCTCTCTCAATACTGGCCTGTGTACTGAAATGGGGGGAAAAAACCCACTTCCATGGCTTCACTTCAGGCAGCTTTACATAAAAAGACTAAAACAACCACTGCACTTACAATTCTGGAGACATACTGTCTACTAATTAAAGCTTGCAAATCATGAAGCGTTAGCAAAACTTCTGCCAAGTCATCACTTTGTTGTAGAGCCCAATTTATAAACATGAGGCCACCAAAAGGCACCTTTAGGCAATGTAGTAAATTGATTACAGTCTCCCCTCAATAGATGCTGATGGCACAACCACACACAGAGCTCAGATCTGGAGGAGGTAAGACATGAATCTGCATGTCTACCACCCATTAGAAACATGGCTCTGGGCTGCTGCTCCTCCTCAACACAGCACCCAGGCAGCAAAACTGAACTCTGTAAAAGCTCAGCTACAGCTGCTGCTCAGTCCTGGAGGTGTTCAAGCTGCAGGAGTTCAAGGAGGTCCCTGTGCATCAGGTTGGGCTGTCACTTTGTTTTAATTCAACATGCCACTGAATGCCACTCTGGCTAGTTCTGACTGTAAATGTTGTCAAAGGAGTAAGTTATAAAGCTGGTGATCTCATAGAGCCCCTTCCTTCACTGTAACCCCAATTCTCCTGTTGTTTGTGTAACAATTATGTCTTCAGAAATGTAAATAAGGCCAGGATGGGCTCTGCTTTTCCATCATCAGTGGGAAATAAAAGTTGTTCTAAATAAACCTGTCCAACAGCAGGCCAGGATGGCTCTTTGTCTGTTGTCAGCCCAGAATGTAAGAGATCCCTCAAAGACAGTCAGTGGTCAAGTGCAACAAGGATGACACAGAGCTGGGCTAATAAAGGCACCAGGTGGTTTTCTTCCAAGGTTGGAAACACAGCACCATGCAAATACACATTAAGCCCTCTCAAATCATCCCCCCTTACACCCAAGCAACTCCTTGTCAGTCTTATTTTTCCACAGGTGACTATGCAGCAGGGTCCCACGCAGGGGAATGAGCTCATACTGGCACCAAATCCCTGCAGGTTACATTCCCTCTCTTCCCCTTCTGCACTTGAGCACTATGAGAGCATCAGGAACTATCACCCAGCAGGATGGGAAGCAATTATAGGGATGCTGAGGGAGGTCAGTTGAGCTGTGACAGCAGCAGGTGCACTAGTGGGTAATCTGTCACCTTTCTGCAGGCAAGGTCACAGTGAGACATAACCACAATATAGCTGGACCCAGAATCCAGAGAAAAAAAAGCAACCTGAGTAGGTCTGGTTCAAAATGGGTCTGTAAACCTGCTCTCTAACACACTTGAAGCCATCAGGAGTTAGTTGGTCCAAGGAAAGGAATTAAAAAAAAAGCAGCAGTTTCCCAGACTAGTAAGTAAACATGGTAGCAAAAAAAGCAATTGAAATATTATTTAGTGGCATGAAAGTTATCTGGACAATCACAATGAAGTCAAAAGATCTACAAGAAACACTTTATGAAGACCCAAACCTGCATGATTTATGGCAGGGGGGCTGGAACTAGATGATCTTTAAGGTCCCTGCCAACCCAGCCGTTCTATGACTAAACAGCTGGGGGGGTGGGGTGCACAAAAAGGATTCCTCTCACAGTTTGTGTCGAAACAAGGAAACAAATGCTCAAACTCTGCAAGATGAAATACAAACCCAAATAAAGCAGCAAACTAGAAAATAAAAATAAAAAATAAATTAAGAACACCTTTCCTAACGTACAGCCAAACAGGTGGAAAATCAGTGGCACGTGCACAGATGAGAGAAGACACATCAGGAGCACTCCATGGTTTTCTTCTTGCATCTGTGCTCTCCTTGGAGAACATGTCAGAGCTCCACAGACACTGGGAAATACCGTGGTAGCACTAAGCATCAGCCAGAAAAAAAAAGTAAAATCATAAAACAAAGCTTGCAGTGAGAAAATACAAGGCTCAGAAAGAACTCATTGGGGTGAAAAGGAATTCCAGGATTAAAAAAAACCCAGAACCTACAAGCAGCAGCTTAACTATTTCTTGCTTAAAACCCCTTAGTCCCAGAAGACTTGAATGCAGCATTGAGATGAGGTTATTGAAGGCGTGCAGAAGAGGTTAAAGGAGTTCATTAAACCTCTGTGGCATCCAGGAGAATGTTCACAATGAACAAAGGGGTAGGGGCTGTTACAAAGAACAGAGAGAGTAAGCTAAGTGTGAAGGGCTGCAGTGGGGAAAAGGCAAGATGGCCTTTATGAAGCACAAGGCTCCACACCCTTTATCCACCTGCTTTTCATGGATCTGCAAAAGACATTTTGACAAAGTTCCTTTGCTGAAAGGCCTTAAAAAAAACAAACAAACTAGCCTGAGGCAGGACAAACAGAAGCCAGTATGGGCAGGAGATAGAGCAACTGTTAAGCTTCCCATGCAGAAGTTGCCCATTGGGAAGAGATTTTGGCTTTTGGTTACTATCAGGGCATTGTTCAATGAGCCCCTTATCTGCTGCCTCAGCACTGCTTGAGGGTCTTGAAGGTGGCAATTAATTGAGAAGTTAAACACTCAGGACTGGGTTGGATGGGGCTTTGTACAACCTGGTCTAGAGGGAGGTGTCCCTGCCCATGGCAGGGGGTTTGGAACTAGATAGATGATCCTTAAGGTCCCTTCCAATCCCCCAGCAGCACAACTGGCTTCCTGAAAGGGCCAGGTCCTGAGGACCCACAGGAAGACACCATCCTGAAGTCAGAGAGAAGGGCTATTAGCTGAGAAACAAAGATGACAGTATCACACCAGGGACAGGCAGGAGCGGGAAGTCCTCCCCAATAAACATGTCCCTCAGCGAAAGGACATGAAAGAACAGGAAGCTTCACACAGCAATGACTCACACACAAAATTACCCACCAGAAAAAGCTTTTTTCATTCTCATGTGAGCCCAGCTTCCAACCAGTGCCTCTGAGACAGCCAAAAAAAGTCAGAATTCAGGACTGATTTTCCCTCTTTATTCACAAATCATTTAGGATGAGGAGAGGGCACCTGGGGAAAGGCAGAATGTTTTCTTTTTCCTCTTTTTTTTTTTTCTAAAGGAAATGCAAATGTCCTGGGAGAAAAAGGAGGGTGGATCCAGGGAAGAAAGGATTTTCTGGATTCATATGAAAAAACACATAAGTAGCATGAACACAATAATGAAAATCAGATTTTTAAAAAACAGTAACTGGCACCCTTTTGACTTAATATTAAAAAAAAAAAGTCTGCTTCTGCCTTCCTTCTTCAGGCCTTTCATCTATTTATTCACTTCTGCTCTGAAGGCATTTGCTTTGCTTTTCCTCATTTCTTCCATTCTTCTGGTACTAGTGTGTCCTGGAAAGAAAAACCCAAAACATTAATTCTTCCAGCCAATAAAGCACTTCCTTGCCCAGTAAAAGCAACCCCAGATCCCTCACTCTTTCTCAAAAAGCAGTTTGTTGTAGTGACAAAACCAGAATGGCAGGGGAATGGAGGACTGAATTTAAGGAGGATGGAAGCAGCCAGACAAAATGAAGGTTAATCACTGGTGCAAAAGGGATAAAATACAAAACTGAGCAAAAAAGCAGGGCTAAATGCAGAGCCTGCAGGCACCTTCACAGCTTTTCTACTTTGAAAAGGGCCAGTTTATTCACTTGGAATCAGCTGGTCCATTAAGCACAAAGATCTTCACATCCCCAAGATGAAGTGGTCTATTGTAGGCACAGAAGACTCATCTTTTTTGGGCCCTTTTCTTTTCCAAGATGACAGACATGGGCATAGCTCTGGATGCTGAGTGCTTAGTCCAGAACCTGCTAACAATAGCCTTTGTTGATGTACCTGGGGCATGAGAAAACCCAGCAATAAGGACAAATGCCTTGTGACTGCAACTATCAACAAGCCATGGGCTGGATTTAAGTTATTTCCAAGATCTTCCAGGATGACTCACAGCCTGTGGGGATTTAAGGAGTTAAAATACCAAGCTGGGAAACAGCAAACAGGCAAGCTGTGGTGAACATACTCATGAAACACATGGTAACTTTCACTAAAAGTTGAAAGCCTGTCCCAAAGCCATCATAAAAAGTGTCCAGGGAGCAGATCAGCATCAGCAAGCACATCTGGGATGCAAACAGCATTCATCTACTAGAACAAGGCAACAGCCATCTCCAGCTCCTCACTACAGCTTGTTCTGTGCCATAGGCAGGGACACCTCCCACTATATCAGGCTGCTCAGTGCCTTCTCCAGCGTGGCCTTAACATCTCCAGAGAGGGGGCATCCACAGCCTCTCTGGGCACTCAAAGCAACTCAGAGCACCCCAGGGAAAGAAGAGGCAGTAACGGTGTGCTTTACCGTGGGACTTGATGCCAATTTCTCCACAGATAATTTCCATGAAAACAACCTCCATCCCAGTATCTGATCTGCAGACAGGAGCTTGTACAATGTACAACTCCACCTGGAGTATTGTGTCCAGTTCTGGAGTTCTCAACATCAAAAGGACATTGAGCTGTTGGAGCAGGTCCAGAGGAAGGCCATGAAGATGGTCAAAGGGCTGGAGCAACTGCCCTATGAAGACAGGCTGAAGGAGTTGGGGTTGTTCACCCTGGAGAAGAGAAGTCTCAGGGGGGACCTCCTAGTAACTTATCAATACCTNTGGGAGATGTCTCTGCCTATGGCAGGGGGGGTGGAACTCGATCTTTAAGGTCCCTTCCAACATGAACTATTCTATGATTCTATGAATACACAGCACAAAGCACCCACTCTGGTTCTGGTTTGCACCAAAAACCCCAGAGTTCTATTCACTGTGCTCTGTGTGTCTGGAGCACTGCCTGTGAAGAGGAGAGGAAGCAGAGGCTCATGAGATGGACCAGTGCAGTGCAATAAATGGTTATTTCAGTTTTACCACAGGGTTTGTCCCAGATAATCTTTCCCTTTCCCAAAACAAGAGAGCACTGAACAAGACATGAAGCCACATGCTGGGCAGTATGCAGAGGAGCAGTGCACCACTGCATACAGCAAACTTGCCTACTCAGAAGATAAGGAAGAGAAGGGCTTTACACCATGCTGGAGATTTGAATTGAATGGAGGGGGCTGTCTGCTGCCACTGACAGAGTCATCCTGGACTGGGTCATGTTCTCAGCTAAATGAGATGACGCTGACCTGGCTGTGCTGCATACAGAGCTCTCATCACCTCAACGCACTCTGGCAGCTGAAAAACCACCACACTGAAGATGGGGACAGAGGGAACATTCCAGGCATGTGCCATCTTTCTCATGTTCTCCTCCACCCAACATCACCAGTGATTTTTTTTACAGGAAGAATATTGCTTAAACTAGGTTTATTTCATCACATGGTAGCTGCATATTCATATTTGCAGCTATTACCACACAGACTTCAGATGATTAAGGAAATCACATCGAGGCAGTTTAGTCTCAAAAGTACATCTACTGCTTATATGCAAACCAAAGACACCCAAGGACTGATCTAAAGCTCTATGAGTGATGTTGGAAGGAAGCAGCTTCAGCTCAGGTGTCTTTTTGTACCAGCAGTGAGTGACAACGTGCAATGAAACAGGCAGCATGTCCAGGAAAAGGTAAATTGCCAACAGGCCCTTACTTCTAGAAGAGCTGGTCACTAGCAAAACCCCCTTTTACCGCAGCGTTCTATACTTTGCCAACCTACTGCTCTGCTCTGCAGCAATCCTGCCAAAAGGAGAGAGGAAGAAAGGTTGAGAAGAGATAAGGAGGAGAAGCAGCCCCACTCCAAGAACCAGAGCCAGTGACAAACACAAAAAAAGCAAAACCAGGCCTTCTGGTAACTTCTGTAAAAACAGGGTTTATCCAGTCCCCTTTCCCACACCATTCAGCTGCCTCCAGAGGGGAGCAGCAGCTTTGCCTCAAAGTGCAATCCAGTTAATTATCACTGCACTTCAACATCTGAGATGGGCCAGCAGAGCCTTAACAAAAAGATATCTCTTTTTCAACTTTAAAAGTCACACACAAAAGGGTTTAACTTTAGCCCAAGGTACAAGTTTTACTTTCAAATCTGCCATTGTAGTTGCAGCTTCATGTCATTTACAGTGAAAACCCTCAGACACCCCCTGCAGTGTTTTGAAGTAGGAACCAACCACCCACATCTGTGTGCTAACAGAAGCCCTGGTTAAGCAAAGACACTTAGAAGTAAGCTCCATTTTATTCTTTCTCCACAAAATTCGTATCCCAGGCAAGCTGTAATTAATAATGACTTTATATTTATTCTTTAAATTGAAAAGGAAATATTGTTAAATGGCAAAACAGTCCTGTTGGCAACAAAATCCCAGCAGAGATTGTCATGCCAACAAGAGAAATTGTCACAATGGAGAAGGCTGGACAATCAAGGCTGAGAAAGCTGGGAGGACAGTATAGAAAGGGTTAATTACAATAATCACCTCTGCTGCTACAGCCATGCAAGTAGAGGTATTTTAAAGGCAGCAAATCAATGCAAAATATCTGAAGGTTGTATTGTTTTGTGTTTTTTAAAAGTTTTTACAGTTCTTGTCTTGCTTTTATTCTAGTTTAATCAAGAAAGTGCGAACCCAGTGATACTTTAGCAACTTGGGACACAAGGATAAACAACTCCACAGGGCTCAAGAAGGTGAAAGTAAGAAAAGGACAGGTTTGATAGCAAAGCAGGACAATGAGATCATTGTCAAAGCTAAACTCTGCATTTAGTACAAGAGTTAAAACTTAAGTGTCACATAGAAAGCCCATGTGGCACAAGTGAAGGAGGGAAAATGGTTTGACCTGGAAGCTTGGGATTGCCAACAGCCTGCTGTCCACCCAAGCCATGGCACAGTAATGAAACACCACAGGTCAGGAGAAAAATGTGTGAAGAATTATTCCAATGCTAATAGAGAAATGTACATCATATGCCTAGCAGCTACCAGAATTTTCCCTGTTGCTGCATATTTCTGATAGGCATCTGTTTTCCCATGTCTTTATAATCCACTTAGGGAAGACAACAGCAAGATACTCCTGCATTACCTTCTTCCTCTTAAAACTCATCTCACAAACTCAGCTACAGAAGAGTTTGAGCTCTTCTACATTTACACTGGATAACAGTATTAAAAAGGCTTTATACATCAAGGACTAAACCTAATTTGTCATTGAATGTGGGTTTCCACATGTCAAATGTAGGCTTGCCAATATCAAAGTGCACACACCTCCAGCCTTTGCTTTCTCCATCTGCTTCCTGGCTTCAGCACATGGCCACTGCTCTCTCGGAAGGAGCAGTTGCTGTATCTCAGCACGAACAGCTCACTGCCCTACTCAGCTCAAGCCTTTATTCAGAAAACAGGCACTAAAGTGGGACTGAGCAGCCTATGCTCACACACAAGACCCAAAAAGGGCATTCATTACTGTAGCAGTTACTGACACACAAGAGCATCAACGTGTTCTCCTCCCCATGGACCTTAAAAGCAGGTCCCACCACTACATCTGCCTCCAGCTTACCTTTTTACTGCTTTCTGAGCCAGCATCCTGTTGCCTGCCAGGAATGTGATGCCACCCAAAATGGCCAAGTACTTGAGAGTTTGGAACATGTTGAGCTGAGTCCAGTAGACATACATGAGCCCCAACATAGCTGTGAAAAAAAAAAAAGGCAGAGCCCATGGTTGAAACTGCATTTCAATGATCATTTGTGGTCCTCAGAACAGTCACTATGATGTACTGCCATTGGGTTTGTCTCATCTCTGAAGCTCTGAAATGGCTACTGCCAAGGGAATAAGGTGTCTGAGTCTCCATTCTGGAGAAAAATTATATTTGTGGTTGAAATCAATCCTGTTATGGACATACTATTCACATAAAGGAGTATTAAATAGAAGAGGACACTCTGGATTTATTAACACTCTGGTTATTAACCTTTGCACATTTGTAGGAGCTTACAGCTTCACAAAGCTCCCAGAAAAACCAGCTTAGATTAAGAAACAGAGTAATTTGAGAAGCAGATCCAATGTTCTCCCAACCTGCTATGTTTTGGAGACTGTCAAGACAGTAAATAATTGTGCAGCTGAAACTACAACAAAACTGATGAAAAACAAAAGAAATTGTTCTAGCCAAAGAACAAGAGCAGTTTTCACAGGAAAAGCTTTGAAGAAAAGATGCAGACCACAGTCTACAGGTTTCAATCTCCACAGAATCTCCCTGCTTCCAAAGGATAAATGGACAATAAAGGAAGTGTGACCTCTGGAAATAAGAAATTCTATTAAGTCCAGATAAATGGTGTGTGAGAGGAGCCCAGATAAGGACCTGTGTTATAGGCTGATGGCCAAAAACAGGTTTATGACCATATTAACGGACATGAAAAGCAGGAAGGCAGATGAAAATATGAGAACAAATGTTATGCTATTATGTCATTATAGTTAATAGACCACAAGCCCATTAATCACCAGGACTCTCATCTGTAACTTCCAGGTGAGGAGGTCAAACAAAGCAGAAAGCCCAGTAAATGATGGACACTTACCAGCATGTCCCAGGTGGAAAACAATGGTGCTGGGAGCAAAGCTGAAGTTGGAGATGTTGGCACCTATCTTTAT
Source organism: Turnix velox (assembly GCA_013400935.1). Classification (NCBI taxonomy): domain Eukaryota; kingdom Metazoa; phylum Chordata; class Aves; order Charadriiformes; family Turnicidae; genus Turnix; species Turnix velox. Next base: position 88,624 of record VZTY01004226.1, read on the forward strand.
CCACTGGAAAGGAAACAAAACCTGAGTTACAACAGCCTTTTAAACACAAGCTTTTATTATAAACTTCAGTGTATTTCCAGCCTGTTTGCTTTAAGTTCTTCAACAAATCCTATGCATTCTCTGCAGAAGCACTTGTTTTCTACTCCAAGTGGACCAAGTATGCATGTTGCCAGAAGCACTGTTGAGCTCTTTCAGTGAAAATTTCTTCTGCAGCTTCTGACTGACCAAAAGCAGTTCTTCAACCATCTTTCTAAAAAGGGCACCGCTCCAAATCTATGTTTTCTAGAGAAATAAACATTGCTATTTCTATCCAGCTGAAATAATTTCAAAGACAAGGTTCTAGTTTGGGACTCGGCAAAAGACCAGCTATAGACAAAAGATGCGTGCTCAGTATATAGAGCACAGAAGAGAAAGGCATGAAGAGCAGAAAATGAGCAGAAGCACTGAGATTTTTCATTAAAGAGTCATCAACATGTATATTGTGGACCCCAGAGACCAGTGGATGTGACTATCTGAATGCCAGCTTTCAGTGAGATTAGCTAATAGGAAACTACTGCCAAGCCAGGCATTAGTTTGTCCTCCAAATAAGGACTAATTAAACTTGACTTGATGAGGTTTTTGTATTGCACTGGGTTCAAAACATTGATCTATGCAATGTTCTAAACAATGCATTCTATGATTCCTCATTGATACTGTGAGAAACAGTGGATGTTGCAACTACAGACACACAAATTACAACCATAAATGGGAATCAGCTTGACAGGATTCAGTCCCACAGATGTTGTGATGGATGTATTTAGTGCCAGGCAGAATCACTGCTTTTCTTCCTCCCTGAGGAAGTCTAATGGTAGGTATAACTTAATCTACCCACTGCTATTCAGCATCTCTAGCTGAAGCACACTGAAGAAACTCACTCCAACTACTTCTACTGGACAGTCGTGCACTGCTGTTCTGACTATAAGCTTCAAAACCCCCAAGAGTTTAAGAAGAAAGATGCAAATTGGAAGAGGGGAGATTTAGGCTGGATGGAAGAAAGAAGTTCTTTATAGTGAGGGTGGTGAGACACTGGAACAGATTGCTCAGAGAGGCTGTGGATGCCCCCTCCCTAGAAGTGTTTAGGGCCAGGCTGGATGAGGCACTGAGCAACCTGGTTCCTGCCCATGACAGGGGGGCTGGAACTAGATGATCTTTAAGGTCCCTTCCAATGCCAGCAGAGCAGAGAAAACAAAACCAGACCAACAATCTATGCTGACATTTACTAGCTACAGCTGCAGGATTGCTGTGCTACTCATGATTAACCAAGAGTTTTAACACCAAGTTCAGCTGGTCAACCTCCTAGGGGACCTAGTGTATTGGAAAAATACACTCACCAGAATGAGCAGCAAAAGCAGTGGGGAGAGAATCAGTGCAGTAAAAGTGTTAGACACCACAGTGGGAGGCCTCTTCTCAGGTTCCCTGAAGAGGTGCTGTAAACAAACAAAACCAACCCATAAGTAGAAGCATTCCAGCAGAGCAGCTTCTCATCTCCCCAGAGGACCAGCTCCAGCCCTGGTGCTGTTTTTAGACGTGCCTCTGAACAATAAGAATTCTTCTGAAAGACTAAAAGTGCTGTCTATTCCAGTCTCTGCACATTTAACCTCTTGCAGTTAAGCTCTATCTGGCACTCATAGCAGCACTTGCCAGTTTGTCATCAGCACAGATGAATGAACCAAGAAAGATCTTTGCAAGAGAGCTCTCTATGATGCTCACACATTTGTGAGCTGCCCAGTTGCCTTCTCACAGCAAGGACAAATCTTATTTATTCATATTCCAGAAGACTGCAACACATTCCTTTACATTAAGCAGTAACTTTGGTCTTACTTTAATTACATTACTTTTTTACATTAATTTTTCTTTTTATCAATTTTTTTTTTACAATGAGTAATGGTATCAAAGAGTACTAGTAGGACCAGCCCCTCATCCCTACAAATGGTTTCTGGTTTTGACAGTACCCGGATTTCAGGTTTGGGAACAAAGAGGTTCTTGGACTGGACTGTGGATGGAGCATCCTCTTCTGGGAATTTGATCACAACATCAGCCTGAAAGAAAATTATGGGAATTATGCAATGTCTGACCTTAACAATTTAAAGTTTGAGCAATAGGGAAATAGGCCACAGCAATCAAACAGATTTTATTAATCTATGAATGAAAAAAAAATTCTAAAGGAAACTTGAAAAAAGTCAACAGGTTTTTTTAAGAAACAATTTCTCCTAAGCAGAGGTAGTAATGCCCCTTCACCCATCACTAAGTGCTAGACTTACTTCCAGCACAGCAAGCACAAAAAGGTTAAACCTTGAAGTTCTTGCTGTGAAGTTACAATCAAATCAAACTCATAAATGTGCTTAAGCTTCTCTTCCACCACATTATGAATGTTCATTTCAGTATTGCTTTGATGCTTACATAAAAACTTGAACAGTAAATCTTGAGAGTCCAACAAATGGCCAAAGGGCTTCTGGTTCACCACAAATAAAGGGTATTTGAGCTTTTCTCTTACAAGCCTGTACAATGCCCTCCTCTTAGGCCACCAGTAATCTCCAAACCAGCTTCCAGCTACTTACCACATTCCACAGGATTGGATTTTCCAGAGTGGCATCTCCAATTATCAAGTAAAGAGTGTAGGTACCAGAGGCAGAGTCAAATTCAGTTTTTCTCTCAGAGGTATCCAACTCAAACTTGTACACATTCTTGCTGTCTGGTTCTGCAACAAACACTACCTCCTGGCCAGTCTTTTGGTTGTGAAGTCGGACAAAAGTCTGCAAGGAAAGATTGTTAGGATTTCTGGAATGTCTCACAGCGTGTTTAGAAATGTCAGCAAAATGAGAGATTTATCCCCAAATCAAAAAGCACATTAACAAAAGCTGAAGCATAAAGGGGGAGCCTGGCTGTCAAGATCTCTGCAAACCAGCAAAGTTCTACACCTCTGAGTAAGTACATGTGTCTGTATATGAATGAACTTTACAGACAAGCTCAGATGTCAGAATTTCAGTCTCCTGTGTATGAACCATGACAAAACCTGAGATTTCAAACAACAGTTTGTTTAAAGGCAGGTTAGATGGGGCTTCTTGGATTAATCATGTGTCACCTAGGCCACTACAGCCTGGTCAACAGCACCTCTCAGAGCACAGAGTCAGGGTTAAAAACTCCAGTAGGGTTTTTAGGGCAGCTGTAGCTTTGGAAAGCACCCTCTGTATAATTCCCAATGATTAATTGTTGGTTTAGAAAATAAAAAAATACAGTTCTCATTGGGTGTGTAGCTCAGCTGGGAGAGCATCATACTCCGAATCTGAGGGTTGAGGGTCCAAGTCCCTATCCAGGTACAAGACTTGTCTGAGTTGGGCTGATGGTTGGACTCAATGATCTGAAAGGTCCTTCCCAGCCTAGAGGGAATACTGTGATACTCCGAAGATGTTAAACAAGACTCAACAGGGTATATGAGCCAGCACACAAGAGGGTGCATGTACCCCTATTGTTTTTGTTGGGTTTTTTTTTCCTTTTTTCTATTTTATACGGGAAAAATTTTAAATGATACATACAAGGAATTTATCGTCAATTACTTCTATTAAAAAAAAACAACCAGAAGAGTGCTTTTCCAGAGCAGACTACCTGCACTCACTCTGTTGAGTTAAATAAGACACAGCACCAGAGCCAGAAGAGACATCAATTAATGCACAGACCAAATTCACCAAATTAAGTGAATTCACCAGGTATCTACCAAGATTAGTGAGGTATCACAGTCTGTCAGAAACACAAGGCTTCTTAAAACCTAGTCAGATCTTTTCAAGAACAACTGTCACCTCAAACACTTCAAGATGGAACACCTAGGTGACACAGCAGTGAAAAAAATTTGTCCTAACCTGGTGAGGGATGAGTTCAGCTCCACTGTTCACATCTATCAGCTGGAAGGATAAAGCAAAATTCTGATGGCTGTCAGCAGTGAATGAGCCCTTGGCTTTGGCTGGGTAAGCCACCCTAGGAGGAAAAAAACCAAACAGAACTGAGGTGACCCTTAAAGAGAGGGCCTGGTGTTCAAAGGAATCAAGGCATGCCCAGCAGTACTGCAGTTCACCCTGCATAATCAGCTACCTTACTCAAAATTCAGGTATTTTTGAGAGCTACTTTCAAGCAAAGTGGTATCTTGCTGCAAGGTTCAAAGGAACAGCAGAAGACATTTTGCTAACATTCCAGCCCACATTCTGTTTAGCCAAGACTACGCTGCACCCCAAACGTGTGATGGCAGCAGAACAGGAAACACACACACTCAAACTTCAGCACAGGAACACACAGAGGGGTCTCACTGAGACTCTGCAACCCAGGTCAAAATAATAAGTGTACATGTTGCTCCAGAGCTCTTTTAGCCAAAGCCAAATATTATCAGAATTCACACAATTCTTTTAACTTGATTTCACTATGGAGAGGTGCCAAGACAAGACTAAGGTTGCTGGCTTTACAGTATTAAGGAAAACCACCTTAAATAATTAGTATTCTCTCAATGAGCTCACAGGTTTGAGAGAAACTTCAAGGGTATAACTCTGTGGTTATTCCCACATGAGACTCCTTTGCTTTAGCTGCAGAAGGAGAAGACCTCCAGACCACAGCCACAGTTTCCCCTTACAAGCTCACACACCCCAAGTCATTTTACCTGGTGGTTTTTGGTGCAATGCTCTGATCTTTATCCACAGTAGAAAGATCTACATTGGTTATCCCAACTTCAGTGGAAACTTTTACTTTCAGCTGCAACAAAGCACAGCACAAAGTTAGTTGAATACTCTACATGTAACAATTATGGTCAAGTCCATAGCAGAAGCTTTACCTCTTCCTCAGAGGTTCTCACACCAAGCCAAAGACAGAACTTAAACTAGACAGAAGGATCTACAGCAATTTACCTTCTGGCAAGTCTGCATCAGTCACTATCCCTGACCCATCTCTTTCCAGCCCTGAAGATCTCAGCTTCTCAGTAACCTGGTCTAGTGGGAGGTGTCTCTGCCTATGGCAGGGGGGTTGGAACTAGATGATCCTGAAGGTCCCTTCCAACCTGAACTATTCTATATTTCTATGATTCTCAGTAACATTGAGAGTTAGTTGCGCTGTTTCATTAAAAGCAGTTCTCTAAAGGACTATCCACATCTAACTAGTTTTTCTTTTAAACTAGCTATTAAGGATTATATCACATCTGATACAAGTTAAAACTGCACATGCATATGTACTTCTGCTTTGTGAATAGCAATCTGAGACGAGAGAGGTCTCCAGACAGCAACCAGCAATGCCTTTCATTGACTCCCAAATCCTAACAGGTTTCTGCTGATTTTATTACCAGCAGGCAAGAGCCAAAGCATTCCTGCAGACCTGCACTTTGCTCAGCCAGCCTTCCTTTGGAGTCACAGCATTTATCACTTAGCTCAGAGCAGTCAATAAGGCCCTGCCATTTATCACACTCCTTTGTGCTAAGTGCTGGATAAACCCAGAGTAGAGCAATGACTCCCTGCCCTCTCCCCAATTCCAAACCACAGACTGTCCAGGCAATGAACTTCAGCAGGTTTAACAGATTGCAGTCCTCCTGCTCTCTAACACAAGCAGTTACTGCAGTCTGTAGTTTTTAATTAGCACATTTGTTCTCACAGCTTACAAATGCTCCCCTGGAGAACTCAAGTTTCATTGCCAAGGTATTTTTCAACCTATACTACAATTTGTTATTACAGGTTTGCTCGTATGAATCAGCCTCATGCCCTCACCCTGAAAAATAATTTACAGAGAACCTGGTGGGAAAAGAATGTAAAAAAACATAAACTAAACTATTCAGGTTGGACTTCAAACACAATCTTGGCAGTTCCTTTGCAATAAAAAGCATAGATAGAGTTACCCCTGGAACTGGATCCATTAGCAAGTAGATTACTCATGCTAACTTTAGTAAAGCCTCAGTTTGTTTCAAACAGGAGCAAAGACAGATAGACTAATGAAATACTCATTTTAAAATAGGTACGTGAAGGCAACTCAGAGCTGCTGCACACAGCCCCTCCAACTGAACACTACACAAACATCTCTCAAATATTTTAATGCCAGGAAATGCAGTCTCTGCCTAGAGTAATGACCCACCGGTTTAGCTCATTACTGTCAAAATGATGGTGCATTAAGGACAATTAATGCTAATAACAGTAAGGAAAAAAAAGAAAAAAAAAAAAAAAAAAAAAAAAAAAAAAAAAAAAAAAGCAGCTGCCCCAGCAGTCCTCCCCCATAACAATGTGTCTTATTAGAAGTGGTTGACACAAAGCTGCTCCAGCATTAATGCATTCCTGCCATGCATTCCTGCCCGTACCTCTGTGTGCCAGCAGCCAGCTTAAGCAGTACCAATCAATCCCCTCTGGACACTCCTAAGTGCCATTAGTAATACAATGGCAACACCAATTTGATAGACACAGTAAAGGTCAGCACTTGTAAATAAGTGTCTCCTGCCACCCACGCTCCAAGCTGACTAGGGTAGAAGACTTCAAAAGCTCATCTTCCCCTTCAATAGGGGATTGAAAGCAAAAAGTGACTCCGAGAACAATCACTGGAGAAGAGCATTCCCTGCTGCTGATACTGAGCTCACTCTATGAATAGGGACTATAAGAACAGAAAAATACATTAAAAGTCAAATTGTTTATGTAAAATTCTCCTGGCTTGTGCCACCAAAAAAAGGTATTTATACATGATATGTAGACTGCACTGGCTCTGTAGTAGTTTCCATCAGTACAAAAGCAACATAATATACAGAAGAAAGATAGCAAAAAGGCTCCTTTGACTCTTCTATATAGGCTCTAGAGACTATATAAACTGTCAGAAAATGCTTGGCTTCTACACATCAGCCAATCACCAAATGACTGGAGTCCTGGGCAGTATCAAGAGAAGTGTGGCCAGCAAGTCAAGGGAGGTGATTCTGCCCCTCTACTTCGCCCTGGTGAGACCCCAACTGGCATTACTGTGTCCAGTTCTAGAACCCTCAACATAAGGACATCAAGCTGTTGGAGCAGGTCCAGAGGAGGGCCACTAAGATGATGACAGGACTGGAGCAACTCCCTAATGAGGACAGGCTGAAGGAGTTGGGGTTGTTCAGCCTGGAGAATAAAAGGCTCAGGGGGGACCTCAGAGGAACTTCTCAATGCCTGAAGGAGGCTACACAAAGGCTGGGATAGGACTTTTCAATAGGGTCCAAGATGGCAGGACTAAGAGTAATGAACAAAAATTGGAAGAGGGGAGATTTAGGCTGTAGATAAGAAAGAATTTCTTTACTGTGAAGGTGGTGAGACAATGGAACAGGCTGTGAATGCCCTCTCCCTGGAGGTGTTTAAGGCCAGGCTGGATGAGGCACTGAGCAACCTGGTCTAGTGGGACATGTCCCTGACCACGGTAGGGGGTTTGAACTGAATTATCTTTTAGGTCCCTTCCAACCCAAACAATTCTATGATTCTATGACTTGAGAACTTCAGACTCAAATCTTGAATGTTATGAAGAAGTAACATTCTTGGTAATGCTTTTTGCATGGGTGGTTTGGGCTCCCAGATGAACACTTCCACTGTTACCCTTTGTTCATGTGCTGTCAGATCAGCATCCAAGTGACGTCACTTTTGACATTTTGATAAATCTCTTTTGATCATATACTAATCTGGTTACTAGTCATAATCCTGAGTCAAAATCCACTGCATTACAGAAAAGCAGGTGATAAAAAAGCCATACAGGTGGCCATATCTTTAAAGAATGTCAGTAAAAAGCTGTCTTAGTAAATAGGCACAGAATTACACCACCATCAAAAAGCACACCCACCTCAACTTTGTTAGCAATAAATCGCTTGTCTCCATCAACACTGATAGAGAAATCATAGTATCCACTTGCAGGTTTCACACTCATGAAGTTCAGCTCAAAGACATCTCTGTAACAAAAGAAACAAAGGGTTAAGGGCCTTCTAGAACACCACCAGCAGCCTACAAATTTGTAACAGCTACCAAGACATCTCCAAATACACAGGCAAACAGTCAAATGCAGCACAAAAGGGCAGAAGGTAAGGAATTCTTGAAAGCATCTGCAAAGTCAGAAGAATGTTGCACTTCCCTCTTCACATTACTGTGAGAGTGGTGAGACACTGCAACAAGTAGCCCAGAGAGGTCCTAGATGCCCCCTCCCTGGAGGTGTTTAAGGCCATGCTGGATGAGGCACTGAGCAACACAGTCTAGTGGGAGGTGTTCCTGCCTATGGCAAGGGGGTTAGAACTAGATAATCTTTAAGGTCCCTTCCAACCCAACCCATTCTATGATTCTATGATTCCCCACTCCTAATCAAGAGAAAAAGCAATACAAATTCACCATCACTACCAAATAGGCCAACAAATTCTTCACTACCAAACAATTGCAACTACAGTGTTTTGCCTTTTCTATCAATCATATGATTTCTATCATATGATATAGGTTACTTTCCTGGTGGAAGAATGAACATATATGGAAAGTTAAGCTCAACACTGTTTAAATCACACCTGTTTGCCTTACAGACTGTAAAAAGGAGGTTACTTTCTTACCCTGACAGAGTAAATGATGTCTGCTGAAGGATAGTGGCTTTGCTTGATGCAGACTTGGCATAGTCGAGCTTTACAGAAGCTTGAGTCAATGGCTGGGACATAACATCAGTCACTTGGAGCTATAAGAGTAGAAATAAGAATTGCTGTGAAACCAGTTATCTCAGAAGGAATGCAGAAACTACTCACATAGAATTCTTTGTCCTAGCATCCCAGATTCACCCAGCTCTTCCTAGCACAACTAGGAAAGCCAAAGTCAGCAGAGCTGACCACCACTGAATGCCTTTTTGAGGCAAGCCCAAAGTAAGTAGAGGCTCCTAAGAACCATTTTATAAGTCACAGGGAATCATCTTGTGCATTCAGGCAGCCCAGACTTACAAAAGTAAAGATGAAGAGGCTAAGGACTCACCTTTAGTACAGGCTGATGGTGGGACACAGCTGCAGGCCCCTCGGGGACAATAATGACAGGTAAGTGGTAGCGGTTCCGGGACAAAGAACCTGCAGCACAAGCAACACTGAAGGCCTCTGAGAAAGTCTCAAAGTTTTTCTTGCTAAAAATTGCATTCATCAACTGGATAATTTGATCCTGGAAGAGAAAAAGCAAATCACATAAATTCCAGCAGCTTACCCTAATACTGCAGCCTGGCTCATTATAGTGTTAGTAATAAAAACATCATTCATAAAAGACAGTTTAATTGCCCATTTGCTTTAAAAATAACCCAAGTTATGAGGTAACCCCAAATTAGCCACTTTTTGAACATCACATTAGTGTTCTTATTCTTGGCTGGGAGGTTCTGACCACAATGGCTGTTGTAATTGTGCTCAAAACTTGCAAAACCAGAATTTGGATCTACCTCTTCAAACCACAAGTTTCAGAATTGAAGATACCATCAGCTCAAACAGCTGGCTGCAAAAAGACAATCTGCCTCCAGGAGCTGGACAACCATCTTCCTACAACAAAGAAGGACTAAGCCTGACATCCTGGCTACTTGCCAAGCTGGGAAGGCCACTGAGAGTTGACACAAAGCATCCAAATGGTTCTGGAAGGAGCCAGACTAGGCACACACAGGCTTATCCCCTTAGGCTCAGCAGTGTCCTGAAGCTAAGAGGATTAAAGCACCACCAGGAGAACAGAGTTTCTGGGATGTGCCAAAGCTAATTTGTTCTCCAAAGCAGGGGCTGAGACTTCAGTCCAACTTTGTGGGGTTGGTGTCTCTGAGCTGCATTCTGCAGGATGCACCATAGTATTCAGTTTCTCCCATGGCTCCTGCTAGTCTGGAGGGTTTGGATCTCCATACTTTGATCCAAGCATACGATTGCTAAATTCTAACCAGAAATAAGAATAATCAAAGTCTAAATACAGCTATCAGTGCATAATTTAGTGATGTACAGACAAAGCATCCACAGCATCTCAAATTTTCACCCCCTGCTTGCATCAATGAGCACCAATGTTGGTGACATAACTGGAGAAAGCATCCAGACAGATGTCACAGAACTCCCATGTGGTGCAAATCCTGCAGTGTTTTTTCATTTAGATGGAATGCATGGCACAGCTCCAGACCTTAATTAGCAATTGACATCTCATTTAAGATTGGGGGGCAGGGGGAAGAGCTGTTTTTGCAAATACTACATGTTAATTTTGAAAGAGTTCTGTGCCACTCTAGAGAGATTCTCACCATTCACAAGACAGAAAGCTTCAAAGTCCCAACAACAGCACTTCTGACAGCACAATCCTGAAACAACACTTAATGATTTTCCTTAATTGGTTTCTTTCTTTTTTTTTTTTTTAAAAAAAAAACCCAACAAAAAACCCAAAACTTATTTGGACATTGACAGTTTGAATTGTTAGCAACAGAACCATCACGTCAAAAATGACATCAAAATTACTTGGCATTAGTTTGTTTGGCAGCAGCATGGAGGAGAGCCAGAAACCAAACCAGATGTCTTACACAGGCTTTGGTCTCAACTCTGCCACCTTACCTGGTGCTTTAGGGAGCTGCCATTCTCAATCAAAAAGTTTATCTAACTCAATTAACATGCTGTGCATTAAAAAAAAAAATTAAGTCAAGAGCTTGCAGCAATGATTTCTAGCTTAAGCAAGTTCCAAATGTATTTGAACACTTCCATTTTAGACAAGTTTTTGCAACTGAATTCCTACAGGGATGTGGGATGCCCAGAAGAGAGATCACAAGGATCAAACTCGTGGTTTGGTGCCTGCATTTTCCTCACAGGTAAATAACATTTGCAGAATACTTTGAAATATTAGAAAGTACTTGACAAGTGCCAAATACCAGAGCAAACTCTGAAACTTGGGAGTTTTTCTCAACAGCTTGTCTCAATAAACAAAGAAAAATCAGGCCTCACTTGCAATTTCCTTCAAGACCTCTAAAAACAAAAAAAAAAAGAAACCAAATCCAGCTTGTGATCTTAAAGGTGGAATTGCCCCCAACATTCTGTTACACAGCTTTCCCTTCCAGATGTCCTTTTCGAATGAGTGTACTTTTTTTTTCAGTAAAAACTCTACCCGGTTATACTGGTCTCTTGCAATGCACAACAGGGATGGAGCAGATCCCTTCTATGAGCTACAAGGGGCAAGGGACAAAGAGATGGACACAAACCTCCTTCATTGCAGGCTCTGTACCCACATGGTCTGACAACTTATAGGCAGCAGCAACAAACAGTGCAGTGGTCTCAATTCCTTCTTCAAATTGCAGATAAACTCCACCTAAATCATCCAGACGAGCAACAAGATCCTGTCGGGAAGAATTATTAGAAATTAAATTGCATCCAAGTAGAACCACACAAGTTTACTACTAGGCCAATGACGAATATCAGTACGGGATCACTGAAGTATTCTGTAATAGTAATTTAAAAATAGGAAGCAAAAGAAACCTTCAGTCTTCAGTGGATTTAATTATGCTTTAAAGTTATGAGTTTCTGTGTTTCATTCACTGTGAAACAGATAAAAGCCTGGAAGAAATACTTGCTTGAAAAGAATTGCCAAGCCAACCCACTAACAAATTCCTGATCATAGTGTGTTCCTACCTCTATTTCCTCCACAATGCCACTTAGATCTGCCTGCTGGGACAAGTAAGATGCCGTCTCCAAAGCCTGGATGGTTCTTAAAAAAAACCCAAAAACAAACAATTGTATGATTTTCCTTCCTTATAAGCCAAGCATCATTTACATCAAAGCAACTACAGTTCCTACTCTGAATGAAGTGCAAACCAGATGTTTGCATTCCTTTGACTTCAGGCAATGAATCAAGTGATTTAGTGGAAAATCAGAATACATTAGGGAATGGTACTTTAGCTGCATCAGTGTTGCAATAAATTCACAGACCCAAAGGCAGAGAAGAAATAAAACTTTGACCTCTGCACAGCACAGATTTCCCAAACTTACTACTGAAGCTTCCAGGAATCCATTTTTTTGGTCAACACGGTAAGCTGTGAAGTTCTCCTTTCTTCCCCAGCTCAGAACATCTCTATTCTCCCCTTTCACAATAAAATTACTCAATTATTCTGTGATAAATGCCAAGATCCCTTCTATATTTACTGACATATTTTTTCCTACTCACAAATCAAGTATTCCAATGTATAAAAACCAGGGATGAGAAAGAGCATTAAATCTAATGCAACCAAAAATTACACAGAAACATGGCTGGGTATTAGTTAAATATTAGCTGTGAATCTTTAGGATGAGTTCTCTTCATTGACCATTATTCTTAAACTAAACTGAATACTCATCAGCAAAATCACAACAAAAAATAGCCCCCAAAATGTATTTTTCATTCCCCCAGGGGGGCAATAATGAACTCTACAAATATATCAAATGAAAGCACAGCAACTACTGTACTACAGCTAAAGTACAAAAAATAAGTGTTAAAATATCTTTTACTCCCCAATTTCCCAAAAAAACCAGGCAAGAATGAACAGTTTCCATCTGAGAGACTTACGCCATCACACTTTCTTCTTTGCTAAGACGAGCAGTGAGAGCACTCAGGGCTTCCTGAGATGCTAAAGGAAGGCCAAAGCCACTGAGGGCCCCCACGGCGTGGAATATCTGTGTGATTGAGGAATCCTCACTGACAGCTGCAAGCAGCAGCTCCCTGGTCTCATTTGAAACGGTGACCTGAGGAAGACAGGGAACATGTTGATTGACACTTGAAAAAGACAGGACTGCCACCGATTTCTTCCTGGAGGCACAAACTTGACTGGTGAACTACTTCAAGCTTTTTAACAGAAGTCCTTTTATTTTAGCTTAATTACAGAATCACAGAATGTCAAGGATTGGAAGGGTGCTGGAGACATAGAATCATAGCATAGTTTGATTTGGAAGGGACCTTAAGAGATCATCTAGCCCAATGCCCCTGCCAGAGCAGGAACATCCACACAAGAGGGTGTCCAGATGGGTTCTGAATGTCTGCAGAGAAGGAGACACCACACCCTCTCAGGCAGACTATGCCACTGTTCTCTCATCCTGACAAAGTTTTTTCTTACATTTCTGAGAACCTCCTGTGTTCCAGCTTGCACCTGTAGACCCTCATCCTGTCATTGGATGTTGCTAAGAAGAGTCTGGCTCCATCCTCCTGACACTCACCCTTTACATATTGATAAACATGAAAGAGGTCACCCTGCTGTCAATATGTTAGGAAAATCCACAATCTGGATTTATCATAGCAACCAGCTACCACTTCACATCTGGCATCAGATCACTGTGTAGCAGCAGGTGGCACTGATGAAAAAGAGGGCTTGGGTAATGCACTCCCAATTCAGTACATGTGGGCTGTATTTGTAGCACTGCAGGGTTACAACACAAGGTTTACATCCGAACAGTTTATCATTCATCTGAAAAGTTTTTTACGCAGCTGCTGTGAATTCTGTTAAAACATACAGCCTCCTTTTTTCTCAGCCAACAATCACAGAATGGTTTAGGTTGGAAAGGACATTAAAGATCATCTAGTTACAATCCCCCTACCATAGGCAGGGACACCTCTCACTAGACCAAGTTGCTCAGTGCCTCATCCAGCCTGGCCTTAAACAACTCCAGGAAGGGGACATCCACAAACTCTCTGGGCAATCTCTTCCAGTGTCTCACCATCCTCACAGCAAAGAAATTCTTTCCTATAACCAGCCTAAATCTCACAATTTGCATCCATTAGTCCTAGTCCTGTCATCTTGGACCCTATTGAAAAGTCCTATACCAGCCTTTCTGTAGCCCCCTTCAGGTATTGATAAGCTACTACGAGGCCCCCCTTAAGCCTTCTCCAGGCTGAACAACCCCAACTCCTTCAGCCTATTCTCATAAGGAAGGTGCTCCAGCCCTCTGATGTTTAAATAAGAAACAGTGCCTCAGAATCCTTCAGGACCCATGTCTGTTCTACCTCTTTACACTTTGTGTTGAGTCCATCTGGACACTTTGCAACTTATTTACCTTGGAGACAAAAGAGAACAATCCAAGCTATACATAAAATAAAACCAAGAAAAAGGCAGAGGTAAATACTGCCTCGGTAGCATCTGTCTTCAGACTCACCTGGCAGCCAGACAGTACCCGGATGGACTGTGCAGCATAGAAAAGGGAATGGACACTGCTGGAGTCCACATGAGATTTGATGAAGTTGCATGCAGCCTGTGAAGAAACAGAAGTTAACTTACAGCTGATCTCAGTGCCTCAGAGTAAAGAATTTCTTCCTAATATCTGATCTTTCAGTTTAAAAGTGCTACACCTCATTCTATCCCAGATATACATTCAAGTGTTCCACCCAGCTATTTTACCTGTTACCTTTTAAATAGTCTCACTCTGCAAAGGGGAACACTGCCTACAAAAGTCTTAGCATAAACCTCAAGCAACAAATAATTACTGTTTACCTGTAGAAACAAAGGCTGTACTATTGCTGCCAAAACTAGAAACAGTTTAAAAATCTAGACACAACGAAATATATAAAAGCAGCGTGTCTCAGAACAGCCCACAGGTGACCAGTAACCAGCCAACAGTGAGGTGTATTGCGTGGTGACCCACAACATCCTCAGGAGCCTCTTAGATGAAGAGCAGGCAGTGCAAATGCACAACTCAGTGCATAGAATCATAGAATAGTTCGGTTGGAAGGGACCTTAAAGATCATCGAGTTCCAACCTCCCTGACATAGGCAGGGACACCTACCACTAGATCAGGCTGCTCAGTGCCTTGTCCAGCCTGGTCTTGAACACCTCCAGAGAGGGGGCATCCACAACCTCTCTGGGCAACCTGGTCCAGTGTTTCACCACCCTCACTGTAATTTTTTTTCTTAAGTCAAGTCTAAATCTACCCCCTTCCAATTTACATCCATCGCTTCTGGTCCTCCCATCAGATAACTTATCAAAAAGTCCTTCCCCTGCCTTTCTATAGGACTCCCTTCAGGGACTGATAAGTCCAGACAGTTTAGAACTAGCTGAATTTATGAGGAAAAAACCAAACTTTTGTTTACTGCTCAGGTGCTTAGGTAAACATGCCAGTACAGGCAGCAGGCTGTTACAAGGACAACCTACAACATTTAAACTAGACATACTTAAAGGCATGAAAGGGCAGTAAGCATCAGGCTGATGTCAAAAACCTTTGTTTCTAATCTGCACACAAGGGACGTATCTTATTGGCAAAACTAACAAGCCAAAATCACAGAATGGTCTGGGTTGGAGGGGACCTTTAGATCATCTAGTTCCAACCAGATGGGCAGGGACACCTCCCACTAGACCAGGCTGCTCAATGCCTCCTCCAGCCTGACCTCCAGGGAGAAACGGGACATCCACAACCTCTAGATGGGCAACCTGTACCAGTGTCTCACCACCCTCACAGGAAAGAACCTCTTTGTTCTATCCAGGCTAAATCATAACATCACAGTTAGAATAGATTTCAAAGCTTATCTACAGTGACAGGGACATCCTGCACTAGATGAGGTTGCTCAGAGCCTCAACAAGCCTGGCCTTGAATGTCTCCAGGGATGGGGTGTTCACCATCCCTCAACTAGACCAAGTGATTTGGTTGATTTTGGTATAGGAGCTCAGATTGCACAATGAGAGCACTATTTTAACACGCAAACATGCCACAGGCAGAAATCCTGTAACAGTGAAACAAAAGGGCAAATACAGAAACGACAGCACAGGCCATCAGAAGAGAGGCCTGAAACCACCATTTATACACACTAAGTGTAAGTGAGCCCACGGCACGTTATTGCCCAGACAATGAGTGAAATTTATTCAAAAGGATCACTCGAGGTATTACTGGTAATTCCAAACCATCTCCCCTGACACCCGCCGAGACCACACGCACACACGCGTGCTTTATATTCCCTTCCAAGCCCGTCACGGCAGAGCTCGCCACACAAACTCGCTGCAGCTCATCCTCTGCGGCCTGCGGCTCCTCAGCATCGCTGCCATCCCCTCGCTCACCTTCTCGTCCTCCAGCCGCACCCCCAGGCTGTCGAGGCCCACGATGGAGTAGTAAGCGGCCTGCACGTCGGTGAAAGGCCGCTCCAGCGCCGCCCTCAGCCGGGTCAGGTCGCGGGGGGTGAGGCGGTGGCTGGGGGCGAGGGAGCGGGCACCGGCGAGGAGAAAGGCTATGGCCACCGCCGCCACGAGCAGCCGTGGGCCTGCAGAGAGAAAAGCGAGTTACCCCATAGCCCAGCCCTTCCCCATCGCCCGCTGCCCGCCGAGACCCATCCTCACCCGGCGCCGCCATGTTGCCGCCTGCGCCACGGCACCGCTTCCGCCCCGCGCCCCGCCCCGGAAAGTACCATCACTCTGAGAGGCGGGGTGAGGCAGGAGGGACGGAGCCTGCTGAGAGACAGCTTCAGCCATACATGAGCCATATATAGAACTGAGATAGCTTGTACAACAGTGGAGAGCTGGAGTGAGAGAGGGGAAGCGGGGATCGGGGGCATGGAGAGCGAACATAAAAGAGTCAGCGGCCGCCTCTCCCCCCAGGTTCGGGAATGGTACAGGCCGGCAGGGGAGGGCCCCTGGCGGGGATGTGGGCTGCGCTCATTGGCTGAGCCCTTCGCCACGTGAGCGCGCCATGGCGCCCTCAAAGGGGAAGAGGCGGGAAAGCGGCGGGAAAGCGCGTGGCGCCATCCTTCGTCTTTGGGCGATGATGGTTTGGGGTGTTCCGTGTTCCTCTTTCCTACTGTCCCACCGGACCCCATTTGTGGGTCACCAAACACCCCATCGATCAACAGAACGTGCAGCCCATCTGATGCATTGACAACTGTGAAATCAGGTAGAGTTTGCAATTAAGTAGCATTCTCATTAGCTTAATAAAAGCTTTGACCAAAACCCTGTCTTTGTTAGCTAAGCATTCATCTTTTCAACTCAATAG
>VZTY01004226.1:105618-135173 GCA_013400935.1 Turnix velox
ATATATATATAAAGTTATATATAAGCAGTTATCATGCCAATGTCCAGGCAGGAGGCCATAAAAGTTAGAAGGAGGGGAATGTGGCTTATACACCTTATCAACGCATGATGTAGCTGGTCTGAAAACCATCCTGCTCAACCACTGACAAGAGAATCATAGAATTATAGGATGGTTTGGGTTGGAAGGGACCTTCAAGATCATTTAGTTCCAACCCCCCTGCTATGGTCAGGGACACTTCCCACTAGACCAGATTGCTCAATGCCTCATCCAGCCTGGCCCCAAACACCTCCAAGGAGTGGGCATCCATAACCTCTCTGGGCAACAGAAGATGCAGCTGGTATGAGTGTGGGTTATTCTGCTGGACTGCTGACAGGGCACTGGGCAAAGCAGCTTTGATGAACTTCAGAGACCAAAAAATGGGACACAGTGAGGAAGAGGAGTGGATAACAGTGAAAGACCACCAGAGACTGCTGACAACCATCTCACTTCTAACTACTCCTGCTCAAGTGAGCAGACACTTCTGATAAAAGTTTTCCCAGGACTGTAATGAATCTTCTTAGAAAATAATGAATATGTAATGCTCAACCCCCAATATCTACTGGGGCAAGACATTCATGGGATTGTGCCATGTTTGAGGACACTGCCCTCTGCCTTTCCAGCTGTAATAATGATCTGCTTTCTCATACAAAATTCTATCATAGAATCATAGAAGGGTTTGTGTTGGAAGGGACCTTAAAGATCATCCAATCCCCCTGCCATGGGCAGAGACACCTCCCACTACACCAGGTTGCTCAATGCCTCATCCAGTCTGGCCTTAAACACCTCCAGGGATTGATGGGGCATCCACAGCCTCTTCCAGGCTCATTTTCAGTGTCACATCCACCCAGGACACAGTGACCTCTGCCACCCCTGAGTGACCAGCAGTGGGTGTCAGCCCCTCCTGTCAACCCTCAATAACCTTCTGCACTTAATGAGAGCTGATTGCCGTGTCTGGGCTCTTTTGCTGCTGCTTGCCAAAAAGCTTTCTTTTCCCAGCAAAGCCAGGGCAGACAGGCCAGTGCCCACTGCAGGCTTCCTCAAGGAGTGGGATATCATATCCCTCGTCAGCCTGGAGTGGGCAGTTTTTGTGTGATTCATCATTGAGATCCCAGGAGTGATGCCCTGTTTGGGGTGAGGAAGTAATTACCCTGGGCAGCATCATCAACCACAACTCTGCAACACTCAGATTCCTCCACGGAGGTGTGTGTGGCTTAAGGGATCATTTCATCCATCCCTGCTTTAGGGCAGTCTTATTTTCCACCTCTTCATTATTTTTTCCCCTGTTTTTTTCCCCTAAGTACTAAATGAAATAAAAGGCGAGTGTTAAAGTTAAGCCCCAGCTCTGCTTGCCAAACCCAAATCTCTCAGTTAACCATCCATCTCAGGCTGGATGATTTCTCCTGGAGAATAAATAGCATTGTCTGTTTGCCCCATGTTTATTATCTCATGTGATTCTCAGAAATGGCCACAGCCATGCTATTGAGAACCTCGAGTCCCCACAGTGAAGCAATGCACACATCCATGTGCACAATGTCCCCTTGGCATGGATAGGTGGGCATCTTGATCCCCATCTCATGGCAGGAACACTGGAAGCTGTGTGACAGCCCATCCCACAGCTCACTGCCCTGCTGGATGGCCCCAGAATTTGGGGGAAAGGGCTGTGCTTCCTCCTGCAGAGGGCACTGGGAACATGTGCTTTTCTGCTTTCCTGGGAAGATCCCTGGAGCTGGAGCCTGCTCACATCCCATCCCACCACCCTCCATTTCCACTTTTCCTGGGGTTTGGAGCATTTGGTGTAACGTGGATGAGACTCTTGGAAGAAAAATCAAGGAGCTACAGAGCTGCTTAATATGGAAAACAATCTCCAAGAAGGCAGCCTGCTCTCTGCTCTGCCTGGCTGCCCTTGCTTCTCCCTCTGTGCTGTAACTGTGGTGATGTTGTCTCCTCTTTGGGTGACAGCAAAATGGGGTTGGGACAGCTCTGCTGGGTTTACAAAGCCCAGCCAAGATGTGCTGCCCATCATCTCTATTTGACAGTGCCAAATCACCAGTTTCTCCTAAAAAAAATTCCTTCAGTTATCAAACCTGGTCACGTCTGACCACCTCAATGCTGGAGATGCTCACAGCATGGATGGGCACATGTTTGAGGATACAGGCACCCATCCATCACAGATGGGAAAATGGGTAAAGGATACAGGCACCTGTCTGTGCTGTGGATGCCCCCTTTTGTGGGTTACTCCCCTTTCCACCTGAGAGATGTAGCTCCTCCAAAGTGCATTGTGAAATCCTGTCACTGTGGCTTTCCTGGGGGAAGGGAAAAATGTTCTGTGTCAGAGTGTCAGATTTTGATAGTCTGCTCAGAAAGGGCTTTTGTTTTGCTGAGCTGGGTTTGCATCACCTTATGGCTTGCTGTAACCAAAAGACGCATTTTGCCCAGCTGCAATGGCATTTCCCATCCCATTGCCCTTCCCAGAAAGCAACTGGGCTGAAGGGGAGATTTTTTTGCCCAGGGCTGGAGCAAAGTGAAACTGGAGCAAAGTGAAACTAAAAGTGATCTCAAAATCCCTTGTGAGATGGCATTTCTCTTCTGGTCAAGCTATCAGGTGGGCATCTGGCCTTTCCCCACCCTGATTCAAGTTCACCATGCAATCCCTAAGGATGCTGGGGGACCCCTCTGAGAGCCTGAAGAGTGGCTGACCCCCACCATTGCCCCAGAGGAAAGATCTAGAACCTTTAGCCTTGGGGTCTTCAGAGTCTGCCTGGCTCCAGTGCCTTCCCCCAGTACTTCCCCCCCTAGCACTAGCACAGCCTCAAGAGAAGGCTGGAGACCTTCAACCAAGCTCTTCTGCTGTGACAGATGGAAATGGGAAGGGTTTGGGGTTTTTTATATGAGATGAGAGAGAAGCAAAAGGCTACTCACTTGTGCAATTAAATGCCTGAAATGTGGATTTTATTTCGATATAATGGGATGGATATTGCATGTAAAAGAAGTACCAGATGGTGGTTAAAACCACATTTACCAAGTTCTAATAACCATATGTTTGATCTGTAGCCCATGGAGAACTGCAGACTCTCATTACAAAATAGCTCAGGAGCTCTCACTCCAGGCAGAACCTCTGGCTGGTCCTTGCTGTGACCTCTACAGGGCAGCAGAACTCACTGGCCAGGGCAGGACTCAGTCTCATGAAGCAGCTCTCCAGCTGCAGGGTGCTTTGCCTCTCTCTGAACTTCAGTTGGCTGGTGATGGTGACAAAGATGGAGGGACAGGACGATGGGGAAATAAATCTACTAGGTTGGAGAGAGGTGCTACGACCCCTCAATAGGGTCCAAGAAAGGGGAAGATCTCTGCACACCCCGGGGCAGAGCCCTGCTCTGCTGTCCTATTTGGTGCCAAGGGGCTTGGAGGAAGGAGGGTGGAGTCCAGAAGATGGAGGGTGGAAGACAGAGGATGGAGAGTGGAGGTGGGAAGGTGGGAAGGTAGAGAGGATGGAGGTTTGAAAGTAGAGGGTGAAGGTTGGAGGGTGGAGGTTGGGAGATGGCTAGTGAAAGGTAGAGGATGAAGGATGGAGGATGGTGGAGCAGGAATCTGGGGTATGGCTCCTTCTCCTGCCCCAGTGGGAGCCTTTCTTAAACGTGTGCAGGTGTGGGCAGGGAAGGAATGGAGTGAATTCAGAGAGGACTGCAGATCTTGCCCCCATCTGCCTCCTCATACCTACTGCATGGGATGCACGGGATCTGGTTGACTCAACCCTGCAGCAGCCCCAGGGTGGGCAGTGCACAGCACCAGCAGCACATCTGGGCTGGATTTGGCCATCACTCATCTGAGGGAAGCCCAGGATCAGCAGGACAGTGAGCCCCTAAACCTGTGGGCTGTGCCCCAGCCTCCCTCCTCCCAGCTCTGCCTGTCAGCAGTGCAGCCAACCTTCCTTCTTTGGTAAAGATTCCAACAATTCCCTTTTTAGGCTTAAAACCACCAGTCCTGGGAAGGAGCTGGAGCCCATTTCCCAGCCCCCAGCCCCGCTCTGAGTGAAGGGGGCTACGCTCTGTTCTCTGGCTGCCTGCAAATGGCTAGAAAGCCATTTGGCTAGAAAGAGTGTCCCTCATTGGGATGCCCTGGCAGCTCCAGCATCACTGGAGGGGCACAGTGTGGCTGCTAAACCTGTTTTCACAGAATCACAGAATGTCAGAGATTAGAAGGGACCTGAAGAGATCATCTAGCTCAATACCCCTGCCAGGGCAGGAACAGCCACACCAGGTCACACAGGAAGGCATCCAAGTGGGTTTTGAATGTCTCCAGAGAAGGAGCTCTTACACCTTCTCTGGGCAGCCTGTGCCGGTGTTGTCACCCTCACTGTGAAAAAGTTTTTTCTTATATTTCTGAGGAACCTCCTGTGTTCCAGCTTGCATCCATTGCCTGTTGTCCTACCATTGGAGATCACTTAGAAGAGCCTGGCTCCATCCTCCTTTCCCAGGAGCACACCTCACCCCAGTCAGAACAAAGGTATTACTTCACTGGCCAGGCTCTGCTTTCCTTATTACTCTTTCCTTATTATTACTCCCAGAAAGCCCTCCCTGCTGAATCCCATCTGGCAGACACTCTTTTTTTTTTTTTTTGTTTTGTGTGTATTTAAAAATTTCTTATTAAATTATCAATATGTATTTTCCTGCAGTGCTGTTTGTCCTTCTCTCCCCACCCCACTCTGTGAGGGTTGTTGAGACCCAAGCCAGTCCCTTCCACTTCAGTTGTCACACCTGTGACCTCCCTGTGCACCCTGTTCCTGGAAGCCTACTGTGGGACTTTCCCAGTTAGCCCAGTTCCTGCTCTGGGAGAGGCAGGGGTTGGCAGTGCCTGCAGCATCCCAATCCCCTCCCGTCCCCCCTCCCCCGACAGCGTCCCCAGGGCACAGCATCCACATAGAATCATAGAATCATAGAATAGTTTGGGCTGGAAGGGACCCTGAAGATCATCGAGTTCCAACCCCCCTGCCATAGGCAGGGACACCTCCCACTAGACCAGGCTGCCCAGTGCCCTGTCCAGCCTAGTCTTGAACACCCATAGCATCATCTCCCATTAGCAAAGTGATAACCCCTCCTGCTCCATGCTGCTCCAATGATGTGATCTTCATCCCAGCACTGCCCAGCCCCAGGCAGGAGGATGGATGAGGAGCTGGGAGCAGGATGGGAACTCACTGAAAAGCTCCAACAGATGGGTTGTGTTTGCACCATTCCCATTGTACATGTTGAAACTATCCTGTTTTTGAGGGGATGATGTCAGGTTTGGGCTCCTTGTCCAGATTCCCTCTGCCATAGGGAGGGAGATGGAGTGGAGGAGGTAAGGGTGGGAGAGGAGGCCATGGGGAAAGGGAGGAATCTGGCTTGGAGACTCAGAAAAGTCATACACCTCCCTTTCTATCACATGAGAGAGGGGATGAGGCAGACAGGTGAAATGCTGCTCGACTCACTGCTTTCCCTGGCTAAACACTCTGTCTGTCACTTAATAAATAACTATACAAAGAGCTAAATCCAGCCACAGAATCATCAGGGAAACAGGGCAATAATTAACAGATAGTCAGTAAATTAAGGTGCAATAAACTACCATCTGAGACATGGAGACATGAGAAGGGAAGTCTGAGCAGGGAAGGCAGAGTGAGGACACCATGCCCTGAGTGGAAAGTGGGGGCTGAGGGGCAAAGAGATGGCTCCAGGGCTGTGTGGAGATGTCTGGAAGAGGTTGTCCAGAGAGGCTGTGGATGCCCCCTCAATCCCTGGAGGTGTTTAAGGCTAGGCTGGATGAGGCACTGAGCAACCTGGTGTAGTGGGAGGTGTCCCTGCCCATGGCAGGGGGTTTGGAACTAGATGATCTTTAAGGTTGCTTCCAACCTAAACCATTCTATGATTCTGTGTTGGGGTGATGCCTGGGCTCTTGTTGCCCTCCCCCTGCTCAGGTGTGACACCAGGGGCTGCCCAGGCTGTCCCTCTGCAGGACCACAGGGGGTTAACTGTGGGTGCTTTGTCCTCTCGGGGCATGCCCAGTGCCTGTTTCCAGCACAGCTCAGGTTCCTGCCAGCCCCAGGGAAATCCCAGGGAAAGGCCCCAGGAACCTGTTACACAAGGCAAGGGGCACATTGAGCCATTGGTAGGAAATGGAGTAATTTCCCATTGCCCAAGAGCTCCAAAAGAAAAAAAGCTTTGCCCAGATTGGGTGCATGATCTTGTGAGAGGGAAGATGGAGACCTGAAGGCTAGTGAGTTCTTTTCCCCCTGAGCAAGGACTGACAGCCCCTAATCCCTACAGCCACCAAGAGCCAGGGTTCAGTCACAGCAGAGCTGTTTGGCTGATGACAGGGCTTTATGGGGTGAGTGCTCCTGCCCCAGTGAGCCCAAACATGCTCTTCCAGCACCAACCTGCTTCCTGCTCAGCAGCAGCCACACAGAGAAGATATTTGTCTTTGGGTGATCCCTATAAAGCCTGGGCAAGACACATTCACCTCACATTTCATCCCACCCTGAGCCAAAGCTTCTTTTTCCACACTTGCTTATGCCGCTAGTGGGGCAGGAGCCAGCAGAGTTTGTGGCTGGGGCAGGTTTATTCTGGGAAAACCTGGAAGGATCACTCTGGGAAGGCACAGACAGCCCCACACTGGTCTGGATCAGGCTGGAAGGTTTGGTTTGCAGGTCCATGTGGATCCAAAGTACAGAGGAAAAGCCACGTGATGGACCCCCAGATTGGAGGACAGTACAGTCACCACCTGGAGAAACATCTGCCCAGTGGAAAGCAGCTCCATTGCCTCCAGCCTGCTTGCGGGGTGATGCCCTGAAGCATCTCCCCTTGGCTTGTCCCTCAGCCTCAGGTATGGCTGCAGGGATGTCTTGTGCAATAGAATAACTTTTTAAGCAATTGAACAACCTTGTTTGCATCTTGTGCAAAAAGCTTCCAGAAAACACAGTGCAAGAGCAGAGGAAAGAGGTGCAAACATTGCCAAGTGCCCAGCCCAGCTTCCCACCCCCATCCTCCCCAAGGGTTTAAATGCCCGTGTCCCCAGGCTCTCCCCACCCACACCTCTCAGGGACACAGCAGCATGAAGTCGGTGGCTGCCCTCCTGCTGGTGGGGATGCTCATCCTGTGGGCAGAGCTGCCAGCAGGTATGAGGTGACTTGGGATAGGGTAGAGGGAAGAAAAGCAGAGTAGGAGATGGGTTTGCATGGGAAGGAGATGGGTTTGCATGGATCCTGTGGGATTGGAGGGGAGAGGAGAGGCATGTTTGCTGGGGAGCATCTCTCCAGCCCTCCAGACATCTTTCTCCTCTTGCAGGCAGTGCCTGGTCCTGTCCACCTGTCCGATTCGTCTGTGCCTTGCACAACCCACCCAACAAGTGCTACAGCGACCGGAACTGCCCTCGGTACCAGAAGTGCTGCCGGACCTTCTGCGGGAGGAAATGCATCTCACGCCCACCCGCCATCCCCGTTTCCTACGGTAGGGGAGCTCCCCATCCTGTGCCCACCTGTAGCCGAGGGGTGGGGGGGAATTCAGTGACAGGGACTTTGGGCAGGGAGCTGTGTCCAGCTCTCAGAACCCTCCACTCTCAGGCTGGTGGGGGGATCGATAGCCAAACTTCCAGGCTGAGGTCACACTGACCCAAGTTATTGTTTTAACTTTCCCCAGTATGAGCCCCTGTTCCCAGCACAGAGCAGGTGCCTTCTCAGCATCCACGTGGCATGCTGGCACCTGCCTGCCAGCCACACCTCTGCCAAGGCTTGTCTTGCCCCATGCCAGCTCCCAGGAAGATGGGGACTGCCACTGCCTTCAGAGAGCATCTCAGCTCCAGGATCACCCTGTTTCAGGCTGCAAAGAGACTTGGAATGCTACCCATCACCCTCTTTCTCTGCTTTCTTGAAAAATAAAAGATGTTGTCTCAAGGCTGTTCATGATGTGCAATTAATTTCCCCAGTTCCTCCTGACTCTTTCCTGGCATGTGCTCCCACCCCAGAGCTCCTGCCTGGGGAAGAGATGAAAACAGTCTGGCTGCACACCCAGAGTGTGGGTGGGGGCTGGTTTGGGGGAAAAAATCCAGCCAGAGGCACAGAGATCCCAGGAGGAGAAAATGATGGGAAGGGGCTGGATCAAAACATGATGGGACAATTTGGGGGATTCTCCTGAAAGGCTGTAAGGTCTCTGGAGAACAGCATGTTCCCCCAGGCAAACCCCAAGACAGGCAGGGCTGTGGGCAAGGGACTGACTTTTCCACCAAGGGGATGCAGGAGACAGAGCATCTCTGTGGGTATCCCCTTTGGGACACAGCTGGAGGGCAGAGGAGATGGGTTACACAGACCTAAACCTCAAGTGGTGCTGGGCCCTTCAGTCCTCACCAAACCCAAGCTGATGGGGGAAATTCACCTGAGGAGAATTGGCTGGGAAAGCCTTGGGCCAGGACACAAAAACACAGCTCCAAGGGGTTCTTCTAACTTCTGCTGAGCTGAGAGCTGGTGGCAATCCCCAAAAAATGCTGATGGGAAGAGAACGTGTGTGCAGCATGAGGAACCTACTCAGTGAAAGAGCAGAGCCAGTCATTGCCACCAGGCACAGCAGGAACACAGCATCACCACCCCGTGCAGACAGTGCCCTCCCCACCCTCGTTAGATGGAGCCAAGGCTGATTCCAGGCTGGCACAACTCATCATCATAGTCTCAACCAGTAGACCCAGCCCAGACTGGGAGAGGAGCCCACTCTGTCTGCACACACTGGAGAGAACAGAATAGAGAATGAGTGAGTGCTGGGTGACACTGGAGAAGCAGCACTTTGCCTCCATGGCATTTGACCTGCAGGTCCCAGCCAGGTAGACCCCCCAAGAGCCTGAGACAAGCAGCATTAATAAATACTCCCTACTCCTGCAGGACTTAATTTAGGAAAGCCCCACACAGCAGGTAGAGGAGGTGGACCAGTAGCCATGGGGGACTGCCATGGTTTAGTGTGGGCTCTGTACCTGAAGGTAACAGAGATGCTACATCACTGAGGGTGAGACTTGTCAGTCTTGGAGACAGCAGGGCATTACCAAGATGGGTCTGAAGTCATCAGCATGGAGAAGCCTGGGGGACACCACAGCAGCAGTATATTGAGCTTGAGGTCCTCTCTCTGTGGTAGAAAATAGTGAAGTCAGCACAGGTACCATACCACCTTCTGCAGTGGGTGAGTATGACCTTACTGTTGTCCTCTTAGTGGCCCCAGTGCAGGGACATGGCAAAGCTTTGGTGGTCACTGCCTCCAAGCACAGAGATTACAGCCAGGCCAGGGTAAGGATGAGCTTACCCTGCTTGTGCAACCCAGGGCTGTGTGACTGGGGAAAACCTTTTTCTTGGCTTAGGTTGCACATGAGTGTGGGTGGAGGGTGGTGATGGGCATAGAGGAGGACCTGCTACAAAAATCCTGCATGTGGTAGAAATCCCAGCTTAGCTGATAATATTTTCCTTCTGCCCCAGCTTTCCTCAAGTCCCTAAATTAGAAAAAGGGCCCCGGGGAGCACTCAGAGAAGCCATTAAAAATAATTAAAATAAACCAGAAATAAATAAATAGAGACTGGAGAAATAAACCCCAGCTGCACAAGCCCTAGCCTCCTGCTCTGGCTGTGCCATTGCTGCTGGTGAGACAGTCAGTGCCTGGGACATGAAGCTCCCAGTGTTCTTGTAACACTGAGCCCATTTGGGAAGAGTCATCCAGAGTTTTCCTCCTCTCCTAGCTGGATTTGGACAGCAGGGATTTGTCTACATCCCTGGCAGCAGTGGCTGCAGGTCTCCGTGAGCCACAGCCATCTGCAGGCAGGAGAGCAGCAGCTCTTTCTTTGCATGAGACCCACACAGGGTCTGAATTTCCCAAAAAGACCTTAGGGGCTGGATCCTTCTGAAGGAGATGAATATTTTGGGTCTGGAACAGCAACAGGGTGCATAAACCAGCCTCGCTGCCCTGTGGTTGCTTCAGGTTCCATCAGCCTGGCTGGGTCCTGCTGGGATGGAGTTGGACAATGGGTTTGTCTGCTGTTTCCCCCTTGCTGTCCTGGGGGAAAAGGCTGCTCCAGCCCCAAAGCCAGCGGGGGAAGAAAAGTGGCTCCTGACTCTTTCAGCAACTGCAAGTATCAGGTTCAGTTTTGCTTTGATTCCTGGTGTTTGGTTTGCTCTCCTACCTCATAAATATTCAGCCTCCCTCCAGATGCTTGAAAAAGAGCCTGCAAACCCTCCCTGACCCCCTCCGTGTTGGTGGGAGCAGTGCCCATGGCTCCTGGCCCCAGCCCACTGGGATCTGGCCCCACAGCACAGGAGAGAGCACACGGCCAAAGCCAACAGCTCATAAAGAAGCCCCACGCTGAAACACACTCCCCCAGCATGGAGGGAGCAGGACCATGATGGGAAACAGCCTGTGAGGGTGTGGGTCAGGAGATGATGCCCTGCAGTCCTGCAGTGGCTCAAGAGGAACAGCCTCAGGGGTGAGGGGATGAAGCTGCTCCCTGGGAATTTGGAATTTGTGGACACTAGGCTGCCCTGAATGTGCCAGGCACTGCATGTTCCATACCCAGCTGCTGTCCAAGGGCAAATCTCAAGGGATTTGTTGGAGCCCAGATAGTACTGGGGTTAGAAGGAGGCTTTTTGAGGAACCTAGTCTTTTCCTGCTCCCTTTCCCCACCAGACAGAAGCAGTTACCCATCCCATGTGCCCAGTCAGCCTGTCACCAGCAGGGGACACACACCTGCACCCCAGGGATGCACCAGATCCCAGATGTTCCTGGACAACCCCTCACTGATGGCTGAGCTAGGGACAGAGAAGTGTCTGAGAAAAAAAAAAAAAGAGACTTGGAAAAAATTAAACCCTGAAAAACCCGCATTGCAGGAAGTTCCATTTTGAGCAGGACAGTGCCCTGGGGTGAGGGGTGTCAGGAGGGTGGAACCAGAGATCACAGCAGCCCCCTTCAGAGCCCCCCAGGTGCCCATGCGACCCTACAAACCCCCAGTTCCTGCTCAGCTTTCCCATTTCTTGCCAAAATCACTCCAGAGCATGTCAGCATGCTGTCATGTAAGGAATCTCATTTGGGAGAGGCTTTTTCTTTCTTTTCCTTTCTTTCTCTTCCTCTCTTTCTCTCTGTAGATACAAACCAGACACAGGCAGGTTTTATTGGGTGTGAGGGCAGAGCTACCCGCATCTGCTCCCTCCCCAAAACCTGTGCCAGAGTGGATTTGGAAGGCTTAGGCTGTTTGTTTAGGGTATTTTTCAGTGCGCACCAAGGGGGACTTCTGTGCAGCCTCCTGCCCCCAGCTGTGGCAACCCCACATGGAAAGAGAAAATTTCTTCCCGAGGTGGATTTGGGGGCAATGAGGGGCTCACTGAGCTCCCAAGCCCGAGATGAGGGGTGTGATGCTTCTTCCCTCCACTGTATTGTTGGTTTTTTTGAGAACTGACACCCCATTCCCAGGGGAACACTGCCCATAAAACCCTCAGGAGGTGCTCATCTCCTTCTCTCTCAACCTCCATCACCTCAAACCCCCCCAGCAAGGCTGCAGTTCCTGCACATTCCTCCCCCTCTTATTCCAGGTGACTGAGCCCTTTACCTGCCTGATCTCATGGGATGGAGAGTGATGGACAAGTCCTGGCCTGGTTTTGCAGTATCCCTCTCAGTCTGCCTGCACCCCAACCCCACAGCAAAATAGGGATTGCCCAGGAAACTACAGGCCAGTCAGTCTCACCTCTGTGCCTGGCAAAGTCATGGAGCAGATCCTCCTAAAAGGGATGCAAAAACACATGGAGGGTGACACAGAGGTGATTGGAGGCAACCAACATGGCTTCACCAGGGGCAAATCATGCCTGACCAATTTGGTGGCCTTCTATGATGGAGTAACATCATCGGTGGACAAAAGGAAGGGCAACTGACATCATCTACCTGGACTTGTGCAAGGCATTTGACACTGTCCCGCATGACATCCTGGTCTCCAAACTGGAAAAGAATGGGTTTGATGGATGGACCACTCGCTGGATAAGGAGCTGGTTGAATGGTCGAACTCAAAGAGTTGCAGTCAATGGCTCATTGTCCAAGTGGAAACCAGTGACGAGTGGTGTTCCCCAAGGATCAGTACTGGGACCAGTGCTATTTAACATCTTCGTAGGAGATATGGACAGTGGGATCGAGTGCACCCTCAGCAAATTTGCAGATGACACCAAGCTGTGTGGTGCAGTTGATACACCTGAAGGAAGGGATGCCATCCAGAGGGACCTTGACAGGCTTGAGAGGTGGGCCCAAGCCAACCTCATGAAGTTCAACAAGGCCAAGTGCAAGGTCCTGCACCTGGGTCGAAGCAATCCCAAGCACAGATACAGGCTGGGTGGAGAGTGGCTTGAGTGCAGCTCCGTAGAGAAAGACTTGGGTGTGTCAGTTGATGACAAACTCAACATGAGCCAACAGTGTGCACTCGCAGCCAAGAAGGCCAACCAAATCCTGGGTTGCATCAAGAGGAGTGTGACCAGCAGGTCAAGAGAGGTGATTTTACCCCTCTACTCGGCACTGGTGAGACCCCACCTGGAGTATTGCGTCCAGTTCTGGAGCCCTCAACACAGGAAGGACATTGAGCTATTGGAGAGGGTCCAGAGAAGGGCCACGAAGATGATCAAAGGGTTGGAGCAACTGCCCTATGAGGACAGGCTGAAGGAGTTGGGGTTGTTCAGCCTGGAGAAGAGAAGGCTCAGAGGGGACCTCATAGTAACTTCTCAGTACCTGAGGGGGTCCTACAGAAAGGCAGGGGAAGGAATTTTTAACATAATATCAGATGGGAGGACTAGAAACAATGGATATAAATTAGAGGGGGATAGATTTAGACTAGACATAAGAAAGAAATTCTTTACAGTGAGGGTGGTGAAATACTGGAACAGGTTGCCCAGAGAGGTTGTGGATGCCCCCTCTCTGGAGGTGTTCAAGACTAGGCTGGACAGGGCACTGGACAGCCTGGTCTAGTGGGAGGTGTCCCTGCCTATGGCAGGGGGGTTGGAACTCGATGATCTTTAAGGTCCCTTCCAACCCAAACTATTCTATGATTCTATGATTCTATGAAATAACTCTTCTGGATGCCTGGGGGAGGCAGGGAGTAGATCCCCTCAATGCCACATGCAGAGCAGCATTGATCAGCAAGATTGATTGGGTGATTTTTATAGGAACAGGAGGAAATTCCAGTGATTTTAGTGCTGCTCCATGCCTGGGGCAGGTGTCATTTGCTAATACAAGGTATGATCAGGGCTCACAGCTTAGCCCCACACCTTTGTGCTACAGTAGAAAAGCCCTGGATGGTGCTGGTGGCTCAAACACAGGAGAGATCAAGCCCTGCAATGTCAGTGACTGACCCTGCTATCACATCTGCAATGAAGCAGAGAGTCCCTCCAGCAGTGCAAACACCTCTTCAAAGACCTGTGATGCTCCCCCACAGGGGATAGATAGTGCTCTATCCCACTACCACCTCAGGACCAGCAGTCTCCAACCCCCACAGAATAGCTGTTCTGAGTGAGACTCATTGTGACAGAAATATTTGGGATGTCCAGCAGAAACAAGAAGTCAAAGCATCTCACCATCTCCCTCACCACTGCCTTCAAAGTGTCAGGCAAGGTTGGAAACAGCCACGTGTGACCAACACAGGCATCAAGAAATGTTTTTTCTTAGGACATTTTGATGTTATGCTCTTATTCTCTCACTCCCCACCTCATGCTCCTCTGGCTACTCAAGAGCCTCCATCCATCTGTCTGCTGAGAATCCCACAGCCTTCTTTACATCCTTTCTGAGATGCTTGCCCTAGGAAGCAAAAAATAGACTGGTTAGGCCAGTGAAGAATTAAACCCCTCTTCTGGCCTTCTGAGCTGTCCATCTACAGCCCTACAAAGGGGATTTTGGACCCAAGGTCTCCAGCCAGAAAAAATAGAACTTCCCTAAGAAGGTCTGTGAGAATCATTGAAGCTATGATGCTCTGCAATAGAATCACAGTGCTAAGGGGCTCTGGTCCCTCTGCTCTGCCTGCTTCTGCACTGGGAAAGCCACCCTCCTGCCTGGTCATCAGCTGGGGCTTCTCAGGAGACCCCAGCCCTGTGGCCAAGACAAGGGTGTTGAAATCAAATAGGGGCTTTGAAAATCTAAATGCTGATGTGTCCAGGTGGTGCCTCAGATCCTGCTAAATCCTCCTTCTAGTCTTGTTCATAGCCTTTGCTGTGCCAGCTGGGACAGGGAGCTCTGTCCCTATTACTGCCTAGGACCAGAGGTGACAATGGGGAATCCACGTGAAACATGGTAATAATTCCAAGATACAGAACATGGTTGATGTCTCCAATTTCTGTGGTGACTTGGAAGCAGCTTTTACATCTTTCTCTATGTTTAGAGCTTATTCTTACAATGTTTTTCATCCTTCATTTGTTCTGGGGAATATTTTGGATGCAAAGACTGTTGCATTTAGTGAAGCATCCAGCCAGCAATGCCAGAACCTGTTCCCTGCCAGATGTGGTCCCGAGTGCCCCTTGGAATAACAGGGATCTAAGGCAGCACACCCTCTCTGCACAGCATCCAGCATCCTCTGCTCCTACTCATCAGCCCAGCACCCCTGATCTCATCTCTCTCCATCTGCATCACTGGCCAAAGGTGTCCTGAGCAGGTTCTTCACCCACAGGGATGGAGCAACTCCCTCCCCCATGAGCCCTGGCCCATATGGAGTGCAGCTTTGCAAATGCACAAGAATCTGTTCAGGAGTTCACCATAGTTTAAATCAAGAGCTTGTGTTAGTTGCACCCTCTGTGATGCTTTTCCATCCTAACTCACATCAAATCATCACTGGACATTTATTGTTTCTGGTTGTGTTCCAGTTCCTCCAGGAGACAGCAATCAGAGGGCCCCTCACTCACCTCCTTTTTCTCCTGCCATCCCCAGGCTCAGACTCATCTTTCCCCTCAGTTACCATCCCTCAGAGCTTCCAAACTCAACATCCCCGCCAGCATACCCCACCAGGAGCTGAGCTGGACCAATCCCCAGAAGTGTGAGGGCTCTGGTTGTGCCGGGGGCAGCAAGACCAGACCATGGAGGTGACACTAGATGGAGGTAACAAAAGGACAAGCAGCATGGCAAAAGGGATGCTGGAGGACGCCAGCATCCCTGCTGACCAGCAGTTGAAGCTCCCTGCTGCAATTTAAAAAGCTGCTGCAGCCTCAGGATAAAGTTTCCAGTACAAACACTTAGAGGTTTTCACTCCAAGCTGATGTTCCAAGACTAATACCTCAATATTCGTTTAGGGAGTCTGCTTTTCTGTGGGTGTAAATTGGTGTACCTCCACTGCCTTGGAGAGCTGATTTATATCAGCTCAGATGCTGACCCCAAATTTGCAGTTTGCACAAGTGTTCCTGCCAATAAAACTGTTATTTAAGGCATTCACAGAAAGTGAACCCAGGAGGGATGTGAACACGGTCCAAACAAATCTAATTAAAGCTTTCATCCAGAATATCCTTCCTTGCTATAGAACAATAATCTATACACTAATACTTGTCCTCACTTCACTGTGGCGAAAAAACTCAGTTTTTTTGAGTGCCAGACTGAGCACTCAAAAACTCTGCCAGCTCCAGGACATCTCAGAGCAACCTTGGTCTTCCTCTGCGTCCCCATTCTTATAGTGTCTTTCTGGTTGTCTCTCAGCTTTGTAAAGAAATTCCCTGTTCAAGTCAGAGCACTCCAGCTGGGCTGCAGCAGAGCAGAGCCACACACTGCTGGCTGTGCTGGGGAAACAGCTAAAGGAAACACCCTGACTAGAGCCCATGGGGACCAGGGAGAACAGAGGTGCCAGTATCTTGTGTGCCACAAGCTTGCAGAAACACAGTAGAGCAGACCAGAAGGCCAAGCAAATCCCAGGCTGCATGAAGAGAAGTGTGACCAGCAGGTCAAGAGAGGTGATTTTGCCCCTCTACTTGGCTCTGGTGAGACCCCACCTGGAGTTGCTGTGTCCAGTTCTGGAGCCCTCAACATAAGGACATTGAGCTGTTGGAGTTGGTCCAGAGGAGGCCACCAAGATGATGAGAGGGCTGGAGCAGCTCCCTCCTGAGGACATGCTGAAGGAGTTGGGGTTGTTTGGGCTGGAGAAGAGAAGGCTCAGTGGGAACTCATAGTAGCTTCTCAGTACCTGAAGGGGGCTACAGAAAGGCTGGGGTAGGACTTTTTAATAGGATGTGTGATGGAAGGACTAGGAGTCATGGATGCAGATTTGAAGGGGATAGATTTAGGCTGGAGAGAAGAAAGAAGTTCCTTGCTGTGAGGGTGGTGAGACACTGGAAGAGATTGCCCAGAGAGCTTGTGGATGCCCCCTCCCTGTGGGTGTTTAAGGCCAGGCTGGATGAGGCACTGAGCAACCTGGTGTAGTGGGAGGTGTCCCTGCCCATGACAGAGGGGTTGGAACTAGATGAGATCAGCAAGTGACATGGCAGGGACTGCATTTGCACCAAATTCAGCAGGACCAAGGCACACAGCAAGGGAAGGGAGAACCTTCTGCTGAGTATTCCATGATGTATGAGTATGCACTGGCCTCTGTACTAAGAGGATGAGCCACAGGATTGATTCTCACATCACAGTGATAAGGCAGCCTAAGGGGATGCTGAACTGGTACAACTTATGATCTCAAGTGGGAGCTAAGGACCAGGTCTGCAAAAGGCATCTCTGCCTCACTGAAGTCTGAGGACTTGGAGGTCACAGTCCCTTGTTACCCTAGTCTATTCACATTTTCTCAACTCCTTTCTGACTTTTTCTCCTTTTCAGCCAACATTAAGTAGGAAACACCCCATCACTCACCTCTTTCTTCCTCACAGTCTCTCCAAGAAGCTAAACAAATAATTCCAGACCCCCTGAATCACCTTCTTTTCATTTGCCCTCCTAAAGCCCCATGTTTTTCTGCAGGATTCCAGCAAGATGACCCTGCAGGCATTTTCCAGAACAGAGGAAGCTTCAGACAGCAACAAAAAAATGTGTAGAATTTGGCCTATTCTGTTCTCTTACCTTTTGGTGACCTCTAGGAGGCTGCAGACAGGCAGCATCTTCCCTTGCTCCCTGGCGTGCCCTAGAGCAGCTCCTGCCAGTCTGGTTCAGACTGTCTGCTGGAGAACAAGCTACAGAAATGGAAAAAAAAATAGAAAGAATGAGGCAGGTGAGGGGAAAAAGATGACTTGGCTCCTAATGGAAGAGTTATTTCCATGCACATTCCATGTGCAACCAAATAGCTGGAGCAAGATCTGTCTGTGCAAGGTATGTTCCTCATCTCTGCTCCCACCCCAGCTGGCTCAGAGCTCTGCAAAGATGGACCAAGATGGGCATTACTGACAAGCCCACAGCCCAGCAGTTGGTGCCCTTCAGGTATGCACAGCTGCTGAGGGAGTCTGACAGCTCAAGAGGATTCCTAAGTTATAGGTCTGAGTTAACTGTATTCACCCATGAGGTTTTGGCCACTGTGTAGTTGGACAAATACGATAGAATATCTGAAACCTAAAACTTGACCTCAGTCACACTTCATTTTCCCACTCTTTACTCCTATCCCTTTGTGTAGGATTTGCCTAAGGGTGATGACAGGGAGCAACAGATACCCCCCAGGATATTCCACTGTGCCATGAATGCTCTGCCTCGGGATGATATCTCCAAGGTACATGCAACCCAGGGAAGGGCCATCTGAGGGATAGAGTAGATTTCATTGCATTTCCACCCTAACCATGACTTTAACCTTGGCCTGGAGGGCTTGTACAGTAGGAGTCAATCAGTTCTCTCTCTGAACCTGAAGGAGGGGGTCAATCAGAGGGCTGTGGGAGATGCCATTGTCTACACATGCCACAGGTGCCCAGCATTGCCAAGCATTCCACTGGTTTCTCCCAGACAAGCAGGACACACACACTGCCCTCTCCTCTGTGAGAGTGTTTTATGAGCATGGCAGTTGAAATTAAAGAGCAGGAGAGCTGTAAACAAGCTAATCCAAGTGTCTCTCTGGGGCCTTGTCAAGTCATCTTCAGCTACAGTCAACACCCCTCACATCAGCCAAAGCCCAGCCCAGCCGCTCCAAGGGACCCATGTGCTAATGGCTTTCAGGTGCTGCAGCAAGACATAGAGGAAGAGCACAGGGAAGGTTCTTCTTCCCACATTTGTCCCTCCTGAAGTCCCCTCAGCTGGCTCCTGGCTCTGCCCTCCAACATACATTTCACTGCATGATGCTGATTCCAGGGCTACCCAGCATGTGTTTCTACAGAGTGGTTCTTGCCATAGTGGCTGCATTCTTTCACCCCAAAATTAAAGTTAGATCAGGGCCAAAAGCAAAAAAGAAAGTGTGCATGCCTGTCAAAATCAACTGAGCTTTTTAATAGAATTCCACAGACCATTTCCTGCCCATGTCTCTTCTCCTCTACTTCCCTCCCCTTTCCCACTTGAGCCAAAGCCTTCCTCTGAGCCAGCATCCCACCTGCTCCTAAACCAAAAGGTCCTGTGCCACATTTTCCAGCAAAAGTGATGAGGAATTCAATAGAAAAAGTAAAAGGTCAGGATGGAGTCACGCCAGGGCAGCAGAGCATAGCTGCAGCTGGGAATGGACTTTGAGAAAATGTCCATCCTCCCCAGTGACAATCCTCAGATATCCTCATAGAGATGATAAACTGAATGAGGCTTGCCAAGGAGTCCTCACTGCAGCTCTGGAGCCTGAACACCATTGAAGAGGCAATGGCAACCCCAAATGGCAACCAGGAAAAGCAAGAACCTGGTTTTCAAGTGCAAAGGAGCAGGAAATCAGGTAGGCAACCATCCAATCTATGACGAACTGGGCCACTGACACATCAAGCAGGCAACAAAACAAAGAGCCAGTGATGAACCCAGCAAGGCACCATACAGCCAGCAGCAGATGTGTTCAATTAGCCCAAGAGCCAATATCCAACCAAACACCAACCTAGCCAGCAAAAAGTAGACAATAGACTACTTGTTCCATCAAACAGCTGAGTTAATAGCAAAAACGTGCAGGGAGTGAGTGAGCAGCCAAAAACCCACGCCAGCCACTCAATAAGTCAATTAACCAAAGACCCACATAATCAACCACTTAAGTGGAGCTGAGCAAATAACTCACAATGAGTTATTTATCCATTGCATTTAGCCTCTAGTTTTGCTTGGGCCATCACTGAGAGCACACATCAAGTCTCTTCAATTGATTTTCAATTAATCTCATTTTGGCTTGTTTGCTCAGTGCGAGGCTGGCCAAAAGTTAACATTTGAGCTGCACTCATTAGCTGTGATTGCCCAGGAAGATTACATGTTGCTCTCTAGTCTCAGATTAGATAAGCAGAGTTTTGCCAGTGAATCTCAGCCCCAAAAACATTCAAAGGAGATCTACATCAAGCAGCCAGGACACGGCCATCACATTATTCAAAGAAAGAGCTCAAAAAGCTGTTATTGAACACTCATCCAGCCATCCAAGAGGCTCAAGTAAGTAGTCCCACAGGAAGAAGTCTACAAACAAGATTGGAGAGTTGGAGGGTTTGGGTTCGGCGTCTTATGGGTTGGGTCCCATTTCTGCAGATGTTCTCCATCCCTGCAGGACAGGTGTTGAGGACAGAGATCCATGAGCAGGAAAACTCCTCTGCAGTGGGTCCTCAGATCCTGCCTGTAGCAGGCAGTCCCTTCTGCAGGACCTCCTGGCAGACATCAGCTCCTGATTTATTGTGATTCTCACAGTCTGAGAAGAGCCTCCATGGTGGCATGGTCAGGAATACAGCCAGACCAGCCCTTTCTGACAAGGGCTGGGACATACAAGACTCTGTTTGCATCTGGATGATGCAAGAATCACTAGAGCATTAAAATAACAGCAACATTGCAGTGATAAACCCCAGGTACCTAGGAGCTTCTGATGAAATACTGCATCCCACAAGCCTTTGAGATAAGAGCTGCACAGTGGCATGCAGCCCAGGACTGTTGTTGTCCTCCTTGTGGAGCAGAAATGCCTCCCTCCCCTGCTCCACATCAGGCTCTTCCACTTGCTTTCAAGATACCATAGGTCTTCTCATGCAGATGGTCAAACATAAGCCCAGAGAAAGCTCTTGTGGAGCCTCACACCATAGCAGGATTTTGCCCATACTGTGGCTCATGTTACACTTCACGAAACCAGATGCTGCCAACCCTGATCTCGGGTGTTCCTGATCTAGGTGTTCCTGCTCTGGCAGGGGGATTGGACTAGATGATCTCTCCAGGTCCTTTCCAACCCCTGGCATTCTGTGAACCCATGGCTCTTTCTACATCAACACTATAGATCCTGGGGATTCCTGGCCTTTTTCACTCCTAATGGGCCATGAAAAGAAACAAGCCAGGCAGAGCTAGCTCAGAGCATGGCCCCAGACAGCTAAAGGAGCTATATAGCATTCTCCTCATGAGGTAGCTGTGAGTGCTTTGAGTTTGGTGCTGGCAGCTCAGCTCTGCCAAACCACATTGTCAACTGCTTCTCTGCTGCCTGTGAATCTTAATCCCACAGGCACTACGTAACCAGCAGGAACCACCACACCATCTCTGAACTGTAAAGTGGAGTATTAGCAGAACACCTTCAATACAAGAAGGACATTGAGCTGTTGGAGTGGGTCCAGAACAAAGATGATGAGAGGGCTGGAGCATCTCCCTTCTGAGGACAGGCTGAAGGAGTTGGGGTTGTTCAGCCTGAAGAAGAGGAGGCTTAGGGGGTACCTTCAGTACCTGAAGGGGCTACAGAAAGGCTGGGGTAGGACTGTTCAATAGGATATGTGACGGCAAGACTAGGACTAATGGATACAGATTGGAAGAGGGCAGATTTAGGCTGGAGAGAAGAAAGAAGTTCCTTGCTGTGAGGCTGGATAGGCACTGGAAGAGGTTGCCCCGAGATGCTGTGGATGCTCCCTCCCTGGAAGTGTTTAAGGCCAGGCTGGATGAGGCACTGAACAACCTGATCTAATGGGAGGTGTCCCTGCCCATGGCAGGGGGGTTGGAACTAGATGATCTTGAAGGTCCCTTCTAACCCAAACCATTCTATGGTTCTATGATCTCCTGCATCTCCCAGGGGCAGTCATAGGGACTGGTAGAGATGAAGACTAACAGTGTTCAGCTCACTCCAGCAGCCAGCTGGATCAAATGAGCCCTACATGCCCTTACATCCTAATGAATTGCATCTTTTTTT
The DNA here is from genome assembly GCA_013400935.1 of Turnix velox. Lineage (NCBI taxonomy): Eukaryota > Metazoa > Chordata > Aves > Charadriiformes > Turnicidae > Turnix > Turnix velox. Next base: position 126,844 of record VZTY01004226.1, read on the forward strand.
TGCCCACAATTAGCAGTGGTGTAGCTGAGACCTTATTGCTTATATATTCAGCCACAAAAAATCATTATCCTCATTAGCCTTGCAAATCCAGCCTGTGTTTTCAATCTAGACAGCATCTCCTACAGCTCCCACTGCACATTTGGGCTAAGAGCTTGACTTTCAAAGAGAATTGACCTCTCAAAAGCCAAGCTTGGCTGCAAGCATCAAGCTTCAGCTTTGAGACCAAAGAAAACCCACCGATTTCACATTATTTCCATGCAAAGCTATAAATCAGCTCAGGCTTGGCTTGACTCTTGGCCAAGGCTTGACTGAAAGGTTCATGAACCTTAAGGAATCTTTTGACAAGCTCGGCCTGAGATTCAAATTTGAAATGAAACCCCAAAACAGTGAAACTCTGCTAGGTTCCATGGAATTTCAGGTTTTGTTGTGAACATTTCATGCAGCTCAGGGGACACAGTTACACCAGCAGAAACCCAGTCACTCCTTAAAAATCAATAGAGCTGGCCTGAATTCCTGCCAGTGTAAGAGCAAACAACCCAGCCCAGAAAGGGAGTTATTTTTATTCCCTGCCTTCTGTTCTGCTAGAATCTACCCAATAAAAGTTCCGAGCCTGAGTCCAGACTGTTGAAATACAAATGCCAGTAGAGCATAAACCCCAGCATGTGTCTGGAGGAATTTGTGTAAATCAGTGGGGTTATTCCAGCTGCATGGAGCTGCTTCTCATGTGTGACTCCATCAAGCTCAATGAAAACCATCAAGAACCCAAGAACTTCCCTCCCCATCCCAATCTGCTATTGTCCATAGAGAAGAGAAGCCTTTACTGGGACATTGCTCTAAATGGTAATATCAGAGATATCACCTAGCCAACCTCAGACAGAGGTCCCTGCAACCCTAAAAGGCTGCCCATGCTCCCCCAGTACAGTGGTGGGTGGACCCAGCAGGTCCATCAGGCTGACTCCCACTGCCTCTAGGAGTAAAGGATGCAAATTGGAAAAGGGTAGATTTAGGTAGGATCTAAGAAAGAAGTTGTTTATTGTGAGAGTGGTGAAACACTGGAACAGATTGCCCAGAGAGGCCGTGAATGCAACCTCCCAGGAGGGGTTTAAGGCCAGGCTAGATGAGGCACTGAGCAACCTGGTGTAGTGGGTGGTGTCCCTGCCCATGGCAGGGGGGTTGGATCTACATGATCTTTAAGGCCCCTTCCAATCAAAAAATTCTATGATTTTTCACACAGCTTCAGCTCCAATAAGGCAGATTGAGTTTGTGCTTTGGAAAGGAAATGCTGTGGGTATCAGGGGATGCCGTCCTCCACCCTTTTTCTAATTTTTCAGCATATCTGCAGTGGTGGGTCACCATCAAATTGCTCCAAAGAGGAGGACTGATGTGAAGTGATGGGCTTATTTACCTCCTTTCAGTCCCAGCACAGAAACCCATATGTATAGGTCTGGCTGGCTCCTGCTTCTCTGCTCCATGGCCTCTTGCTTGCACAACAGAGAAATCCTGGGCTCTAAAGCATGGCACAGCAGCAGAGCAGATCCTGCCAGCCAGGTGGGGAGCTTCTTTGCCCACCAATAGCACCAGCTCTTTCAACAGCTGGTGCAGTGTGTGCTGCAGCCCTTGGCCTGGCACTAATTCCTACTCCTTCCCACTGGAAGACAGCAGGAGTTGCCTACACTTGCTTATTTTAAAAAGCTTCTTATTGCAAAGGTTTAAGACTTGTCAGGAAGAGCCTGAAGCTGCTTATTTACCTGGGGGACTCACAGCAGCTCCAGAAGTGGAAGGAAGAACTCTTGCTCCCTGCTCTCCATCTGTGCCCCAGCCATCCCCAAAGGCTGGCAAGCAGCTCTCCTTCCATAGCTCAAATGAGCTGAAATCAGTACCCAGAAACCAACTGGCTTTCATGGACTGATCTTATCCAGGTGTAAAGAAATAGGAAACATTTTGATCAGTATGTGTAGCTCAGTTAGGAGATCATCAGACTCCTAAACTGAACATCAAGGTTCAAGTCTCAGTCCATGCCTGAAGCTTGTCAGAGTTGGGCAAATGGGTGGATTCAATGATCTGAAAGGTCCCTTCCAACCTGAATGATTAGGACCTTACAACTGATCTCAGTCTGCCAGATCCTCCTGCACTTACTTTATTCCCACTGTCTTTCCCAAGGTGTTTTGGTGCAAGCACCCTTCCATACCTCAGGAAAGGAGGTCCTCTAAGACAGACAGCCTATGGCTTTGGCAGCCATCATAAGTCATCAACATAAGAAGGATATTGAGCTATTGGAGTGGGTCCAGAGGAGGCCATGAAGATGGACAAAGGGCTGGAGCAACTGCCCTATGAAGACAGGCTGAAGGAATTGGGGTTGTTCAGCCTGGAGAAGAGAAGGCTCAGGGGGAACCTCATAGTGACTTATCAGTATCTGAGGGGGTCCTATAGAAAGGCTGGGGTAGGACTTTTTAATAAGATATCTGATGGGAGGACCAGAAATAATGGATGTAAATTGGAAGAGGGTAGATTTAGACTTGACATAAGAAAGAAATTCTTTACAGTGAGGGTGGTGAAACACTGGACCAGGTTGCCCAGAGAGGTTGTGGATGCCCCCTCTCTGGAGGTGTTCAAGGCCATGCTGGACATGGCACTGAGCAGCCTGATCTAGTGGGAGGTGTCCCTGCCTATGGCAGGGGGGTTGGAACTAGATGATCTTTACAGTCCCTTCCAACCTGAACTATTCTATGATTCTATGATCATCCTACCAGTACTAGCTTGGCTCTCTGCTTTCCCTGCTAGTCTCTTCAGAGGAGTTAAGAGGGAATTCCTTGCTTCCTGGCAGCCTCTTGCTGATCATTCAGTGCAGAGGCACTGAGATTTAAGCGTTTGTCCACATAAGATCCATCACTGATCTGAGTAAGTAATAGTGCCCATCTCAGAGGAATGATCAGTCTTTGAGTGCTGGTTGTGCTAGGTGGGCTCCTTAAGTAGACAGGAACCTTAATGCTGATGGGTAGCGCCTTATTTGTCACTAATGCTCTTGTTCATTTTGTACTTGCAGTACAGTTTTCACAAAAAACACAACAGTAAATGAAATATTAGCTCTTGTCCTACAAGGAGAGAAGTCCAGGAACCAGATGAGTGATGAGAAAAGCCACACCATTGCCAGAGAGTAGCAAAAGAAGCACTGAGGTGGAGGATGAGCCAGTAGCCAAGGGTGATAGCAGAATGGAGGGTTCCTACACTGGGATACCAAACACAGAAGGCCAATTTGAGTGGTGGCAACAGGGCCCATTGAGAGAACCAAGGGGTGATAAGCCAAAAATTCACCCAGGGAGCACAGATAGTAGGAAAAAGAGCTAGAAAGGGGACCAGAGGCAACTTTCACCACATCCCATCCAGAAAGCAGGGCAAGAAGCACATCTTCAGCTCAAACAGAGAAGCTGAGCTTAAACATACACCAGGGTCCATGGGTGAGGTCCCAGGTGAGGCTGGTCAGGGCAATTGAGGTGCATTGAGGTGCATCTGAAGGTGCTTCAGGACACCTGGCAGACATGGGGGTAATAAACTTCATTTGGCCAAGATGTTTAGAGGCACCAGGACCCCCCTCACTTTCCTTGTCAGTAGCACAGAAGAAGAGTTTTCAGCATCCACCTCCCATCTTGTTAGGGCTGTGAACTCTTGCTGGAAGGTGGTTTCAAGGCTCTGCTGTCATCAGACTCCCTCCCTGGCAGCATCAGCTTCTAGAGCAGGCCAGGGTTCCCTCAGCAGCCATTCTGGCTGGGATCTGGACCAAGGATCCCTGAATTCAAGGGAGGAACTGCATGTTGGATGCCTTGCAGCAGACACCAGGGTTTGGCCCTGGAGCTCTACGTGCAAGGGGAGAGAGAGCCCATTGGGGAGCACGAATTGGACATGAGCTGCATTTTATCTTATTGGAATATGTTGTGGGGGTGATGTAATCACTCATTGTGCTTGTACATTTGGGATGGGGACAAGATGCTGTTTATCTTGAGCTGTCAAGTCAAGGAAGAAAATTATTTGGGACTTCCCATGCAGGACTTGCTGGAGCTGAGAAGTGAGAGAGATGTGACTGGAAGCTGTGAGGATTAATGGCCCCTCTGCTGCTGTACAGGGCGCGAATGAATGAAATTCTGTTCCCCTTACAAAGGAATGCCATTAATTCAAGGGGAGATAGTCCAGATTTTTCTCCAGTGTGATGAAAGCAGAATTTGGCCCTTGATCTTGCACAGAAAATGCCTGTCTGGCAAGTTTTGAGGCACTTCTTTCCATTTCTCTTTTGATTTGATTGCATTTTCTTCTGTAGGTACATTTCCCCTCCCCTCTCCCCCCCCAGTAAATGCAGAGAGAAAGGAAAAAGAGGCAGGCAGGAGATTAGAGATCCTGGACATCGGAAGGGAAGGAAAAATGACTGAACAGAGGGAAGCTGTGCCTGGGAGAGAAGCTGCTCCCCCCAAACAGTGGGAGAAGATGTCGGGGTGGGGAAAAAGTGCAGGGAGTGGGAGATCTCTGGCACCTTTGTCACCTCTTTGGCTGGAATTCATAAATAAATACTGAGTTGAGAGGAACTGCCTCTGCTCACCAGCAGCCCCTCTTTGTTGCTCAGTGGAATTTTTGATGGGAGTGGGCCAGACTGGATTCTTGTTTGTGCACATTCCTCTTCTTGCTCCAGTTTTGGGATGGTGGCAGGAAGCAGGGGATGGCAGTGTAGTCGTGTGTGGCCAAGAGGGATGACAGGCACCCATGGCTTGTAGCGGCTTCATGCCATGTGCTGGTGTGGGAGAGGGAGGCAATGGAGAATGGGTGATGGGAACAGAGCACAGGGGCAGGGTTCTGTAGTGCAGAGTATCAGGAGGGTGATCTGGGAGCACTGGGACCAGCTCTGAGAGCTGGGCAGGAATGGGAGCCCAAGCAGATGTGGGTGTGCCATCTCCTGGGAAGGCAACAAGTCCCTGGGGAGCAGGAGGAGGCAGTGACTGTCCTTTTTGAAATCCTGCAGGCTCACTGGTTCTACACATGCCCATTTCCAAGCAGATGAGCATCCCTGGGGGATACCCAGAAGGGACGCCACACACGAGTCTGGCTGTGCCCAGTCCCTCTCCTCTGGGGGGTACCACCATATTCCCAGACATGGGGTGCTGTGGGACCCCACCAGAATATGAGGAGTTTCTGCTCAAGTTCTTTAAGCAAGCTTATTTGCCATCCATCACATGGACAAGGATAACCTCATTCCCTAAAAGAGGCCATCAGTGCCTTTTCTTTGGGAGCAGTTGTGCTGTGTGTCACCCAGAACAGTGGCAAGCTACACTGCCTACCCCGATTTGCCACCCACGTCCTCCTGGAAGCTTCTCCCTGTGGGCAGGACACAGAGGTACAGCAATCTACAAGCAGAAGCAGCAGATGTTTGTTAAAAAAAAAAAAGGAAAAAAATGCAACAAAAAAAAAATCCCAGGCAATAATCCAGAATTTTGCTGATATAAACACAATACCAGCACTCAATACAACTGAAATAAAGACAAAAACATCCCAAAGACATAAAACATCAGGCCCCTTGGAGAAGGGCCAGGCTACATGCAATGAACTCAGAGAAATGAGTGCTTAACCCCTTTTCAATCTCTTAGACAGTCCAGCTCTGGAAGATTTATAGTGCACTGAGTTTGAGATGATGCCAATGGCATCCTGGGGTCTATTGAAAGGTGTCATTAGAAGGATGAGAGAGGTTCTCCCCCAACTTTACTTTGCCCTGGTGAGACCACATCTGGAATATTGTGTTCAATTCTGGTTTCCTCAGTTCAGGAAGGACAGGGAGGGTACAGCACTGAGAAACAAAGATGATGAAGGAATTGGAGCATCTTCCTTATGAGGAAAGGCTGAGGGAGCTGGGTCTCTTTAGCTTGGAGAAGAGGAGACTGAGGGGTGACCTCATTAATGTCTATAAATATGGAAAGGGTGAGTGTCAGGAGGACAGGCTCTTCTCAGTGATGTGCAATGGCAGGACAAAGGGCAATGACTGCAAGCTGGAACACAGGAGGTTCCACAAAAAAATGAGAAAAAACTTCCTCATAGTGAAAGTGAGAGAACAGTGGCACAGGCTGCTCAGAGAGAGTGTGGGGTCTCCTTCTCTGGAGACATTCAAACCCTACCTGAAAGCCTTTCTGTGTGACCTTGTCTGGTTGTTCCTGCTCTGGCAGGGGGATTGGACTAGTTGATCTTTTGAGGTTCCTTCCAATCACTGATATTTTGTGTGTGTGTGAATTAGGGATATTCCTCTGCACATCCCGGTCCTTTAATGATGAGCAAAGAGAATCACAGCTACCCTGCAGATACCTATCTGACTGTCTCCATCCCCTTCTGGTAGGACGTGCAGCCCCTTCCTCACCTTCAGTCCCCACACCTACTGCCAAATGCCTGGCTCTCAGATTCCCATCTATCCCACCCATCCCCATGAGCTGTTCTGGTAACTGGTTCATCCCTGGGATGCTGTTTTAGGAGATCAGGATTGTCAGTTCAGTTCTGGAGCCCTCAACATAAGAAGGACATTTTGCTGTTGGAGCAGGTCCAGAGGAGGCCATGAAGATGATCAGAGGGCTGGAGTAACTGCCTTCTGAGGACAGGCTGAAGAGGTTGGGGTTGTTCAGCCTGGAGAAGAGCAGGCTCAAGGGGGACCTCATAGTGACTTACCAATACCTGAAGGGGGCTACAGATCCTTAATAGGATCTGTGATGGAAGGACTAGGAGTGATGGAAGCAAATTGGAAGAGGGGAGGTTTAGTCTGGAGATAAGAAAACTGTTCTTTCCTGTGGGGGTGGTGAGATGCTGAAATAGGTTACCCAGAGAAGCTGTGGATGCCCCCTTAATCCCTGGAGGGGTTTAAGGCCAGGCTGGATGAGGCATTGAGCAACCTGGTGTAGTGGGAGGTGTCCCAACCCATGACAGGGGGATTGGAACTAGGTGATCTTTAAGGTCCCTTCCATCCCAAACCATTCTATGATTCTATGGTCTTTTAGAAGAAGTGCTGCCTTGCTCCCCATGCTGCACTGGTGCTGTGCTGCCAGACACAGGAGTGGGTACAATCTTGTGAGGGCAGGCAACAGGGACGTGAACTCCTCTCTGCCGGCGCCACTGGTTCCCAAGCCCCAATTAGGGTGGTGCTGCAGGGACCAGCCCGGCGCAGTGGGATCCTGGGGTCGGGTCAGGCTCCAAGGGCCAGCTGTGCTCCAGAGACAGCACTGATGAATGTTGACAGGACTTAAGGACACCTGCTACTTTCAGAGATTTTTCTCTTTAGCTAGTGAGCTTTCGGAGGGGAGTGTGTGTGTGCTGACAGGGGCAGATATCACTGGAGGGTGTTGAGGAGGGAGCAGGAGGGAAATCTCTGGAGAACCTGTCAGGAAGAATTTTTCTCTGCTGCTCACCCTTGCAATGGGCACCAAGGAACTGCCATCCCATGGACATAGCCTGTGTGTGCTAGCTTCAGCTATGAGACCTTACCATATAGAATCATAGAATGGTTTGGCTTGGAAGGGATCATCTAGTTCCACCCCCCCTGCCATAAGCAGGGACACCTCCCACTAGATCAGGTTGCTCAGTGCCTTGTCCAGCCTGGCCTGAAACACCTCCTGAGAGGGGACATCCACAACCTCTCTGGGCAACCTCTTCCAGTGTTTCACCACCCTCACCATAAAGAACTTCTTTCTTATATCTACCCTCTTCCAATATACTTTGAAGCCAATTAGTAGCTTTAATTTATGGAGACCACACACTTGCCCAAACCCTTGTATTTATGCTGGATGGCTTCCATCTCAGAATCTTTCTTGGCTTTCTGTAGATTTCCAGAATGTTTCCAGGGCTCTGCCTTCCCTGCCCAGCCCCATGGCCATAGGGGAGCTGGGAGGATCTGTGGCCAAAGTATCGAGAGGGAAACTGAGATACGAGCTTTTCCCATCCACTGGAAATGTTTTGGGCAAAGCCCATGCTCCAGGCACAGGAGGAGGGGCTGCCTTAGCTCATGAGACACTGTGTTCTGCACTGTGAGTGCAATACAGAGAGGGACAAACTTTTTTCATATCCTCATGGACTACAGCTAAGATGCTGCATCCTGATAGATCTAGTGACCTTGGTGGGTTTGCTCCAAACAGATGCTGGGGAAAAAAAAAAAAAAAAAGGATCTGTATATTCATTTCACCTCCTCCACTAGAATGATAGTACTGTAGAATAGCTTGAGTTGGAATGGACCTTTGAAAGCCATCTAGTCCAACTTCTCCTGCCACGAGCAGTGACATAGAATCATAGAGTCATAAAATAGTTTGGGTTAGAAGGGACCTTAA
>VZTY01004226.1:135460-168581 GCA_013400935.1 Turnix velox
GACCACATCTGTGGGCAACCTGGGCCAGTGTCTCACCTCCCTCAGTGTAAAAAATGTCATCTTTCAAAATCACTCCCTGCACAATTGGCAGGGGTCCAGGTCTGGGCATCACCTCTGTGCAGGAGCTAGGCATGGGAGATGAGCTGCTGCTTTGGCTTGAGCAAGCCTTTGGTGGTCACTGGGGTCTCAGTGAGGGCCAAAAGGTGTTTTTCAGCCCGGGAGACACCATCCCATTCACAGTCAGAGGAGATGAGCTTCCTCTTTAAAGAAAGTATGGAGTGGAGTGATGTAGCTCCATGTTGGCCAGCTCTCCTTATGAATTTCCAGACATGATATATATGTATGTATGTATCTATATATATATCGGCTGTTTTGCAGCCAATGGGAAATTAAGGCTGTTCTCAACTTCATTCCCTTTCTGTGCAATACCCCTGCTCCACTTTTCTGGCATTCAGTGGACACATTTCTTAGCCCGTAGCAGAGGAGAAGCCAAGAATTCAGCAGGCAGTGAAGGTGTTTGATGTCTTCTCAAACTGCTCCCCTGCCTCTCCAGGAGGGTTGGAGTGGTGGGATCATGTGAGAAGGGCTGGAACGAGCATCACAACACATATCCCCCCGTGTCAAAGCGTCTCCATCTGACACTTTCATGTGCAAAAGGCAAAATAGAAAGACACCCGACCTCTGAACTTTGGATGGGCCCTTTCACCACCTCAAAGCAGTTGATATTATCTCTGTTTTACCTCCTTCCTCTCTTTGCTCCAAAGCCTGAGCACTTAACGCCAAGTCCGGTTCTCATCACATCTGCTCTTTAAAAGAGTTGGGAGGTCCCAAGACCAATCAGGCCCAGAGTCAGGACTCTGACATCTGGTTCAGCCTCTTCTATGAGTCACTTGGGGGAGCTTGGGAAAGTCACACAACTATTCCTAGCCAGTGCAGCTGACTGCTGGGGTGGAGCGAGTCCTGTCCCAGCAGGTCTCAGTTGGCTTCTCTTCTCTATAGCTTCACCTCCAATCACATGCCAAAGGCCTCTTCTGATAGAAAGGACCTTGCAAATGCCCCACAGTCTGATGTCCCGTGATGGGAACACTAGGTGTCCCATGCCAGCGGTACTCTGCCATCCCATGTCCAGCAGAAGAATGTGCAGGGATGCTCCTTGTGGTCTTGCATGTGCTGTCAAAACTTGGGCACTTTCATATTATGCTATTTTGTGGGATGTAGCTGCTACTCCCCTCTGCCTTGTGGTCCAGTCCATCCCACTATTTTAGGGAGATTTCAGCTATTTTATTACTTTTGTTTCTCAAAACCAAAGCCTGCTTGCAGCTCCTTGCCATGGGGCTGGAGAAAAACTGGCAGTCCCAGCTTCGCACCAAGGTTAACCCAGCAAAGCCTGGCCCCATGTGTGCTAATTGTTTGCAGACTCATTATTTCCCTTCCCTGGTCTTTTTTGTTCCCTTGGAGGGGCTGAGAGCCACAAACCTTGTGTGTGCAGGGTCCCAAGGAGAAGAGCAGTGCAGGAATGGGGGATGGCAGCTCCCAGCCAGGGGTTGTTGGGAGGGATTTTCTTCTACTGGGGCTTTGTTTTTCCATCTCCATCCAATGAAATAAGCACTTACACATGTTGTCAAGTCCTGTAGATGCAGGTTTGGAGCTTTGCTTTTGCTTTCTGCATCCCCCTGTGGCTGCTCTCAACTTGCTCAAGTGCCACTTCCAACACCCTGAGCTGAGCAAGACCTCAATGCTCTCCTCCTGGGGACACTTTTCCCCAGGGATACGAGTTCCCCAGAGGGACAAAACCTGATGTGTGTGGGACATGGTGCAGCACCATCCCTGCCATGTGTGACTGGGAGTGGAGTTGATCCTGGGGCTTGAGTGGAGCTGTTGAGGGGGATGAGGAGACCCAGTGTGGCAGGAAGAGGGGATCCTTGCAGAGATACCCCTGTAACTCCCCCCTCCTCTCACTTTGTGACCCCAGACATTCACCCCAGCTACTCAGCCAAGCTCAAGGCTTCATGCCTGTGGGATTCATCCAGACATTTCCCCTGTGAGCCTAGAGGCCATATGTGGAATGAGATGGGGCAAGGGGGAGGGAGCATGTTCAGACCCTGTTGTTTCTGCTCTCAGACGTGGCAGTCCCTGTGCAGGCAGCAGCCCAGCACTGGCAAGCACAGCTCAGGCTGCTTTTATGTTTCCTGCCTCTACTGCTCCCCTGGAACAGCTCAGCACCGAGGCACCATGTTAACCAGGAGCCCTGCCAAACTGGCCACGTTCTGGGGAAGGGGGGTGGATCTAAATTCCCAGGGAACCACAACCCCTATTGAGCATCACAGTTTGTAGGCAGTGCAGAGGAAGGGTATGTCAGTCTCAGGAAATAGAAAATCCTGCTCTGCCCTCTCCTGGGTCAGAAGATGCTCTATAGCCAGAATGATGCCATCATCTGTATTAATATCCATGGGGATAGCCCTGGAGGGAGCTGGGGTTTGGATTGGCCTTTCTGGCCCCTCTGCCACAATTATTTACATCAGCAGAAGCCAGATACATCCCATAGGGAAGTTCCTGCCCCTTCCATCTTCCCCTTGGTCTCTGCAGACCCCAGTACAGGTGCAGGAGCTGTGACCAAGGCTGCATGGAGTATCATGCTCATGAAGTGTCTTACCCATCCCATGGCAATTAGCCATACTCTGGAGCAGGGCTTGGCTCCCCTGGGACATTCAAATTTCTGCATTCTTTGCTGCACTTGTGTTGTGGGGAGATTCCTGCCAAACTGGGGTTTTCCCAGATATGGGAGCCGTGTGTGACATAGGACACCTGGAGTGGGCAGAAGGAAGCCCCCCACCAGGGAAAACTGGAAAACTACAGAGATGGAAAGAGGAAAAAGTAGTCTAATGTCCCCAGTCCAAGGTAGGTTGGTCTTTTTTTGAATGCTCAGCCCTGGAGCCCAGTTTATAGAATCATAGAATGGTTTGGGTTGAAGGAACCATAAAGATCATCTAGTTCCAACCCCCCTGCCATGGGCAGGGACACCTCCCACTACACCAGGTTGCTCAGTGCCTCATCCATCCTGGCCTTAAACACCTCCAGGGATTGAGGGGGCATCCACAACCCCTCTGGGCAACCTGTTCCAATGTCTCACCACCCTCACAGGAAAGAACTTCTTTACTTCCATCCCCTTCAAATTTGCATCCATTATTCCTAGTCCTGCCATTCTGAAACCTCTTAAATAGTCCTATTAAAAGCCTTTCTGGAGGCCCCCTTCAGGTATTGAGAAGCTCCTCTGATGTCCTCCCTGAGCCTTCTCCTCTCCAGGCTGAACAACCCCAAATCCTTCAGCCTGTCCTCATAAGGGAGGTGCTCCAGCCCTCTCATCATCTTTGTTTCTTGGAAAAGCCATTTTTGAAGCATCCCCAGCAGGCAGTGGGGAAGCAGGATGTGGCCCAGGTGGAAGCCTGCCTGCTCCTCTCCTTCCCTCTGCATCCCCAAAACTGGCAACTGCCACGGGCAAGATGCAAAGAACAGACATTTCATGGCAGAGAGACACTCACATCCCCACCATGTTTGCAGCCAGGCTGCTTTTTTTGTTCCCCCAAACTCTTAGCTTCTTCCCTGCCTCTGCTGCATTTCAGCTCCACTTCTCTGAGGCTTGCAATAAAAGGCAGGACATAAATAAATAACATTAACAATAATAATAAAAAAAAATCCCCACACAAGCACACAACAAATCAAAATGACCCCGTCTGTGAATGAAGGGAAAGAAAAGGCAGTTCCCTCCCTGGAAGTCTTGAGAGCTTCCAAAAATAGGCAGTGGCCCCAGCCAAGGAGAGCACAGCCAGGGTTTGCTTGGCCAGAGCCAGTGCAGGGAGGGAGCAGCAGTTTCCCACTGCTCCTGCCCTGCTCCTGCAGATGGATGGACAGGGCCATCCCCCTGCCCATCCCCCCAGCCCACTCCTGCCCAGGGATTAAAATCCCTCCAAAACGCAGGGAGAAATTTTATGTTGTAACCCACAGGTCACTAAAACACCTTGCCCTGACACGTGTGGGCATGGTTGATGTTGCAGTCAGGATGGTAATAAGGGTCCTACAAGGGTACACACCCTTAATTTTAGCATCAAGGTGCCTTCAAATCCTCCTGCCAGATACTGTGTTTAGACCTGGAGGATTTTCCTCACTTTCCCAGGAGCTCCCATGCTGTGCTTGGTACATGTGATGGGAACCTTTCCACCTCCAGAAGCACCAAGAGAGTTAGAGGGTGCTGGGGTCACAGGGGATGGCAGAGAGACTGTTCATCCCTGATGCTGGCAGTAGCTCCTGTACCCATCATGCATGTCCCTAAGCTTTGGGCTTCTCCCAAGCCTTGCTGCTGGAGTGCTCCTCACACCAGTCACTGCTTCCCACATCTGGGAACCATGAGTGGAGCAATGGGATGGAAATTTGGGCTTGGCCTCCTGGCTCACCTGTCTCAGCCCTGCATCCCACCCAGGGGCTGCACTAAAACCCTTGGCATCCTTTCCTCTACTTGGAGGTCTCCCATACCTGAGCAGGATGTGCCATCCCACTGGGCACAGGTGGGAGATGGAGATGAGGAGCTGGAACTCCTTTAGAGCCAGCAGCTGGTGACAATCAGGCAGCATGGCCTCCCTGCTCCTCTGGCTGGAGCCACATTCCTCCCTTAACCCAGCGTGCTGCGGTTCAGCACGAGCACACACGTCCTCCAACAGCCCCAGCCACTGGCCAAAAGACTCCAGATGTTGGAGAAGCTGTGCACAGCTGCTGGCCAGCAGCAGCAGTGGGGGAATTAAAGAAACAAAGAATTGACACCCTTTCCTTCTCTTTTCCTTTCTCTTTTCCTTTCTCTTTTCCTTTCTCTTTTCCCTTTCCTTCCCTTCCCAGGGAGGGGAGGTGAGGAGAGGAGAAAGAGAAAAGAAGAGAAAAGAGGAGAAAAGAAGAGAAAAGAGGAGAAAAGAAAAGAAGAGAAGAGAAGAGAAAAGAAGAGAAAAGAGGAGAAGAGAAGAGAAGAGAAGAGAAGAGAAGAGAAGAGAGGAAAAGAAAAGGAAAGGAAAGAAAAGAAAAGAAAAAAGAAAAGAAAAGAAAAAAGAAAAGAAAAGAAAATCACCCCACACAAGCTCCCCTTGGCAGACCCATCCCTCTCTCCCAGCTCTTCATTTAGCAATGGTCCTGCCTGGCCCCAGTACAGCAGTAGGACATTTTTGTGTCCCCTCCATCCTCCTTAGTCCATCCTCGCAGACTGAACCAAGCCTGCGAGGTCACCGTGGGCAGAACCACCAGAACCAGCAGAGATCATGGCTTCACTGGAAAGAACAAAATCTCCCTGAATAATTCAGCAGGAGCCCAGTGGGCTCAGCTGTGCAGGGTCTGCTGGTGAAATGAGATCATGGAGCAGGAATGTCAGGTATTTCCTTCTGCTCCCCAGTGCTTCAGCAGCCCCAGGTAGCAGACAGAGTAGAGGAAAGGACACGTGCTGCTTCCCTGTATCCCTCAGCTGCTGGGGAGCTCTGGGGCCATCTCCAAAGCACCAGCAAAGCCACAGGGCTGAAGCAAGGCTGAGTCTCTGCTGTCAAGATACAGATCTGATGCTGTCAGCTCAAATGGGAAAGGAAATGGAAAAAAAGCCTGCAAGAATTAAGGCGATTTTATGCAAAGATTGGGCCGATAGGGAGCTTTCTGTAGCGTGGGAGCTGGGGAGGAAGCTGCCTCTGAGGGGGCCAAGCTCTGTATTTGAAATAAAATTATTTCCTGGGCCATCAGCCCAGTGTGCCTGTGGGGCATGGATGGGGAGGGCTTCACACAGCCACCAAAACTATGGAATCCCTCCTCTACCACCTCTTGGGGATGGCTGAACAGCCGACATCAGGGCTGGAGAGGCATTACTCCACTAGAACAAAGGGGGGATGCAGGAGTGAAGAGAAAACCAGCCCCCCCAAAGTTGAATTCAGGTCACGATCCTCACTGCCCCTTGGTTTTGTTTCTTCCTTTGTGTGGCTTGTGGTTGAAACTCTAAACCAGCCCATCTGGCCGACCGGCCAACTGGGAATGGGGCTGCAAAGCTGGATCTTGGCGCCAGCCTCACATCACCTAGAGCCCAGCCACTCTGTGCAGGGCAGAAAAGCACACTAAAGCTTTTCCTTTCTACTGTGCATAAGTGTCCCTGCCATTTCCAGGGAGGATGAGGAGGATAAGAGGCAGCCAGCACCCGCTTTGAAGGCCAGGGTGGGATGGAGAATGGAGTGGCTGCAGGGATAATGGCAGCTTTTGGCCAGGGGCTGTGCACGCAATGGGTTTTCATCCTGGATGCAGTTTGAACACAGGCAAAGACATGAGCATCTTTACTTCTTCAGCACACAGTTCCCTGCTATGGAATGTGACCAGCCTGCAAATGCCCCCCAGCCTTCCTCTCCTCCTCACCCCCCCTTCCAGTTCCTCTGACCTGGTGTTTCCAAGCACGAGGTGTGCAAAGCACTTCCCTGCAGCTGCACAGCAGATGAGCTGTTTGCTCACTTGTCTCCACTCTGTGCTCCCTGCCTACACGTGGTCTTCCCAAGAGCAACCAAGCAACTAAAGAAATGGGCAGCTCCATTCTTCCCTTTATTAAACTCAGATTTTTTATCTTCATCACCTCTACCCTTATATCCAGGGACAGGGGGGCAGTTCTCAGCTTCACCAGCTCCCAGAAGTCTATGAGATGGAAATCAAAGGGAACCAAGCAAAATAAGGAGGTGACTCCAAACTGAGAATTTGCTGTTTTGCTTTTCATAGAATCAAAGGATTGCCTCTCTTGGAAGACACCTTTCAGGTCATTGAGTCCAACTATCAACTCAGCTCTGACAAGACCCATTCCTGAATCCTGTCTCTGAGATCTATGTCTGTCCATCTCTCAAATGCTTTCAGGGATGGTACCTCAGCCACTTCCCTGGACAGCCTTTTCCAATGCTCGATAACCCTTTCAGTGTAAAAATTTTTCTAACATCCATCCTAAACCTTCCCTGGCACAACCTCAGGCTGTTTTCTCTTGTCCTGTCTTTCTCTTGCCTGTTCCTTTGGCTATATCCATCCCCTTAGCAGGTAGTTGTAGAGAGCCAGAAGGTGTCCTCTCAGCCTCCTTTTCTCCAGGCTGAACACTCCCAGCTCCCTCAGATGCTCCTCATAAGGCTTCTCACTTTTACCTTCTTCCTCATTACATTGGTTTCTGAGCATCAGTTAGGAGGACTGGCAGCCACAGCACTTGCCACAGCTACACATCAGCAGGGGCAGGATCTGACCCCTCTTCCCCAGCCTCTGCAGTTGAGTGTTGTGGGGATGCCTGGTAATTATACAGTGGGCTGAAGTGTTGTAATTAGGGTATCTAATTGTTTAGCAGCAGGAAAATGAGGATACAAAGCAGAGCAGTAGGACTGCACCTGGACAGTAGGACCAGGAACATGGGGAGCAGTGGGGTTTGTTCCCCACAGCTCTTGCCTTGAGAAGGTCTCAGTGTCTCACCTACAGAGCTGTGAGGCTCTTGTATTTTTACCTAGATGAGGGATACAGGAGTTTTAATCCTCCTGAGAGCTCTGCCCAACTCCCTGCCTGTGATGGGACTAGGTGTCATGACACTGACAGCTTGTCTGCTCTCACCAGATAGACAGATAAAATTGGTTACCCAGAATGATGTAATTAAAGGCAGGAGGAAGGGCAGTGGTTCTGGCTGAAAGCCCTCTCTCTCTAGCCACCAGGTCCTGTTGCCCTTCCTCCTTCTTACAGACCCCAGCTCTCACCCAGCCCTTGTCTCCACTGCTGC
Source organism: Turnix velox (assembly GCA_013400935.1). NCBI lineage: Eukaryota > Metazoa > Chordata > Aves > Charadriiformes > Turnicidae > Turnix > Turnix velox. The sequence goes on from VZTY01004226.1 coordinate 143,250, forward strand.
TGGAACAGGGATGCATCCCAGGATGAACACAGGGAGGACTAGGATTGCTGATGCATTTCAGGAAGGGGGTGGGGGGCAGATGGCTTTTTTTAAAAAAAAAAAAAAAACAGAGAGAGAAATCAGTTACCTGCCAGGAAAAAGAAAATAAAAATCAAACATATTTTCCATTGTGTCTTGGCTGTGGTAGAGGGGAAGTGACAGCCATGGAAAATGGGAGGGATTAGGTAATATGCTGGGATGTAAATAAATAAATTAATGGAAGAGTGGGGGTGGGGAAAGATCCCAGAGCAAAATCCACACCATCCTTCACCCCACCACCTTCTTCCAGACCCAACACCCTCCCCACACTTCCCCCCAAATTCCCTGTGATGTTGTAGGGAAGAGACTGCTGCAGGCAGTGTGCTGTCCTGCTGAGTGCTGGCACGAGCAGCACATTTTGAAGCGTGGTGAGAGATTCTGGGAGCAATAAAAAATGGCTTCACTTTTTTTTTCCCTTTCCCTCCACTCCCCCCTTTTTTTTTTCTTTCTTTTTTTTTCTTTTTTTTACTTTTCTTTCATGTGCTGCATTTCCTACAATCTGATTTTCTTCTCTCCAGCAAATCCAGGTTTCAGGTTCCTGAGCATGGGGCTGTGGTTTGAGAGGAGCAATGGAAACTCCTTTGTGGTGGGAAGGGGCCAAAGGCATGGGGATGCCAGAGGGGAAGGAAAATGGGGCTGTTCTCATTGAGGTATGGGGGCTTATAGGGGAAAAGAGCTAAACCCTCTTCTCTCTGCTCTGTACTGAGCATGTTTTTAATTCAACACATCTTGTTCTCTGAGTGAGATGATTCTTCTGGAGCTGGTGGCATCTCCCATGCTGGAAGAGGAGAACTTGGAGGGTCTCATTGTCCTAAGGACACCCCAGACCTCACAGGAGTGTGAGAACTAGGTTTGTTGGTTACTCCAACCTACTGTCTCCTTCACACCCTGCCCTTGCCCATGGGGTACTTCCCTGCCTGGCTGGTGGCCAGCATGGCCTCCTTTCACAGACAGCTGGGGAAGAAGTGGAAGTGCTTTTCCCCATTCCCAAGTGAGATCTTTATTTACAGGGGCTTCAAATATTTATCTAAAACACAGGGCAGTGGAGGGGACATCGGCATGCAGCAGCTGGGTCCCCCTGCATGGCCCTTGAGGGGTCTCGAAACTTCATGGTCACCCCTTACCCTCGAGCCACCTCCTGCTCTTTATTTATTTCCTTGAGGATCTTCCCTGCAGTAAATCATGGCTGGTGAGGTTGATCTGGGGGTGATGGGACTCAGCTGCCCACTGGCATTTTGGCTGTGATCAGCAGAAGCATCTCTCGTTCTCCTCATGGGGACTGGATTTATCCTCCAAACCTGGAAAGCCATTTTCTTCCCTCTGCCTCTCACTGCATTTAATCCATCACTTGCCATGAAAGTGCAATGGCACCAGTTGGGGCAGCTCCTCCTTGCCCATTTCCATCTCAGGGCTCCTTGGTGCTCCCCACCCTGGTTCTCAAGGAAGTCATTTCAATCCAGGGCTGAAAATGCATTTAGCGAAGTATCATTTCCAACTCTTTGCAGTGCCATAATGAGCAGAGCTTTTCCCATCACTGCTCTTTTGGTGGCAGGTCCCGGGGTTGTGCTTCCTGATGGCTTTGTCAGAGGATGAGTTTGTAACCCAGAGTCCAGCTGCTGGGTCTGTGGTTGGAAACAGCATCCCTGGTCCCTTGCATGAGATAGTGATGGAGAAGAGTGGGGTTCATGGCTTTTCCCATTCCCCTGCAGTTCCAGCACCTCCCCAGCCCATTTTTCATCCCATCTTCCTGACGCTGTCACCTTCTGTCAGGGTGTCTTCTCTTTACAACCTCAAATGCAACAGGCAGAGGTGCACAGGCAGTAGAATCACAGAATCAGAGAATGTCAGGGATTGGAAGGAACCTCAAGGGATCATCAAGTCCAATCCCCCTGTTGGAGCAGGAAAACCCAGATCAGGTCACACAGGAAGGCATCCAGATGGGGCTTGAATGTCTCCAGAGAAGGAGAGCCCACACCCTGTCTGAGCAGCCTTTTCTAGCGTACCATCATCCTCACCATAAAGTAGTTTTTTCTCATAATGTGCCAGGAGGGAAGTAATCCAAGAGGGAAACACTCCCAGTGCCACTGGGACTGGGGAGGAGAGAAGGCAAAGATGCCCTGTGCAAACAGGCTCTCCAGTTATGCCTTTAGTGTGTCTCTCAAGGGGTGGGTTTCAGGTCAGATCTGCCCTGCAAGAGCAGTTTGTTGAAACCCAGTAGAGAAGACATTGGGAAACCCCTATTTCTTAAGAGTTTGCAGGTTCCCAGGGGGCAGCTGTGACTCAAATCTCAGATCAGCTCGGAAAGTGGCACCTGGTCCAGATCTTGCACCCCCACAATGCCAAACCATCTCAGATGCCTCTAAAACCAGATAAGCTTCAGGAAATTACCTTGGTGGAAGTCTCCAGAAGCACTGTGATCTCTATCTCAGTGAGGTTACCCAGGGCATATCAGTGAGCACCTCCCAAGTGAACTATTGCTACTGAAGGACATTGTCTGGGAGATGAAGGGGCAGGACCAGAAGATGACTGCAGGTCCAGAGCAGGTTTGGGTTTGTTCATTCCTGAACAAGCTTCTGAACATTTTCCCATTTCATTGCCCATGCAGGCTCTTCCCAATGTCCCAGAGCTGCTCAGCCTGGCAAAGACCAGATTGCCTGCTCATCACAGCCTGTGCTTTCATCAAATAAAATATACAACAATGAATAAAGATGAGTTTCTGCATTAGATTCTGGCATGAATAAACACTCGTGCTTGAATTTGTCAGTCTTTCAGGAACTGCAAACATTTTCCCAGTGTCAAATGTTCATGCAGATAATGTATAAATAATGACCTCGATTATGTCAGATATTACAATGAGCAGAGCTCTGGGCTTTGTTTCATAACAGTATCTGCAAATCCACGTCTCAACTTTTTGCTTTTCTTGGTAGATTCCTCCTGCTCCAGCACTTTGATGCCAAATGCCTGGTTTTCTGGACCCACCACCACCTTCCCTGCAGTGGGATGTGTGTCTTCATGAGATGTCACAGGGAGCCTGGGGCAGTTTTGGAGAGAGGTGTGGGGTGTGTGACCTCCTGGAGGGCATCTGGCCACCTGCCATGGGTCTGAGTCACCTCCTGCAGCTCTCTGAGACAGAAAGCCAAGGCTGATCTGCAATCTGGGACACACAGTAGAAGATGTGGGAACATCTGAGACGGAGCTCTGATGGGTTCATTGGCATGTCCCTGTGGGGCCAAGCAGAGCAGGAGGAAGGTGGTGGCCAGCAGTTGTACCTTTGTTGACAGTAATGTCACCCTCGGGGATGTGGGATGTAGGGACTCCTCCTGCCCCCTGCAGGTCCCCAAGGGGGATGGACCTGAGGGCTGTAAGATCCCTGGGGGAACTGGGGACACTCCTGGGTGTGATGAGCAGCTAATGAGCCCCTTGGAGCACATCTGGGGATCACCCTCAGCCCCTGACCCTGCAGGAGTACCTGGTTGCTGGCAGAAATACCCAGTGGCTGCTCCCCAGGGTGAGGGTGACTGGGGAGGAATTGTCTGCCTGAAGCACAGAACATAACCAGATCCATCAGCTTTGCTGCTTCTCCAGCTAGAGAAATGGCATCCAAAGGCTGTGGGTGAGGAGAGGACTGGTGGGAAAAGAGCAAGGCAAAGGCAAACTGAAGTTAATCTGAGCCTCTGCTCCCTTGCTTTTCTAAAAACCCAGATTGCTCTATTTAGTCACAGTTTTTCTTTGATAAAATTGGTAGAGAATCAGAGGCAACACGCACTCTCTGGCTTCCAAAAGCAAAGGGAGGGATGGAAAGAGAGCCAGAGAGAGAGAAAAGGCAGCTCTAGCCAAGACTGCGGTGCAGAGGGGCCGGCTGAGGCACGAGCAGAGTAATGGCACTCAGTTCTCAACCGCTTCCATTTACTGTTCCTTCCATGCAGGACTTTCCCATTCATGCCCAGGGTTTGAACCTGTACATTAAAAAAACCCAGAAAGATATGGAAAATAAATTTTCTTTCCATGGCTTAGAGCAGCTGGACAACATCTCCCAAGATGATGAAAGTAAAAGCAGGCACCAGATTCACATCAGCCTGGAGCAACATTCTGGAGCTGGTGTCCTCATCTCTCACTGTCCCTTCTTTCTCCTGCTCTCAGCTGGTCAGAAGCTGGCTGTGTGCTGCCCTCCTGGGATACTTGGAGGATACAGGAGGGACTTGATAATAGATGGAAATGAGGATGACATTAGGACTGTGATGATTTTAGACAGGGAAGGCAGAACAGGAGAGACTCTTATAAAGAAAGAAATAAAAAATCATTCTTATAAAATTTCCAGCAGCTTTTATTGTAGGTGGAACTGGTAACCCCACCTGTAATGAAAGCAGTCTGCTGTTTCCAGTTACAAGACTCTGATTTCATTTGCTTTTAACTTTGCCAGACTCTGACCACTTGGCCCAAACTCCTCTTTTTTGCCCAGAGAGGCTGTGGATGCCCCCTCAATCCCTGGAGGTGTTTAAGGCCAGGCTGGATGAGGCACTGAGCAACCTGGTGTAGTGGGAGATGTCCCTGCCCATGGCAGGGATATTGGAACTGGGTGATCTTTAAGGTCCTTCAAATCCAAGCCCTTCTATAATTCTATGTTAGCCACATTAGCACCAACCTTTGCAGGGACTGGGTTAGAGCATGTATCAATAGGGTGAGGGGCAATGGTTTTAAAATGGAGCAGCGTGGGTTTAGGTTAGACATTAGGAAAAAACTTTTCACCATGAGGGGGGGTGAGACACTGGAAGGGGCTGTCCGGAGAGATGCTGGAGTTGCCATCCCTGGAGACATTCAAGGCCAGGTTTGCTGAGGCTCTGAGCAGCCTGATGTAGTGCAGGATGTCCCTGCTTACTGTAGAGGGGTTGGACTAGATGGTTTTTGAAGGTCTCTTCCAATCCTATGATTCTATGAAAGCATTTTCTGCATGAGAGTCCCAACAACCATCTGCTCTGGCAGGAGGATGCACTTCACACAACAGTGTGTCTGCTGGTGATGACATGAAAATCTCCCCAGATTATAACCTCCAGAAAATTGAATTCTGGATGGTACACGTGTCAAAAAATGGAGAGGCTGGGTTTAAATCCCTGTCTTCTGGAGTCTGATGTGAGAGGAAACAGTGTAGCCTTGCTCTGAGGCATCGAAGGTGTTAACTCCGAGCCCCAGCCCCTGTACAGAAAGCAGAGCTTCCACTGTGATGTGGCAACACAACTGCTAAAATCCACACAGAAATTCACCCTTCCAGTCCAAAAGGGGATCTGCTTTCTTTCTCCTCACTCCCTGACTTTGGGGTATTACAGAGCAGGAGCGAGCCCAGCCGACATCACAGAGAGCAGTCGCGTACCTGACCTGTCCCAGGGGCAGCAGTGTCCTGTCCTGCCAAAAAAGTTTGAAGAAAGTGTTTGCAATAATCAATCACTCTGCTCTTTTATTACTTGCCAGGAGAGCTTTTATCACGTGGGCTTGTACAGATTTGTGTTTCAGACACGTCCAGGTTTAAAGCCCTGCTCCCGTGCCTGGCTGCCTTGCTGTTGGTGCAGATGTAGGGACCCAGCCCTGATCCAGGGCTCCCTGCTCTGCTGCTCTCTGTGCTGGGGGAAGGAGGAGGTTTTACTCAATGTTCTTGGGGCTGGCATGGAAACCCAAAACCTTTTCTTCACCCTGAGGACCTATCAGGCAGCAGATACAGGTGGGCCTGGTGCAAGGCAGGGTGCTGTGGCCATGCTGGAGAACGCTCTCAGCATCAAGAGGCAGCTGCAGGCACAGACTTTGGGGTGAAAGTGGATGAGAGGGGAATGAAAGCCAAGAATCACCCACTGGTTAAGAGCAGCTGGGGCTAGTCTGGCTCTGCTGCCCAGCAAGCCCCAGCACAGCTTCTGGTGGGACCAGTGATGTAGCCTTGCTGGCCAGGAGGAGCTGGCCCTTGCTGTGGTGGGGTCTCAGGCTGTGGAGGGTGCACCCCATGGGTTTTCCCACAGTGCTGCCCTCTCACAGTGTCTCAGAACATAGAAAGCAGGTGATGGTCTCTGTGCTGGTGTGTCCCAACTCTGGTGTGTCCCCATCTGCTGCCACCTGGGGTCTGTGAGCATCAGGCAAAACCTCCTGGGCTGCAGGACCAGCTCCAGGCTGGGATGTGTAGGTGGTCAGTTTGTGGCCTGGAGCAGCTGAGGACCTTCAGCAGAGCCAGGATCTCAGGCGTGATGCTAGTGAAAATGGCACTTTTAAAAACCCATGGAAAGAACAAGTGGTTGATGCTCAGAGCAGATCTTGGCTGCGGCACCCAAGTTAACCCCTTGCTCTGGCTGGGAGCACCGAGTTCTCCTTAGCAACCACACTTCAATATTTAGCACCAAATGCATATGCCTAAACGACCTTCCAGGTCCTTTGCAGAGAGTGTTGCTGCTGATCCAGCTCCAGGAGTGTGGCAGTTACCAACTGAGTCACCGCCAGCTCAAGATTTCCTCTGCTTCTCCCAGATGAGCTCTTACTGGACATGCCATGACCTGGTTTGGCACTGGTGAGCTCAGGCCAGGGTGGAGCTTTCAGGAGAAACATGGAAAGATGGCCCATGAGGGAAGTTAGAGAAAGCCAAAGTCCATAAAGAATATGGACAGAGATTATCCTGTTGTACCCACCAGATTGAGAGGAAGGAGATGTTTTTAGAGATGCAAACTGCAAAGGAGTGGAAAATAATATCTGGCAGGAAGACTCAATCCTGTCTTGTTATGACTGAGGGGTAGAGTGGTGTAAGAAGAGAATATCTAGGAATGACACAAAGTGATGTTGAAAACCCACTTGGGCTCTCAGTCAAGACTAAACTGAGAGAAGACAGGGTGACATGCTGAGGAAATGTGTGGCCATGAAGGACTTTTATTCTAAGGACTTAACTGAAAGAGGATGGCATTTATTTTGGCTTGTAAGTGAATTACTTTGTAGTGAAAGCAAGAGCACAAGCATCCTTCTGGGCCCATAGCAGAGCATATTATAAAACCTCCAGGCACAGAGATGGACGCTGCTGAAGCATTTCCAAAATTACCTGGAGAAGAAGTTTTAGGTGAACCAAATAAAATCTGACAAAATTGAAACATAAGTTCATTTATCCTGGTCACCAAAGCTGGCAGGGAGAAGGACTTGAGGGCTTCCACCTGAGGCTTTGGGAGCCCAGCATTAACTCAAGCCAATGTTTGCTGCTAACTTACAAACCTTGCAGATCCACTGAGGTTACAGTTTGTTGCTGTCCCTCCTTCATCCATTTTGGCTGTTGCTGTTTTGACTTTTGGCTGCCCCACCTTCTCGCTCCAATAAGTGGCTGCTTATTCCAGTCATGGAAAGCAGATCTGACACTACTATTTCAAAATCATGGCTTTCCTTCTCCCCCTCCTTGCTTCCTTCCCTCCAGCTTCCCACCCACCTATCCTAGTGTTACCTAAGAACTTCCAAAACAAGTTGTGTTTACTTTCTCTAGACTAACTGAGGAAGCCCCCTTGTCCAAGCTCCAGGGAGTGAAGGGGAGAGCCCTGAGCCAGGTAGCCCCTGGTCCTCATTGTGGAAGGTTTACAAATACCATACAGCACCAGTTTGCAAATCCCAAAAGCTACCAGTTTCATCTAGCTCTGGCCTAGCTGGTCTCCAGCTTTTGGTGGGCTCTTCCTCACTCACAGAGACCCTGCAGAAATGTTGCTGTTCCTTCATAGTCCCCCACAATAACAAAATGAGAATTGGGATGAAGGCTGCCTAGTTCTCTTTATCTCAGGGGCTGTGTGAAGCCTATGTAGATCTCAGATCTTGGGTCCTGGTGAATCCTCTATCCTTGCTCCAAGCACTGCACTGTACCTGAAACCCTCCCCTCTGTGCACCTGGCATCACTGTGGAGACACAGTATGTGCACCAAGAGGAAACAACCCTACACTGAGCAGATGGTGGGGGATGTTTCATGAGAAGCAGCTAGAGCCATTCTTGGAGGACTTTGGCTCTGAGCCCCTCTGCCACATTCTTAGGAGAGATCATATCAAAAAACTATTTTTACTAAAAATGTAGTGGTAACAGGCTCCAGATGTCTGTTGTTATGTAATAGGGTTTGTTTTAATGGATCCCATTTCCAGATGTGCAGCTTGGACTTGGGGTGTCTCCTTGGTCCTGTGCTGGGCAGGAGGGGAGCCAGCTCCCCATGAGGGGCAACTGCTTGCATCATGAATGGGGTCTGTCCTGAACATCACTTTTCCTTGTCCTTCTTTATGGTACAGCACAGGTCACCCTGGCAGCTGTCTCTAGTCCCACATCTCATTTTTGGAGGAGGTCAGTGAGGTTTGATCAGCCCTGTGTGAGAAAGATGGGAGTTTATGGGTGAGGCTGGGGGAAGAGCTATCCCAGGAGGCACCATGGCCTCCCTTAGGACTCTCTGGGGCTTTCCATAGGCACCACATCACCATCACATAGGTGAGATGTATGTTTCGTTTGGGAATTCATAACTGGGATCTGAGGACTGGAAACTAAGAGTCTGACCATGTCTTCACTCCCCAGGGGCCATTTGTGGGGCCTTCCATCCTGTGAGAAAAACCTGTGCAGGATAGTTGTTAGGAGGAAGGAGCCAGACACTGGTTTCCTTTTGTCCTGGAAGCAGAGAAGCAAAATAGGGCCAACTGAGGAAAGGGACTACCACCATCCCATAGACCCCATGGGAACATCCAAAAAATACTGATGGGACCAGCCCACATGCCTTTTGGACCAGTTTCTATGCTGCCACCAACATTCACCAACTGAGCTGTTGTCTCTGCTTCATCTTCCCGGCTGGAGGCTGGAGAGAAGGATATTGAAGGCATTTTGGGGCAGATCTGGGTATCACAGGTCCCTTGTCCCCCTTCCCCAGCACTGCTGGGTCTTGTTAAAATCACTGCTGTCATCAGCCTGCCATTAACAGGAAAGATTGGCTGCTCACCCCTCCAGGAGGAAGAGCTCCAAGTAGGGATGCAAGAGATGTCTGGATCCTAGCTGCGAGGTGGACAGGGAGATGAGTGGTGCATGCTAAGCTGAGGGGGATTTGAATTCAAAGTATGTGGCTCTGTGCCATTGCTATTTGCATCTGCTAATAAAATGCTAAGACTTATTAAGCACAAAGATCCAGGAGGGAGATTTAAGGAGGATGCACTTGGACTGAAAGCACGAAGCTTAGGTGCTTTCTGGAGAGCACAGAAATGTGAGCAGCCAGGAGCCTGCTCTCCCCAGGAGCAATGTAACCACGACCTGGTGACAGAAGGAAAGAGCTGGAGGGACAATGTTGACCCTCTAACACCCCACAGGACATGAATGTCCACTTGAACTGCAGCCCCAGGGGGAAGGAAAGACAAAGGGGCCAGATCTGCACCATGAGGAGGAGGATCAGGTCCTGCCCCAACCTCCCAGGCTGGATTTCCAAAGCAGCCCAGGCAAATAAGCAATGAGGGAAGTTCCCTCTGGGTTTAGTGTGTCTGAGCTTGAACCTTCGCAGTGTCAAAAAACAAACAGTGATGAGCAGGACAAAACTCACTGCTCAGTTGGATGCTGGGAAGTGCAGTGGGGAAAAGAGCTGCTCTGGGCTTTCAGGGTCACATCCCATCTTGTGGTGGATTTTATCCACCAGGAGACTTAGTGGAGCTGGTTGTGCTTTGCCTTGCAGCCACGTGCTCCCCTCAGCAGTTTGATTTTCTTTCCCCTCTGTGCAGTGGGGCGGGCTGGGGGCTCTGCTCTGCAGATGCCGATGGGAAAGCCATCTGCTCACACACCAACGGGAGGGTTTCCATGGTTTTGGAAAAGAAAGAGACTTTTTTTTTTTTTTCTTTCCCTTTTTCCCCTCCTCTTTTCTTTCTTCCAGCAATGCAACCATTGGGAAGCACAGATAACAGTGCCAGAAATGTGGTGTTTATCAAAGGTGTGTTCCCCGCACTGCCACGACACCTGGGAAGCGGGGGGAGAGGAGGCAAAGGAGTACCCAGCCTTGGAGACAGCTGGTGGAAGGTGAGGAGATGAAGCTGGGCTGGGAAAATGAATGAAGGCTTCATCAGGGGCCCTCCCCCAGCCCCAGCACATCCATGTAGAATGTGGAGATTAGGTGGAAAATCCATACAGAGGAGAAATGTATGCTTTTAGCAGAGCAGGTCTCCAGACAGGCCAGCTAGCTGTTCTGAATGGATGTCCTGGCACACAGAAGGTTCTCTCAGTCTCTTTTCCTGCTTTGGCCAGTTTTTCTGCCTTTAACCCTCCCTGCGTGGGTAGTGGGAGAAAGGGGACAGTCCCATCCTGCTTAACCAGGGCAGCAATGCCAAATCCCTCCAAAAGCTTCCAAAAATCACAAGGGGGGAAAACATTTCGAGGTGAGATGTGAGGGGTAAACACATGGGGCTGACAACAAACAGCCAAGGGGAGGAGGGAAGACCTCTAGCTTGTTTTCTGGCAAGCTCCTGAACTGGCAGGGATGAGACACAGAGAAGACAGAATTAACTTTCAGGCTTAACCATTAGTCATTTTTACAGTGCAAATGGATTTCTTCAGATGCCTTTAAATGTCAACACCCTTGGGGGAAAGAAACCTCAGAGGGGGTGAGTAAATGTGGAAAGATGAGTTTGAAGGAGATATCCAGGCACTCTGCAAACAGGAGGTCACATCTGCAACTTGTCTATGCTGGGCACACTGGAGCATGGCAGGGAGCATCTCCAAGGCTTTGTCCTGTGCCACTCCAGCCCCAGGTATGGAGTGGTGTGGAAGGTATGGCCTTCACACACGATGCCTTCTATGGTTAGAGGGAGATGCACAAGGAGAAGAGAAGAGAGTGTTGTCAAATACGGGCTTAGACCAAGGTGGGGAAAGCTGATGGCCTGGAGGATGTTCCCTTGGGTCATGTCAAACAATCAGCCCATCACTACCTGAAGAGGGTTGCGGTAAGGACTTTTTAATAGGTACAGGACTGGCAGGACTAGGAGAACCGAATTGGAAGGGGATGGGAGTAAAGAAGTTCTTTCCTGTGAAGGTGGTGAGACACTGGAACAGGTTGCCCAGAGAGGTTGTTCATACCCCTTCCCTGGAGGTGTTTAAGGCCAGGCTGGATGAGGCATTGAGCAACTTGGTCCAGCGGGAGGTGCCCCAGCCCATGGCAGGGGGGTTGGAACTAGATGATCTTTAAGGTCCCTTCCAACCTAAACCATTCTATGATTCTAACCAGCTCATCCAAGAGCAGACTCACCTGGGGTTTGTGTCTAGGACTTGAGTTGCTCAAAGCAGCTTGGGAAGGGTGGAAATATCTTCATGATGTGAGAGCCGAGGACTGAAATACCCTTCTAATGGCAGTGGGATCCCTGGTGAGGTTTCAGCATCACATTGTAGAGGCAGAGTAGGGCAGGTAGAAGAACCCAGCTCTGAATAGATGTGAACGGATCTGAATTGTCCAAATTTGAGTGGATCCATCAGATCTCCTACTAGGCAACAAGGAGAGTCCTTCCATCCAGCCTGGGCAAGGGCTGGGGAGCAGGGTAAGGGCAAGCAAGAGTGGTAGGGCTTTAAGTTATTCTATGCCACAGCTTCCCAACCTCCTTGCAGCTTCAGGGGTAGGAACTCTTGCTGTGCTGCCAAGCTCCCAGAGAGGGCTTGGGAGACAGTGACTGCTGACAGCTTCAGGCAGGCAATGGTGGTTGAGAGCTGGATTCTCCAACATAAGACCTTGTCCTATCTCCAGGTCTACTCCTGTCCACCAGACTAGTTATGGACAGGGACATGCCTGAGTAGGCTCTGGCTGCCTCCACATTGAGGGCTAGAGGGATGGAGGAGTGGGCAGTCCCTTACCTCCTTTTCTGTCACCATACTCAGCACTGCAGTGACAGACACATTTTATAACCCACACACACACACTCATAGCCACAAACTGGGGTCTTAGGAGGAGCAGTAGCGGGGGGGGGAGGAGGGCAGAGCACTGCAGTGTGTTGAAAATCCTACTGCTAATTACACAATGGGTTCCTTATGCTCCCTGGAAATGCAATATGTGGCAGCACTCCCAGGCAATTCATGTTTTAGGATGAATCAAGGCGATATTTTACTCGACTCAGCTCCTAAATTTGGTCATACTTTAGCTGGTGTTTTCAGACATTTGTGAGTTAGGCTGCCCAATGCCACAGAGAAAAGTGATGGGGCAATTATCCTAATTAGGAACAAATGCATTACTTCTGCAAGTTATTTGGTGCTTGGAACGAGGCCTCCCCATTGCGTGACTACTTTGTGCAGAGTTAACCCCTGCTGAGATCTCCAGGATGTCATTTTTCTGGAAGATGAGAAGGAAATTCAGTGCCTATCAGATTGTTGAAGGCATGAAGATTTTACAGCCTCAGCTGCTTCACTGGTAAATAAGCCAGTTTTTCTCATCACAGGGGTGGTGGAGGACAGGCTGTGTGTCCTGCAGAAGGGCAAGGAGCCATCCCAGGGAGGTCCAGCAGCCTTCAAGCAGCATGGCAGTGATCACCCTGGGCACCAAATGTCAGATTAGGTGGCATCTTCATCACACACATGAGTAATTCTCCTCGTACCACATCCCCAAATAAAAACCTGTGGGTGCCAGTGACACCATGTGTGCGTGACCCTAGTTTTGGGACCTTGGAGAAGGTCCCGTGAGTTCAACCCATGACCTGCCCCTTTGCAGCCAGCTGTTGTCTTTGTGGATTTGCCTCGGCATTGGGTCCAGGGGAAATCCTACAAGAGCAGGGGAGCAGAAACTCCTGGCCCTCTTCACCTTCAAATTTTACTTTGTTTCCCTCCATTTCAGCGTCACCCCCAGGTTATTCTAGATACAGTAGGGATTGTCCTACCTCTAACCACAGGCAGCCGGCTCTGCTTGCACAGATCATGCAGGATTCAAACCCTTTCCTACTGACACCAGCTCTTCCCCCAGTCCCTTCAGAGAGCCCACGGGCCATGGCTTTAATGGGACCTGTTTGAAAAATTGTGTACCATCAGTCAATGAGGACATAGAGACCTTGTCCCCATTGTAGAGCTCTTAAATGACTAATGACCCTGACATTCCACCTTCACTCTGGGGTTCCATCATCTCAGCTGGAGCTGCTGTGTCTGACTGCTATCCCCATGGCTGGGAATGCTGCAGCAAGGTGGTCTCCAGCATCTCAGGTAGGCAGCCCTGTCCAAAGCCAACGAATGTTCACATATCTACCCCTACTCTGTGTACGTCTGTAGCTCACTCTGAGACCCCTTTGCATGCTCCAAGCCCCATGGAGAAAGCCAGAAGAGTGACAATGGGCATGGGAGAGACTTGCTGGAAGAGCTTCCCTGGCCCTATCCATAGTGGATACTGGGCTGCAGGAGTTGCTTCACTCCAAATCCTTTTTGCTTTTGCATTTTGTCTTTCTTCCTACTTTTCCTGCTTTCTCCAGAAGGGCCCAGATGCCTTTACTTTGGCTGGGCTCCCTTGGCCAGCAGCCCATGGAGGCACCAGAAACGCCGTGTGTGAGTGCGGGAGCGTGTGTGTGCAATATTAATATACAGAAATGGAAGGCAACCAGCATATAAACATTCTTTACTGTTTGGGTCACAGCCCAGGGAGCTGTAAGAGCTTTTGTGTTGAGTTTTGAAAGCACAGACTAAATAGAGAGGGAGCGAGGAGGGCAGAGGAGAGGGGAGGCTGGGAGAGACAGGGTGGGAGGATGAGAGGGAAGGAGGAGCCGGAAGGACCCTCTCCAGACCGTGGGGTCCGATGGGAGCACTCAGGGAAGGTGTTGGTGAAGGGTTGGGAACTCCCAAGGATGCTTAAGTCTGCTCCCTGCTAAGGGCTGGGCTGGAGGTGGGGATGAGATCAGCTTAGGGTTGTCCATCACTCTTGTACTTTTTTAGTATTACAGGACAAAAATCCCATAATAACAATAAAAGATAAATGATAAAAACAATGAGCAGAAGAAGGCTGAAATAATCAGGATCCCTGTGCAAAGCTCATTAGAGGGGTTTAAGTGTCTGACTGGGAATAAGGAGGAGGGGGCTCCACTGGAAGTGTTTCTGCAGGATGGTCTCTGGAGCTAACAAGACCCAGCTTAGTCCTGACTGCAGCTGAGAGTGTTAAATCAGAAACTATTCCTACAACAGCCAGTTTGGCCAAATATGAAACATTTCCAGGGACTCAATGGCCGGTGCTGGTGACGCAGAAGCCAATAGTCCTGACTTCTTTTCCAGAGCCCCCAGAAATACACTCATCATCTTGGACTTAAAGGGACAGATGGAGCTTTTTCCATTCATCTCGGCGGCGTTCGGCTGAGAAATCCTCATCCCGGCAGCCAGAGCCATGGCTGGGCTGCTTTAATGCACGAGTTAATGTTTGGGAAGGGCCCCAGGGGCTTCTGGACCTGCCAAGCTGCTCCACATGACAAATCCAAACTGGACACATCCTTCCCAAATGTTTTCCGTGGAGATGAGCTCAGATGGAGGAGTCAGGATTTGCACATCTGAGCTCAGACTGTCCTCCTCTGACATCCCAGCCTTTGACCCTCACCTGTGCACAGCACAATGGAAGCCAAATGTTTGGGGGAGACCAGGAGAGCAGGGGTCACCAAACCCCCTGGCACAAGCAGGGCTGATTGGTGTCCACCCTTGTGCTTGATGTCACATTTAATCTCTTGGTCTGAGAAAGGAGTTCAGCACCAGTGCTGGAGTCAGCCAGCACATCTCCATTTATCTCTTTCAGGAATAAAACATGGAAATGGTGTAACTTTTTCTCTTAGATGCCCAGCCTTTCAGGTCTGCTCCAACTCCCCAAGGCACTAGGACATTGCAATGGCTTATCCCAGCCCTCCTGCCACATGGGTCGTGGGTCATCTGACAAACACAGAATCTCAGAATGTCAGGGATTGGAAGGGACCTCAAGAGATCATCTAGTCCAATCTCCCTGCTAGAGTAGGAACACCCAGATCAGGTCGCCCAGGAAGGTGTCCAGGTGGGGGTTGAATGTCTCCAGAGAAGGAGACCCCACATCCTCTCTGGGCAGCCTGTGCCACTCTTCTGTCACACTCACTGTGAAAAAGCTTTTTCTTGCATTTAAGTTGAACCTCCTGTGTTCCAGCTTGCACCCACTGCCCCTTGTACTATCATTTAATGTCACTGAGAAGAGCCTGGCTCCATCCTCCTGACACACACAACAGCATGGGTGGTGTATGCCCAGTCATAGCTAAGCAAGAGAGCTAGATGATTATAGCATGAAATAAGACAGAAGGGGGGAAATAGGAAGAAAAAAAATGAGTATCAGAGAAATGTAAATCACTCAGACAATGGAATAGTGAGGCCTGTGAAACAGTATTTGCTGCAAATCAGCCTGTATTGCTATTTGGAGCAGTAAAAAACCTGCCCAGCTCTGAGCTTTGCAGTGCATAATGTGCCCACAGGCATCCTCCCTGTCCCAGAGAGATTATTCCTCATTCCCATCTCTGATGGATTGTGTCTTCCATTGCAGGAGATCTGCTCGTGTTCTCCCTCCTCCATTTTAGTTGAGGGCATGCCTACACCTACAGCTTTACACTGTAAAAAGCCCCTAAGTCAATCCCCACCATGGCTAACCATGGTTTTCTTCCACATAGCCAGAAGTTGCTCATAAGGGCACACTGGAGCAAAGCTGTCCCACTTCTGGGACAACTGTGGCCTGGCCTGATTTGACCAGGTGTGTTCTGGCATTCATGGCAGGGGGATTGGAACTAGATGATCTTTAAGGTCCCTTCCAACCCCAACCATTCCATGGTTCTATGATTCTTTCTCTGCATGGCTCATGGCTCCCAGTGCAGCAGGTGAAGTTCACTCTGCATCCACAGCATCATTAGCTGGACATGAATTCCCAGTTGTGCTTGGACTTTAAAAGCCTGGTTGGTCGTCTCCTCCAGTGAGCACAGCTTTTATCAGGGGCCAGGGATCTGGAGAAAGGAGCCAAGCATCTTGTTTCTCTTCCCCTGCTGTAGGCAGCCCACATTCCCACCAACTGCTCCCGCCACAAAAATAAGCCTGTGAGTTCTTTCTCCTGTTAATCAAATTCGGGGAAAACCCACCAGAGTAGATGGGAGGGAGGTTAGAGATGGAGATTAGGTGTGGAGGGGGACACCCAGCAGCTGGGCAAAATTAGAAGTAGGCGAGGAAGCATTTGCAGCTCACCAGAGAAAGGGGCAGAGAAAGGATTTTCCAACACTTTGAGGGTGCAACCTGCATCCACAGGGCACCAGAGTGACACAGGGATTCCTCAAGATGATGAAGAATCAGCATGGCTCCCAGGCTGCCTGGGGTGACTCTGAACAGGGCAAGAGCTTGGGATTTGGTCTTGCCAGGGAGGAAAGAACATCAGGAGGGCAAGACGAGACAGTGGCTGGAGAAGGAATTGATGGGCATGCTGGGAGACAAAGAGAGCAGTCCAGCCATGGGCCATGTCTTGATCCTCCTCACCCTGCACCTATAGTTTGTGCTGATGTCTTCCCCTCTGCTATATTTCCATAGGTACTTCCAGCATGGAAAATTCTATTTAAAGGGCATTTTTCCTGTCTCTCTTTCTTTCTTTTTTTTTTTTTTTCCTTTTGGATGAGAAGCCAAGGGGCTGTAAAATGCACTTTCCCACCTAGCTGAACTGGAGGAAATGATGCTGACAAGAAAGTTTAATTTACCCCAACATAGCAGCAACAACCATCAACTTCTGGAGACAGCCAGAAAAGCTGGAGTGGACAACGTGGACTTTGGCTTAGCAGAAGAGAGGCTTGGCTCCCCCAACCCTTTCCTAAAGTGTCTGCAAGGCAGAGCTGAGAAGATACAGAGGGGCCAGAGCAAAGCTGCCTCCACAGCTCCTCTACTTATGGCAGCTCCCAGGGCCAAGTGGGCTGTGAAACAACTCATGTCTCCAGGCACTGAGCAGGAAACCTTCCCCTTGAGCTGAGCATGCTAAGCTACTGCATCTCCCATGGTTTGGGCCACCTCTCCCCTACTGGTTTCTTTCTCCTCCTGGGTTTGTGGTTGTGGAAAGGTTGTCTATGCAGGGCACTGCAGCCCACAGGGCTGGTGTGGACAGATGAGGGCTCCTCCACCCCGGTGGGCTCACAGTGGGCTGGCTAATGAAGGAGCCCCTGTGCACGCCCAATCAAACCCGGTTTGACATGGGCTAGCATTCAGCAGAGAGGTTAATCAGCTCCTGGGAAACCTCTGGAAAAGCAGGCAGGGGGGCAGGTCTCTCAAAAGCACTGAAGAGGAGGGGAAAAGCAGGATTTCTTATTTTTAATTTTCTTCTCTCCTCACCAGCTGGGAGCAGAGAGCTCATGTGAGAGGTCGCTGCTCTTGGGGGGTCACTGGAATCCCTTGGTCATGGGCTGCCCAGGATCACCCAGCACACCCACACCTCACATATGGGGGTGATTCCCTCTGGGGATTAGGCTCAATTAATGCTAATTCCTCTGCTCTACAGCATTTTTCCAGCCTTGTCAGCACACTTGGCTTTAGCACATGCCACAGGACTCTGCTGTAATGACTGGGCAGTTTTCTTTTCCACACTGCTACTTGCCACCAGGGCAGATGCTTTAAGGAGTGCTTGGGTCCCAAAGTCACCCAGCTGCCAGTGGGACATGGCTGGGGAACAGAGAAAGGTACTGAGTTCCCTGTGTCCCTCAAAGTAGGCATGTCCCTGAAGTGATGT
Source organism: Turnix velox (assembly GCA_013400935.1). Lineage (NCBI taxonomy): Eukaryota > Metazoa > Chordata > Aves > Charadriiformes > Turnicidae > Turnix > Turnix velox. The sequence continues at coordinate 161,011 of VZTY01004226.1, forward strand.
GGATGGATGCAAATGAGGTTAGGGCCCAAGTCTTGCTCCCAAGAGAAGGGAGGTTGGGTGACCAAAAGAGTTCAGGATGATGCCCTAGACCACAGTGAATCATGGAATCATAGAATGATTTGGGTTGGAAGGAACAAAGATCATCTAGTTCCAACTCTCTTGCCATAGACAGGGACACCTCCCATTAGATCAGGCTGCTCAGTGCCTTGTCTGGCCTGTAATCTCCCAAACGTGTTGAGTGTGAGCACAGACTCCTGGAGAGGGGTGTGCCTGAGCATGAAGAACCCTGCTGCTAATTACTGAGCTCGGGAGGCAGCCAGACCCTGCCAGGATCTTGAATGTCTCTCTCCAGTCCACTCTGAGCAGTATCAGAGTTAGCAACACCCCTCAGCAGTAGGTCATGTTTTCCTCTAGCCTGGCTTTGTGGCATCTAGAGATGGTGGTCTCCAGACCACTGCCAACATTGAGCTGTCAATGAAAATGAGCCCTGAGCCCATCCCATGTATCTGGAGGGGAAAGATGAGCAGTGCCAATGCAAACACTTGGGGCAAGAGATCAAATCCAGCTCCAGCTGGAGGTTTGGTTATGCTGGGACAGCCAAGGAGCACACGTCCTGGCCCTCACCTGGCTGCACTAGCCAGCACGTAGACACAAGGCATTCCCTCCTCCCTTGAGCATTTGGAGGCAGCAGGGTCTGACCAAATGCTGGAGGTCAGGACCTCCTGGAGTCACTCATTCCCAATTAACAAGTCAGCTGCACACCAAGACCTGCCAGGTTTTGTAAGAAAGCAGCTGGGGACACGGCTGTGTGACCATGGCACAGCTCCACCACAGGACCCTGCCTTCAGCCCCAGCCAGGGAGCAGTTCCTGGGCCACTGCCAGCCTCCATGGGGACCTCTCCAAAAGCTGAAGATCCTGGACTTGTTTGAACCCTCCAGGACAGGCAGGCCAGAATCTCCCTGCTGTGAGTAAGCAGATGGACATTTCCCTTGACTTGGCTTTTTTTCTCTGTGTAGGTTTTCAGATGGCACTGTGTGTCCTTGGGGCATAGCTGGGATGGGTGTTTGAGTGCTAGATGGTGATGCTGGTCCAGCAGAGGGAAGTCCAGTTTGCACACAGGAGCCTGTGAATCTGTTCAAACCCTCCTGTTCTTCAAGTTTTAGGAAACATGCTGACTCTTGCTACTTATGTCACACTTGTGTTATCCTCTGTCCCCTGTTGAGCTCAGCAATGATCCCGTCACATTCTCAGCTCCCACTTTTATTCAGGTCAAAGCAAAAGAATGATAATTTTCAGGTGTTCTAGTGAATTGCACCACTTAATCTGTTGTCTTCTTGGGGATGAGAAGCTCTGCCTTGGCCCTGCACCATTGTCTCTGGACAATGCACCAGATCATAGAATGATAGAATGGTTTGGGTTGGAAAGGACCTTCAAGATCATCTAGTTCCAACCCCCCTTCCATGGGCAGGGACACCTCCCACTACACCAGGTTGCTCAGTGCCTCATCCAGCCTGGCCTTAAACACCTCCAGGGATTGAGGGGGCATCCACAACCTCTCTGGGCAACCTGTTCCAGTGTCTCACCACCCTCACAGAAAAGAACTTCTTTACTTACATCCCCTTCAAATTTGCATCCATTACTCCAAGACCTGCCATTCTGAAACCTCTTAAATAGTCCTATTAAAAGCCTTTCTGGAGGCCCCCTTCAGGTATTGAGAAGCTCCTCTGAGGTCCTCCCTGAGCCTTCTCCTCTCCAGGCTGAACGTTGAGGGGGCATCCACAACCACTCTGGGCAGCCTGTTCCAGTGCTAAATATAAGAACTTCTTTCTTATATTTAGCATAACAGTGAAAGCTGTAGCCAAGCAAGAACTTTCCCACTTGGAAATTGCCATCATTTTGCACGTTATACCCCACTGAAGGAGGCATTTGTATTCAGAATCTCTGTGGTGAAACCTCAAAATGCTGCAGCTCTGCCCCAGTGATGCCTTGAAATGCTCTTAAATGCTCTTCCAAACTACTAAGTATTGAGAATCAAATAAGGATCCAACCTCCCTCCCAGATTTGGAAGCCATACCAGTCAGCCCAGCTGGCTTTGCATGCAGCAACACTGGGAGAAAAACGGAGATAAAAACATCCTGTAGAGCATGAGCAGGATGGTGATTAATCCTTGGAAAAGGCTAACTGACATGACCATCAATAACTACAGTAACTTGTTATGGCTGCCTCATTCCAGGAGGATTACATGCCTGAACACTCCTTAAAACATCTAATGAATGTCATTTTGTTTCTACTCTCAGTGCTCATGCAAGTGAAGGACTCAACAGTGCTGGCCAGAACCATAGGGAGAGCCTGCTCCCGCACACTGATCCACCACACACCTCCCTGCTCACCTGGAATATCCTCCCATGGCTGCTCCCATCACCCCACAGATCCATCTGCCCCACCAGGAGCCTCCTGGACAGTTGCATCTTGGTTCTCACTGACTTCAGGTGGTTTTGGGTGACACCACTTCCTTGGCACAAACACTTTGGCTCTCACCATGCTCTTCACAGTGACTTGAAAGCAGTGTTTTAATTGAGTAGAGTGTGGGTCAGTTTTTTCTGGTCCTGACTTTGGGGATTTCCTTGGCAGTCCCCAGGGAAGAAGGTGATGAAGGCATGATTGCTGATACAAGATGTGTTTGCCTGCTCCACCTTCAGTCTTCTCCTCCTTGTCTCTACTGAGGGAACAAACCAAAAGGGCAACAGACAAGCTGTTAATGGACAGCAGCCATGCACCCTGCAGGTGTCAGTAAGTCAAGATGAGATGCAGACTGTCCAGAGAGGGTTTCCCAGTCACAGCTATACCTTGTTGTGACTGAGGTCAGGGACAACCATCTGAAGAGACATCTCGCCTCTGAAGGGAACATCAAGGAGGACCTGGCTGCCATCCTGCTCCTTTCTGTATCCTACCAGTATGAGTGTCCTCACTGGTTAGTCACTGGATTTCCTTAAACTTGAGACTGTCTACAGGGACATGGTCTGATCAGCAGCTCATACCTGACCTTCCCTCATTCTCTCACCCCAGGACGACTCAGCTTTTCCTATTAGCAGAGGACCTTTTTGCCGCTTCTTGTACTCTCAGCCTCATATTTCAAATTCCTTTGGAGCTGGATCTGGTTTTCATTTAAACATATTACATTTAGATATATATGTATATATATATATANCTGTCTACAGGGACATGGTCTGATCAGCAGCTCATACCTGACCTTCCCTCATTCTCTCACCCCAGGACGACTCAGCTTTTCCTATTAGCAGAGGACCTTTTTGCCGCTTCTTGTACTCTCAGCCTCATATTTCAAATTCCTTTGGATCTGGATCTGGTTTTCATTTAAACATATTACATTTAGATATATATGTATATATATATAATACAATGAGAAAGGATTTTCAAGGTAATAAATGGAACATGCGAGCCTAATTATTCAGGATGACCCAATGCGACTGGCTAAGTCCAGCCAGTTGTTTATCTTGGCAGGATGAGGACCAAATATCATTGGAGATGATCATTACTCTTAGAACATTTCAATATATATGAATTGTCAGGAGCCCCTGAGTTATGAAGTCCTCCTTGCTGGAGGAATAAACATGCTGGGCAGTAATCCTGGAAGCAATCAAAATGCCTTGGGCCGGGTGCCTGCAGAGCCACTCTCTCCCCTGGTGTCTGCGGTCAGCCCCAGGGCTTCGGTCACAACCCAGACAGTTTATCTCACTCTGAGGCCACGGGCAGAGCTCAGTGAGTGAGCCAGAGGCAGAAACAGGATTCTTAGCATTTCAGGTTGAATTACTGGAGCTGTCGATGACCCACCCCGCTGGTCAGAGAGGAAAAAATAACACCGGGGAGCTGCTTTCATGGTCAATAGGGCTGGAGAAGCCTGAAGGGCATCTGCTCCTGCATGTGGGCTCAGGAATGTCCTTCAAACACTTTGAGTTTGCAGTGGCTGCTCTGTGGTTCATCCAGGGCATCCTACCTGCAGACCCCCATTTCCCATTCTGTGGACCACGTCTGGGCACAACTCTGCTGCTCAGGATGCCAGAGCTGGCTGTGGCAGGATGCTGGGCAGGTGTCTTGGTTTCAGCTGGGATAGAGTTAATTCTCTTTCTAGTAGCTGCTGTGTTTTTGATTTAGTATGAGAAGAATGTTGATAACACATATTGTTTTAGTTGTTGCTAAGTAATGTTTATATTAGTCAAGGACTCCTTCAGCTTCCCCTGGAAGCTGAGAGGGAGCACAGACAGGAGAAGCTGGCCAAAGGAATATTCCATATCACACATCTCATGCTCAGTGTAGAAATGGGGATTGTCTGGGGAGCAGGGATCTGAGATCACTGCTCAGGATGGGCTGGGATGCTGGTCATCAGGTGGTGAGAGTGACTTGTATTATATCACTTTATTTTGTATATTCTTTTAACATTATTATTAATTATTATTATAGCTGTTATTTTCCTCTCCCCTTACTGTTCTATTTAACTGCCTTTATCTTGTGAGGTTTTTTTTCCCTTTCTCCTCCTTTCCTCTCTCTTCTCCCTACCCTACTGGAGGGCTGGTGAGAACTGAGTGTGGTTCTGGGTGCTGGCTGAAGTTAAACTGCAACAGAAGGACATGGGCTCCTTTCCCACCTCTGGTGGCACTTGAGAAAAGCTTCCCAAGCATCCTCATCTGCTATGAAACAAGGAAAAGTGGGAGCACTTCAGCATCATGAGTCAGGGCAGCACTGAGACACCAGAAATGCAACAGCAATTTTGTGATGGTGACACACAAACTCCTCTATAAGCAGAGACACTGGTAGCCAAGACTCAGTGCACAGCCCTGGGTTTGCCCTTCCTGAGCCCTCGAGTGCTGTGGCAGGGTGCAGGGGCACTGGGGCTGAAAATGCTCAGTGAGTCAAAGACAGTGGCCCCTGTCAATGCAGTGACAAACAGCAGACCCCCCACAGTTAAACCCCTGCTTGTTCCCAATAGGGCAGCCAGAAAAATTCTGGCAAGGCTCCCTGAGGGGAAAAGGACCCTGGGGCGGGGGGATAAATCAGCCAAAAAGACGGCATTTCTGCTTCAGGGAGAAGTTAACTGAATGTGCTGAGCTGACAAGCACTAAAGCCTTGGCTGTTTACCCCAGAGCCCAGGCGTCATGGTCGGCATGGCTGGAAGTCTCAGTGGGGCTCTATTCACTTTGATTTTACACCAGGGTTAACTAGACCCCGGTAATTATCCCCTTTTAACAAGGCAGTGTTTACACCTATGAGAAAGGGTCACCTCCTGACTTGCTCACTGTGGCTGGAAGGAGAGTATTGCTCTTGGCAGCCAGAGAGGTGAAGTGACCGTAGAGGGGAAAGAAAAGATGGGAAGAAAAGAAGAAATGGAAATAGGAAAGGTGATCTTACAACTCAGATGAAAAACATCCCCCCTGATCCTTGACTCCACAGCTTGCTCCCTCCCCATCACTTCTCTCACCCACAAAGCAGCCTCAGAGAGCACACAGACATGGAAGCTGGGGCAGGTTGATGGATTTCTCAGCTCCTGGGCTATTAAATGTCTGGACCAGCTAATTTTAAAGCAAACAAGCAAAGGCCAAATGACAAATTGTTTGAGAGGCCCTGCAGCAAGAGGATGGAATTTTACGACCACCAAGAGCACCGTTGCTGCCATTAAATCTGAGGACACAGGGGGAAAATAAGAACTGATTTATTTGGTGATGGCGAAAAATATTATCCAAGCTATAATTTATTAATCATTGCATCCTCCCTGTTTTTAAGGTCTCTTTCTTGTGCGTGTGGATCATATACGTATTTTTCCTTGCAGATGAGGCTGAACACATCACTGCTCTTGCACTTGAGGAATTCCTGCATGCTCTGCTGGCACTGGCACTGGGACTAGCGGTGCCAGCAGCCCCTGGGCCAGGACTGGGGAACAGCATTCTGTGACAAGGGGCAGGTCATCATGATGCTGGGGCAGCTCTTTGTCAGTGGGGAGAGTGAGAAGCCATGTGCTTATGGGGAATAACTTGTCACTGGTCCCATGGGGCTCATCCAAGTCCAGTGTCTTCATCATGATGTAGAGCCTAAAATCTGTCCACCATATAGATGGCTGGCTGTACATCAGGACATGGAGCCACCTCCTTCTTCCTCTTGGAAGTTGATGACCAACTCCCCTAATGTATGTATGTCCTCCCTCCTGCTCCCCAAGGCATCATGGAGACACATGAAGAAATACTGTCCTGGGGAAGGACACACTGGCCCAAACCCCCTCGCACACTCATGATGAGGAGAAAGAAGAACTTGAGAAGGTTTCATATTTGCAAAGAAGAGCAGAGGCATGCTGTTGTCCAACAACAGTACTGCCATGGCCACCTTGTATCCCTGAGCCACTGCCTCAGAGCACCCCCAAACTGCCTGCAGCCTTATTTCCCAAAGCTCTCACCATGAGCTGTGCATAGTCCACATTCTCCAAAGCAAATGAGGGCTTGGTTGTTCCTGGAACAGAGGGATCCCAGAACCCACCTGCCTCCATCATCTGGCTCATGGATTGCTTCCTGCTGCAACCCTGGGTCCTGGGAGGATAATTCAACATGGCTAAGGAAAAGAGGGCAGCCTTGGACCTGTGGGAGCCTCACTGGAGCTTGTCTAAGCCAGTCCATCTGGTGAGGAGAGAGCTGGGCTCTGCAGGGACAGCCGGAAATAACAGCAATTTATGCAGTTATGTTTCCAGATTTTTGTTTCCCCTAACCATCAAATAATACCACAAGAAAAAAAAAAAAAAAGAACAGGAGAAAGGAAATAGAAAAAGCAATATAGGGTCCAGAGTTTTTAATCCTCACTGCGTTCCCAGAAAAATCCAGGGCCTCTTTCCACCCTTTAACTCATTCCTGCTCTCTGTTAGAGCTTCTTCCAGCTGACCCCTTGAGAGGAAGGCAAAAAGCCTGGGTCACCTTTCACTCATGAAAATGCTCAGCTTGATCAGCCTGATCCCTAAAGCTTTTTGGAGGTGGCAGGTGTCATTTGTAGGGCATAGCACCTCTTCCAGCCCTACAACCCAGGCAAAACAAAAGCTGGCTCTGGTGATCCCTGTGAGATGAGGATTTCTCCTGGAGATCTTGGCCCCCCACCTCATCAGGATGATGCTCTCTCCCAGTCAGATGTTGCAGTTCAGTGAGATGTCTCCAGGACAGGCTCACTAGCAGCTATCCCTTGCACGCTTGTTGATCCGACAGTAGCTGCAGCTCAGCATCACTGGGGAGTTATGCAAAAATGATTTGTAGAGCAAGTTAAAGCACTGGAGCTGCTCTCCTCTGAGCCCTGCACAGCCTGTGGATATCACAGTCCCTTCCAAATTCAGAATATATTTGGGCTCAGAGCAAAGTTCTGCTCTCCCTACAGCAACCCATCACCCAGGGCTCTGGACCCAGGGATGCAGGCTAGATGTCAGGCAGGATGGCACAGAGATGCTCTGAGCTCCTGGAGCAGCATCCTGCAATGAAGGAAGGAAAGAGAAGGAGCAAAGCAGCCAGGAGTGCAGGAAGGTAAAAAGCCGGGG
>VZTY01004226.1:174294-184972 GCA_013400935.1 Turnix velox
AGTGTGTGTGGGAAGGGGCAAGGGGCTGCAGATCAGGACTGATATGGGCTGGCATTTTGGCAGAATTTTCTAGGACAGTTTGTACAGTGTCTTCCCTATACAATGGTTATGTCTAGCCGCCGTGCTGCAGCTCTCATTTCCATGAGGGAGGAATTCAACCGAAAAGTAAACAGTAAAAAAAAAAAAAAAAAAAAAAAAAAAAAAAAAAAAAAAAAAAAAAAAAAAAAAAAAAAAAAAAAAAAAAAAAAAAAAAAAAAAAAAAAAAAAAAAAAAAAAAAAAAAAAAAAAAAAAAAAAAAAAAAAAAAAAAAAAAAAAAAAAAAAAAAAAAAAAAAAAAAAAAAAAAAAAAAAAAGAAACGAAAACGTTACACTACCGAGTTTCTAAATATATGCAGAATTATTTAGGCGGTCAGGCCAATTTGCACAGATGCTGCATATAGGCTGTGACAGATCCTCTCTGTTGTTTTGGAGCCACCCACCCCTGGTGAATGGGGAACCAGGGGCTGGTTTCTGGCCATGTCTGCATGAAATATCGGTGTCCTCCTGCGAGGCGGCTGCCAGCAGCCAGTGCTGCGCCTCGGGAACAGGGCTATGAGCTGATGTGAGCTATTTGCACGTAGAGCTGAGAGAGACTCGAGCCCCCACATCTCCATCTTGGGCTGCACGAGGACTTGGGAAGAGGCAGAGGAGTTTTTCCTAGGGATTTCAGCCTGGTAACCTGTCAGGGTGGTGGGACAAAGCCTGCTTTGGCAGAGTTGCAGGAGCTGCTCTAGCACAGGCACTCCACGAGGGTGAGGTCAGGATAAAGGAGTGTGCCTTGTTTGATGAGGGTTGTGTTAGGGACTAGTTAAGCATTCTGGATGTCCTCATATCCATGGATCCTCACGGGATGCACGGATGCACCTCAGGGTGCTGAGGGAGGTGGCAGAAGTCCTGGCACAGGCTGCCCAGAGAGATTCCACCTTCCACACAGAAGTTCCTAAATGCAAGAAAAAACTTCTTCAGGGTGAGGGTGACAGAAGAGTGTCCCAGGCTGCCCAGAGAGGGTGTGGTGTCTCCTTCTCTGGAGACATTCAAACCCCACCTGGATGCCTTTCTGTGTGACCTGGTATGGATGTTCCTGCTCCAGCAGGGGGATTGGACTTGATGATCTCTTGAGGTCCCTTCCAATTCCTGATGTTCAGTGATTCTGTGAGATTTTGTACCTCCTAGTTTCCAGTTTTCAACAGGCTGAAGCTACTGTTTTCCAGGGTATGTGGGCAGAGAGGGGTGCAGACAGGGCAGAGCTGCCTCTGACTCCATACAGGGCACCAAAAAATTGCTGCCTGTGGGCACGATGGACTCAAGCCCCCATCCCATCACCCTCCTTCAAAGCGAGCATCCCAAGGCCCCCCAAGCCTCAATTCAGATCCAAACGATGGGATTTTTCCCACCAACATCTCTTCCTCCCCCTCTCACACCCGGCCTGAGCCTAGAGGTTTATTCAACCTGACAGCCAAGTGACTTGATCGTTGGAAGCAATGTCTTAATTACAGGACATCCTCCGTGGCATTTTTCTGGCTACAGCCAGTAAAAGAAACTTCTCTTCCCAGTCTCCCTCTGCCCCCTCCCAACCCACCGAGCCCTGCACAGACAGTGGGGATATTGTTTTGGCCATTGCCTGAATGGCCCAGCCTCCTCAGCTGTAAAATTACCTAGAGGATAACTAAACAAACCTCAGACAAACACTTCTTTAAAGACACTGCTTACTTTGCAGCAGCCATTTCCCCCTGCCAGCCACATGTGCTCAGGATGGGTTTGCTTTTCCTCCCTCCCAAGAGCAACACAGTTGTGATGCTCTTGCAAAATGTTGCACAGGGAAGGAGGGATGGTGAAATATGGAGGAGGACAGAGGATGCCATGGGTTTTTCTGGATCAGGCTCTGCTCAGTCTCAGCTCAGGGATAAAGATCTTGGGCTGCAGAGGGATCAGCAGTGAGTAGGGAGGCAGAGACTGATCCATGTTGGAGCTGGGAGTGGGACAGTGTTTTAAAGGGTTTAGGCCTGATCCTGGAGGAACTAGGATTTTCCCCAAAATAGCACTTCTGGCCCTTAGGGAAACTAGTCCCCATATCCAAATCCCACTGAAGCCAATGGAAAAGCCATCCCAGACTCTGGCATTGTGCACAACTCAACAAAGCTGCTGAGCTCCTGGAGATGAAATCAAGGTTAAGGGCTGATAAAGGCTCTGGACAGGGCTGGATGAATAGGGAGGTCAGGACAGGTCCCCTCCAGGAGGCTTTGCTGATTCCAGTCATCCCTCATAAATAAGAAGAAAGTTCTGGCCAAACCCTCAGAGTCAATCTAAGCATTTCCTGTCTCAGTGTTGATTTCACAGATTAAAGCCAGTCAAAAGCAACCTGGTCAAAATCCAGTCAGCATTAATTTTTTGGAAAAAAAGATCTTGAGGAATTTCATTTGAGTTCATTCTGTGAGGAGGGGCTGAGCTTTTCCCACCCAGAAGCTTGTTTGCTCTTCAAATACGTGCAATAAACACATAAACAATGAGCCCCAGTTACAAAAAAAAGAGGCTGAAAAGACATTAATTTGTGTAAAACCATGAGATATTAGTCTCATAGGGGTTATGCCTTTAATTTCAGGTCTCCCAGGGAGCCACTAACCTAAAGTTTCACAACTGCACCCAGATTTCCTGCCTATGGCAGGGGGGTTGGAACTTGATGATTTTTAAGGTCCCTTCCAACCTGAACTATTCTATGATTCTATGATTCCATGTTTGTGAGGGCTGCAGTGACAGCCTGGGGTTTGGCACTGGGAAGCAAGACAAGAGTTTAGGATTAAAAATCCCAAAATAAAGGGGAGGAGGATGTTAAATAAATCCCTGTGTGTTCCTGCAGCTGGTGAGGCTTTCCTTTCTGGTCTTCTTGACCTGCTTGGTTAGAGTGTGCCCTCACAAAGACAGGGTTGGAAACCCCAACCACAACACTGCAGTGTGTGCTCTATAGACACACACAGTCCAACCCAGGCAGATCCCAAATTTTGGCAGGTTCCTGACATCAGGAAATTCCTTGAGAGTTCGGGAAATTCTCCAAGACTGAACCCAAGTTATTTCACTTGCAGAAGATATCAAGTTCTCCTCCTCCTCTTCTTTTCTTTTTTTTTTTCCTTTTTCTTTTCTTTTTTTTCCCCTGGTGTTGGGTCAGTGGGACCTTGGTGTGCACACGTCGCTGTACAGTGAGAAAGAAGATCAGCAAAACACTGCTGAAGGCCAAAAGCAGATGCAGAGCCTGCAGGAACAGCTGCTTGTGAAGGGAAGCCAGCAAAGCCAAGTATCAGCCACCAGGTCCCAGCTCCAAGCAAACCTGGAAGGATCCCAAACTGGTATCACTTACAGTTTTTTCCCTCCTCCTCTGCCTGTGCCTAAATAACAGCCTGTTATTTATGGCCGTTCCCCACTGCACACCCTACACGCGTGCCTCTGGGGTCACCTCAGAGGATGGGGCAGCAAAGAGGCATGGATTGCCCCTCTTTGGACCTGAAAATAACTCCCCCTTGCTCTCTTGCCTCAAACAACATGGATAACAGCAGGGTTTCAGCCCAGCTGCTGCCACATTGATCTATCCAGAAGTCATCCAGTGCTTAGGGACATGTGGGATCTGCTCTGGCTGTGGCTTGGAGAAAGCAGCCACAAGGTGTGGGAAACCTCCTTTCTGCCCTAAGACTCTATCTGGGGGCAAAATGGCCACAGCAAGGCCAAAACTGGCACAAAATAGAGAACCGAGTGTGTAGGATAATTTGTCCTACTTTGCCTGCCCTTCATCACCCACCTCAGAAACACATATTTGCCCCTGAGTCCTCACCCAAGCCGGCTGCTGAGGCAGCCAGAGAAGCTCCATGTGGCCCAAGATGCAAGAGACGGGACAATTCTCAGGCTTCCTCTTCACAGAGCTCTGCTGCAGGCTCCACTTTTGGCCACTGTCTATTCAGGTCCACCACGTGTAGGGGAAACCTGTCTCCAAAGCCATGTCTCAGATCCATTTCTCTCTCTAAAGTCACTCCAGCAGATCCAGCTCCCTGTTTGGGTTACTGTCCTTCACCTCACCTACAGGAACCAGGTCACCCAGGCACCCAGGGGCAACCATCCCTCCCAAGCACCCCAGCACTTGGATGCTGGGAAATCTCTGTGCTTTGTGGCAATGGCAGAGGTCACACAGAGCTCAACTGTGCCTTGCTGTTGGGTGACTTTTAAAAAAAATTCAGCAAAGAGGTCCATTTGTACTAACCTCCTGCAATATTCCCCAGGTCCCAAAGGAAAAGCACTTTCTTTCCACTCTTGTGATGTTTTTCTTCCACTGAGTTCAGCAGTGAGGTTACTGAGCAGAGGTTTTTGTGGCCAAATCCCTGGCATGCTGTCATCATCCTCTTCCCAGGAAAGGCCAAAGTTGGCCCAGCTGGACATGCAGCCAAAAAACAGCATGGACCTTCCTGAAAGCCAGAGACACAGCTCTGCAGAGGACCTGGCCAAGTGCTGGAAAAGCAAGGAGAGTTACCAGATCTTTTAGTTCTTCAAATCAAAGCACCAAGTTGTTGTTCTTTTCACTTACAGTGAAAGAGTTTCTTGCACCAGGGAGAAGCCCTGCAGAAAGATCTTCATGCAGGAGAGGACCTCTGTCCCATCTGATATGGCAGCAATGTGGAAAGGACTGACTTACCTCAGTAGGACTTCTGCAGAAGGCACCATCTCAGCAGCTGGGATACAGCACAGGAGTGCTTTAGGAGAGCTTTCTCCATTCATTCCTGGCTGCAGGTAGCCCTAAAGCCATACAGTTCTCCCAAAGCCAGGGTTCCTCAGGCACTGTCAATAACAGGATTTGCAAGATAACATGACTTGTTGGAAGGATGAGCTGGCATCAAACCCTTCTCCTCCAGCCATGGAATGAGCTGCACAGGCATCAAATCTCATACCTGACCCTGCTTTCAGCAGCTTGGACTAAGGACCTCTGTGCTCTCGGCCAGGATGAACCTCATGGATTGATACTGCCAAAGTTCTCCCCAGCCAAGCCAGGAGGGACAGGTAATCCATGCAAGGGTTCACACTGGAAGGATCCCTCCTGGAAAAGCTTCCCAGCTGCACCAGTACCTTCCCTCACAGCACATGGTTCAAGTCCTGCTCCTGCTTTGTGCCTGGCCCAACTCAGACTCCATCCTGAAGGCATTTTCTCCCCCTACCACCTTCCCTCAGCTGCTTCAGAGATGCCCTCACAGGCAGGCTGGAGCTGACTAACTTCTCTCTTGCACAGAGATCTTTCTTCTCACTGCTGTTCTTTGCCTACTTCTCACCTTTCATCCTCTTTGCTCTGCTCTGGTGTGCTGCTGAATCTGGCTGGGACAACCTCTGGAGAAAGCTCCTGCTCCATCTCTGTGGCTGGTCCTGCTAATGCTGTCATCCCTGGCATCATGACACGGCTGGGAAAGGGGTGTTTTATTTAAGCACTTAAGATCATACAATAGTTTGGGTTGGAAGGGACCTTCAAGATTGTCTAGTTCCAACCCCCCTGCCATAGGCAGGGACACCTCCCACTACACCAGGTTGCTCCATGCCTCATCCAGCCTGGCCTTAAACACCTCCAGGGATTGAGGGGGCATCCACAACCTCTCTGGGCAACCTGTTCCAGTGTCTCACCACCCTCACCATAAAGAATTTCTTTCTTTTATCTAGTCTGAATCTCCCCTCTTCCAATTGACAACCATTGTTCCTAGTCCTTCCATCACATTTCCTATTAAAATGTCCTTCCCCTGTCTTTCTGTAGGCCCTCTTCAGGCATTGATAAGCTACTCTGAGATCCTCTCCTCTCCTCTCCTCTCCACTCTTCTTCTTCCCTCTCCTTCCTCCTCCAGGCTGANTCTCCTCTCCTCTCCTCTCCTCTCCTCTCTTCTTCTTCCCTCTCCTTCCTCCTCCAGGCTGAACAACCCCGAGTACTTCAGCCTGTCCTCATCAGGCAGTTGCTTATCATCACCCATCCCACATAAAGAACCTCCTGCCTGCCCCTTGCCCTTCCTAAATCTGCCCTTCCAGCCTCCCTTGTGCATTTGCCCAGAGGAAGGATGCTCACAGATAATATAAATAAAAGCAACCTGTGGATTCTTCTCCCCTCTCAGAGCTTGTGTAACCTGTGGTTGACCCCTCCTCATCCTCCCCTAACCACAGCCCCTCTCTGAGCTGCCGCTGCTGCTGCTCTGGTATTTTTATGAATGGCCTTGAGCCCGGGGACGGGCTGTGAGCAGGGATTTGGACCAGCTCCATCCCTTCTACCGCACGCGCTAATCTTGACAAATGATCAGCGTGTGGCTTTCGAAACCAGAGATAAGGCTGTCTGACCACTTCAAGTCACTCCACTTTCCCACGAAGAAAGGCATTTTGTTCTCAGTCCCCATCCACGCCTTCCTCCAGAGCCTGGGCAAACCCTGGTGCCCCCCCCAACCTCATGGATTGAGGAGGACACACGCTGCAATTTCATTCCTTAGGTGGGGGATCGGGGTTTCATTCAGAGCAATACCTCAACAGCTTCCACCAAGGCAGATGTTGTGGCATTGCCTGGGTTTCTGATGCTGCTGGCCCCACCAGAGCTGTCTCCTGCCTTCACATCTGTGTCTCCTTCCAGCTGAGGCCGATTGGAGGAGTGGCCGGTGCCCACCAGGAATCAGGATGTGGTAGAAGGTTGTGCTGGGAGCCAGCAAAACCTTCCAGTCCTGAGCTATAACTGTGTTGGGCATCCTTGACCTCAGTTTTGCCTGGGAATCGGAGCATCTGGAGAACTCCTAGTCCTGTTGGAGTCACTGCTCTCCCTGGACTGGTGTCCCACTGAACTGCTGCAACATTTGGGACATGCATCTTGCCTGCTGGTTTGGGCAACAGTGTTCCCATTCCTTGAAAGGGCTGGGGGAGCAGCCACGGGGTATCTGCACCCTCTTCCCAGGGACTCTGAAAGGGCAGAGTGAGCCCTGAGTGTATCCTGTTGGATGTGCACCTGGGAAAGTTGGGCTTTCTAGAGGTCTCCCACCCTCACACAGACACAGACCCACTGCCAAGGGAAAAAAAGGCCTCTGCAAGTGCCAATTCAAGGAATGCCTTTCATCCAGTGGGAATCATGAGGGAGAAACTCTGCCTCTAAATTGAGCTGCTCTCTTGCCTTGCCACTTTGGGAAATGTATTTGTACTCTGAAAAAAACTCAGGCTGGGAGAGATCCTGGGAAGGTATCCAATCCAATTCCCTACCCCAAACTGGTCCTGACAGATTATTTTTTATCTAACCTTTCCTTTAAAATCTCCAGATGGCTCAATAAAGTCTCCTCCAGGGCTATATTCATTTTACTGACAGGGTTTCTTTCTTATTATTAGTAATATCTAACTTAAATTTCCTTTTCTGGAATCTTCTCTGATCCCACAGCAACATAGAGAGCAACTCAACTGCCCTCTTGCCCCTGCAGCCAGTGCTTCCCACCCTACCCAACGTTGTGGGTGCCTTTCCAGCAGTGGTACCTATTTAAAGCTGTGGATTAGGGTGGACAAGGCTAGTCCTGGCCAAGAGCAAGCGGAGTTGAAGAGCCCCTGGTCTGTCCTATTTCTTTTCCTGTTGCTGTGCTGGCCATGGGAGGGTTTGGTGCTGCAAGAGCACACAACCTCTGTGCCCTTTCCAGTCACCCAGCATCCTACCTAGGTGGGAACAGGAGGTCAGAGACAGCTGGCTTGTTGACCCATGAAGGGAAGCAATTATTCATCTGATGAGGCCACGCAGGTGTTAATTGAAAAGCAGGTGAAGCAGAACAGGTCACTGTTTGGTGTCATCCACTTGTGAAATTGGCCTCACCATGGTTCACCCAGCCCTCCCTAGGAGATGGAGCAGGGGGAGAGCTGCCGGTAGTACCTCTGCTCCCACTCTCATCTCCTCCAGCTGAGTCCTGGTTCCTGCACAGTGTCCCTGCACAGTATTTTGGCCAAATATCTGCTGGACACTCAATAGGGAAAAACTTCTACCTCTTCATTCTTGGGCTGCCTTAGAGCATAGATGTGCAGGGGTGAAAAGTAATCAAAACAATCAACTCGTGTCAGTCCAGGTGGAGAAAAAAGTGCTCTAGTCCCATGCTGAGCTGTTGCAGGAGGTGCTCACACAAGAACATTGATAGACTCAGACTCCCAGGTCAGGCACCTCCATGGCTATCCCTTGGCAGAGTCTCAAGTTTGCCCAGCATCTAGATTTGACCATCATCAACAGCTCTGATCTGATCCCCTTCACTCTCCAGCCAAAGCCAAGATGGAAAAGAGAACTTTCCTCTAGGAACCACCAAGGGCTGGTGCTCCCTCACTCAAAGATCACCAGCGAGCAGGTCTGCAGAGCTTTTCAGCAGCAGTTCTGGGTGGCAAAACCCTTCCATTCTGCTGTAGAGCTTGGTGCTCAGCATGAGCTTCTCAGCTCCAAGAGATGGGGCTTGGCATCTTCTCTGTTAACCACTGGGACATACCCGTGTCAGGATGGAGTGTTCTGTTTCTTCTCCACAGGACCACTTCTCCAAAGCCAGGATGCTGTGCCAGGTTCCACATGGGCACCCTTCTGTGCTTGGCCAGGGCTTGCAGTGTGGTGGGGACTGGCAGCACCATGGCTGAGCATCAAAGAGTCAAACCCCAGCTGCTCCCTGCAAAGTGCAACTTAACAAATCCCAGTTTCCTGCCTCTCTCTGTCTCATGGTTGGATTAGCTCGTGGCTAATAAGGCACATGAGAGTTTTTCCCATGGTTTTGGGCACTCATAATGGCTCTCTTCTTTGTGGATTCTTTGATGTCTTATAATAGACTTGATGATGAATCCATTTTTCTCAATGAAGACCAAAGTTTGGCATTCTCTTCTCTACCCAGATGCCTTTTTTCATAGAACAATAAACAATAAAACAACAAAATGGGATTTGGTCTCTCTGAGCATGCTGCCTCAATATGAGATCTGGTAGAAAGTGACCCAGAGTTTCAAAAACAGGATTGGACTGGGGGGGAGAGACAACAACTCATGTGCAGTCACAGAATCATAGAATGCCTTGGGTTGGAAGGGACCTTAAAGATCATCTGGTTCCAACCCTCTTCCATAGGCAATGGCTCATCTCCTTCCCTTCCATAGCCAAGCTGGTCATGAAGGATCCTCTCTCAACTCTGCCCAGTGATAACCACACAGGCTTGAAGGCCAGGACCCAAGGCTTTTCCTGAGACAATGCAACCCCAGATGTTTCTTTCCTGAGGCCTCAGACACACACGTGCAGAACACTGTTATGAAAAACTGGCTCATGCTCCCTGTACACGGGGAGAAAAAAATTAAGGCCACGCAGAAGGTTAGTTCTCACATTTGGCATCCAGTGTTAAACCAAAACTCGGTCAACTTTTGTTTGTTTTTATAGAGTTGTTTATGGACTATCCCTCCAGCAGCATCCCGGTGGAGTGGAGCAATCCCAGGCACCAGCTGGAGGAGAAGTGCTTCATGTGCTGCCAAATATACCATGTAAAAACCATAACACAGCCACCTCTGGGGTGCAGCCTCACAAATGTGGGGCTGCTTGAAGCAACACCCCACAGCAGCTTGAGCTGAGAGGGGAGGGAGCTGCTTGAGAGGATGCACTGGTTTGTTACACAGACTTCCTCCTCTTGCTTTTTCCTCCTGGTCCTTCCAGCCTGCCTCCCCCCAACTGGGCTCTCCTACGGATTTTTCTTCTCCTGCTAATGTTTCTGTGCTCACCTCAGAATGAGCCAAAGGCTCCTTTGAACTGAAAAAGGCTGTTTGTCTCCGTATCTCCTCATCTCTGTCTCAGTGTCGTCCCAAGCCTTGATGCCTCCTTCCCACAGCAGCAGGTTTCGCTCCTGGAATTGGGATTCCACTCAGCCACCCTTTCTCAGCCACTCTGTGTTCTCCTCCAAGGGTTTTGGAGAACCATTGCACACCTTGCCATGATGGAAACTGTCCCTGCCTATGGCAGGGGGGTTGGAATTAGATGATCTTTAAGCTTCCCTCCAGCCTTTGGGGGTTGGGGCTCTGACATCTGGAGCAACCTTTGGGGTGCTTTGGGGCTGGGCTCTGACATCTGGAGCCTTGTCAAACCCCTGGTGTGGTCTTGGTGGGATGCCCAAAGGTGCAAATGTCCCATGTGTGCACGGTGCTCAGCCCAAGCTCTGTCTATAAGACAAAAACTCCATCTCCCTGGCATGGTGTCACCTCTGCAGGGCTGAAAACTGGCCTCCACTGGGAAACACAGCTCCCAAATGTCCCAGTGCCCTGTGTGGGAGTTCTCCCCCTCTCATCCACTGACCCCTATGGCTCACACAAAGTGTTTTTCACCTTTGTGGTTAATGGGGACTGTTCTCAGGGCAGAGTGGGGTGCTGTGCTTTGCATCCCAGCACCCACTCCTCTGTGTCACCTTCACGTGGGGACATCGGGGTGTAGATTACCAGCAGCGCTCAGGAGGGGTGGGAGACCATCTAGAAGGAAAGGCTTGGCAGTGGCAGATCCACGGGTGTGCAGGGAAAAGCAAGGAATTCCCATCTCTCTCTCTCTCTCCGATTGTTTAAAGCGGAAAAAATCCGAAACCCAAACCTACTGGGTAGGGCTGATGCTGGCACCAAATCGCTGCCGCCTCCCTCCTTCCCGTAA
>VZTY01004226.1:185088-211052 GCA_013400935.1 Turnix velox
GGGCGGCCTCCCGGTGCCTTTGGCAGCCGGGACCCGCGTCCGCCCCGTCCCATCCCGCTCCTTTCCGCCATGGGGACCGGTTTCACCCGTCGGGAGCGGGCTGTGCGCCGCCGCCGCGGAGCTCTGCTCGCCTTCTTCTCCCTCCTCGGGACGCTGCCCGTTTTCGCCGACGCTAAGGGTGCCTTCTACCCTCCTCCCGCCCCGCTGCCTTACGGTGGCAGGTACAACCTCTACACGGCCGGCTCCAGCCCGCAGCATCCCCCTGGCAAGCCCGTGGGCAAGCACAAGTAAGCCATCTCCCTCCGCGCCTCCCTCCGCGGCCGCGCAACGCACGCGGCGGGCACCGGGAAGCCGCATCGCTGCGGAGTATCGACCTCTTGCTACCGGCCGCACCGCGGGGCTTCCCGGGTACCGTTCTCCGACGGGCATCCCTACTACCGACCGCCGTCGGGCATCCCTTACCGGGCACAGACCCGAGCAGCATCCCCGAGGGACCGGCTGTTGCGGGAACCCCTTGGTGGTAGGGCTCGGCATCCCGTGCTGGGCGGTGGGCTCCTGGGTACCCACGCCGGGCATCCCCGTGCTGGCTTCCGGCCACGGGCATCCCTTGCCCGGTACCAGCAGCTAGGGGCAGGCAGGGCAGGGGTGTCCGTGTGTCCCGGTGTCCCCCCACTTTGTGTAGAGCAAGGCTGAGGGAGCCGCTCAGCTCCGGGGGATTGAGTTTCTAAGAGGGAGGAGAACGTGTGCGCTGCGGTCCCGTGTGGGACAGGGCTGGTGGGTGGCTGGGACGGGGATGCCCGTGGATATTTATGTTCATATACAGGCTCTGTTCATAGGCATGCACCTGCCCTGCGTGGCGTGGGGATGTGAAGTGCGGGGTGAGGGGACAGAGATTTGCATGAGAACACAAGTTGTTTCCTAGGGAATTTGCCCGTTTGCTTGTAAAGCAAAGACTTAGTGGAATTTAAATATATACCTCATCGGCGTGGTGTGGGGATATGAAGTGTGAGGTGGGAGACACAGAGATTTGCATGAAAACATTGTTTTATAGAAAATTTGATCGTTTGCTCGTGAAGCACAGACTTGGTGGAGTTTAAATGTTTTCAAGAAACCTGGAAAGCTCAGGCACATGAGGAATGTGGGCTGTACACACGCTATAGATTTTGTCCATTCAATTACATAAAGGCTGTTACACTGATGAGGTGGTGGTGGGAGCGGGGGGGGTGCTTCCTACCCCCATTGTTGGCTTGAACTGTTTGTGTTGAGCTTTAAAAAGTGGAGAACATGGAGTTATGAACATGCTGAACTGAATACAGTAACACTGGAGGCAAACAATACTGGCAGTGCCAGTGAGAGCTTTCCAAAACCCGTAACATTTTCCAGCTGCTCACTCTTAAAACATCAGGCTGGAGCTATAAAACTGTGAGCCACAGGTGGGTGAGAAGTAGAAGACTTTCTGAGAAGGAGAGAGACAGAGCCAGCCTAACCCAAGCAGCCACAGGCAGGTAGTGGCTAGTAGATCTGCCTCTGTTGGCTACTGGCTTACTTACAGAGGGTTTTGCAGTGTGTTAGTTATGGATTTATGGAGAGACTGTGATTCTGAGTTTCCACATGGACACATCATCTCCCTTCTCCCCCAGCAAAGAAAAGTGACTGCCTTTACTTTCTCTTGTGAAGATAAATAACTGACTTCTGGAGGAACAGGGAGCCCCTGGGATCCCAGCACATGCTCTGAGCCTGGTGGGGCAGAGCCCATCACGACTGGCAATGCTGGGTACTCCTGGGAGTTAGAATCCTCATCCCAGGGGAGCAAAGAGAGCCCTGGGTAAGGGACAGGGAGAAAGTGCTGGCTCTGCTCCACGGGGGCAGCAGTATGGAAGAGCTGGGAGTGTGGGATTGGACTCAACGATCTCTTGAGGTCCCATCCAATCCTTGATATTCTGTGGGGTGGGAGGAAGCTGGGTTGTGGGAGGGAGGATGAACCTGCTCACACTTTGCTGCTTAACCAAGGCATTTCCTACCACACATGGGCTCCCGGAAGTGGAGGAGCCTACTCGAGGCCTCTGAACGGGGGCAGTAAAGGGCTTGTGGTGGGTTTTGGCACTGGTAGGGGATGTACTTTGTCTTTATGTGGTTGCTGTTGGTGGTTCTCCCTCTTTCACCCATCTTTCAATACTCATAGTGAGGCAGAGCCCTGCTGCTCAAACTCCAGAGGGTGACAGTGTGGGGCTGGGGGACCTACACACACTGGCACACCTCAAAGAGAAGACAACTGCTCCATCACAACTGTCCCTGTCCCCTCCCTTGCCTACACCTGACATTTCATTGACATCCAGACCATCATCATGCCAAGCCCATGAGATCTGGGCTGAGACCATGCAGCTCATTTCCCTGGTCAGCCCCGAGGCTGCTCTCCCTGAGCTGTGATGGAGGGGACCCTGCCTGCTTCCCAGCCTGTGGCAACATGGGGGGAACTGGGTCCTTCCCCCTCACTGAGCACCTCCCAACACCTGCAGCTCATGCCGGCCCATCTGCTCTATCCTGCTGACCCTCCATCTCTGCCTCAGCTCCACAGTTTGCCTGTGCCCTCCTCCTCTTCTCCGCTCTGCCATCTGCCACGTCCCTGTGCCTTTAATCCCTGCCTCACCACACGTCCCTGCTGTCTCTGCCCCTGTGCACCAAGTCCATCTGCTCCCTCCAGCAGCCCTGCCTTCAGATGGAGCTGCCTTGGCTTCCATCTGTCCCACCAGCACTCCTGCATTTTTCCCACGCTGCCCTCCTCCCACTTGCTTCATCCTCAGTTTTGCTGCTTGGGTCAGGAGTGGGTCCGTGCCCAGGGCTGGCTTGTGCCCTGTGACACCTGGTTGCAGATGTGATTGATGGCACTTGGAAGGGGCTCCACTCCTTGTACCACCCATCCAAGGGATCTAAAGAGGTTTCTAGTCCCTCTCCAGCTCCAGGGCTGAGTCTCCAGGTGACCCAGCACTGATAACAGTGGCAGCACCAAATGCAGCCTCCTCCAGCACAATCTGCCTAAGGGGGCTCTGAGCTTCTGACAGACAGAGAAACTGTTAAATGTCATCAGGATGCACCAAGTGCTTCCAGCCCCAAGCCTGCTTTCTCAGACAGAGACCTGCAGAGTGACCACAGCTGAGGGAGTTGTCCCTGCCTATGGCTGGGGGGTTGGAACAGGAAGATCTTTAAGGTCTCTCCCAACCCCACCCATTCTATGATGGGGCAGCCACCAGCTCAGGGTGGTGCTGTGTGTCAGGCACTGCCCAAGGCTGAGCTGGAGCATGGAGTGCTGAGGATGCATGGATTTAGCTGCTCAGCTAACCCAGATGAGACATTTGGATCAGGCTGGGCACTGGAGGACTTTGTCCCCACCCCTCCAAGCTCCATTGCTCTTCCTGTCCCCAGTGGGCGCTACCTGGAGTCCCAGGCTCCCGCAGGAGTTGACTGGAAGTGTTGGACTGGAGACAGTTGGATATCTAGGGCACAGCTTTCTGCCAGGACAGCAGGTGATGGTTTCTCACCCTGCTTCCCTCTAGGAGCTACTGTGCCTACGTGGTGCAGCGCAATGTGACGTGCACACTGCAGGATGGTGCTGAGAGCTACGTCAAGGCTGAGTACCACAAGTGCAGCTGGGGACCCAAGTGTCCAGGAAAAGTGATGTGAGTACCAGGGGATGCTGGGGGACATCTTCCTTCTCCTCCCACTTTCAGTTTGCAGCTCTTCTCAGGGTTCTGAGTGCCTGTGCCCCCTTTCTAACCATCAAACCATGTTTTCCAGGGGGCTGAAGGCTTTTCCTGAATGACAGTGTGGTGGTGCTGTGAGGAGGGATGGGATGGGATCTGTCAGGAGGGAAAGAGAGCTCAATCCCTCAGCGGAAATAAATCAGGAAGCTGGGGGGGTGTATGTAGGCAGGGAGGGATTTGTTAAAGGCTTGTGACTTGGCAAAAAGATGGCAGCTAGGTGATTGACTGAGAGGAAGAGGAAATGGAGCTGGTGGCTGGGGATGACTGAAGGCTTCCTGCCTCAGGAAAATATTTACAAAACTCTCTGCCACCTCATCAGCACTGAAGGGAAATACCCCCACAGCCAGAGCTGGAGCATGGGCATGGCTTTGGGATGGACACTGGGACTTTGTACTTCACTGGGGATGCTACTCCATGCTCCTGCCGCCTCATCGGGCTCACTGAGAGCACTGGAGCCAAACAGCAAGGAAAAACAGGCTGAAAAGGGCTTTCATGGGAGCCTCATACCCCTCCTGTGGCACTGGCACATGGTGCTGTGACTGGCCAGGACTTGCCACTTGCTGGGCTCAGCTCACAGTCTCTCCTGGTAGAGATGAGCTGTCAGACCCATTTAGTGGCTTGCTCTTTTCTTGCTTCCATTTCAAGTGCTTCAGCAGCATTTGAGGGCTGCTGGTACACATGGAGGAGATCCCCAAAAGCCTGTCCCATCACTGCAGTCTCTGCTGCTCAGCCCCTTTGGCCTTTCTAACAGAACCAGGTGAGACCAAGGTGATTTTTTTGCAAGCAGCTGGACTTTCTGCACAGCTATGGATACTGCATCCATCCACAAGAGGGAAACGTGGTTTCTCCATGCACTGGGTCCAGCTGCAATAAATACTTTCCCTTTTCACCCTTTGGAGAAGGGGGAGAAGAGTTCCAAGGGCTCTGGGCTCCTCTGCAGAGGCTGGTGTGATGCAGAGAAGGTGTCTTTCCTTCTGGGTGCCATCCTCATCCACACTTCACCCTCTGACAGTGGCTGCATGCAGCACTCTCCAGTCATGGTCCATCCAGGAAGGATCTTCTCTCTTTCTTGATTTCCCAGTTGAGGTGATTCTCTAAACTGTCTTCTCTCCTCCCCTCCTCTTCTGGAAAGGTACCGCACCTTCTTCAGACCCAGATACAAGATTGGCTACAAGACAGTGACTGAGCTGTCCTGGAGATGCTGCCCAGGCTTCATGGGAGAAGGATGCCATGACAGTCCAACTGACCAGCCTGGCCTCCTGCCCCAACATCCTAGCCCTAAAATGCCTCCTGGGCAAAAGATGTTTCCAATCCCCAGGCTGCCTCCTCATCCGAAAACTCATCCTGACCTGTTTGCAGGACCAAAGAAGAATCAATATGGTGAGACCTCACTCCTACTTCACATCCCCAGCATGCTCTCAAACTTCCCCACTTTCTATTCTGGCACAGGGCTTGAATTTGGCAAACCTTCCATGGGTGACCTGATTTCTGCTCAGAGACCTGGTATTTTACTGCTTTGAGGATCACTTGCCTTTTAAATTTAGCTTATTTCAAAAAGTGCTACTTCACCAATCACCTTCCCTCATTGCTTTACAGCATTTTCCCCATGAATTTTGGGGTTGATAGAGTGTGTCTCACAATGAAGCTCCTTTCAACTTGAGAAGTGTTAAAAACATTTCCAGTCCCTAACAGCACCAGGGTTTGACAGCACATGAAAAGCCACTTCCAAATGACCAAAATTACAGAAATATTCCTCATAGTGCAACAAAATCATCAGTCCCTTCAGCTGTTCCTGGATCAGGAGAAGGAAGCAGAGAATTTTGACTTTCATATCTTGGAATGAAAATGTAAATATTTCCCTAGTATGGGAAATAACACAAATGTAGCAGACAGTCAATGAGGGATGTAAAAGGAGCACCAGTACTGATTGTGCCCTCTCTATTTTTTTGCCCCTGTGCAGGCAGGAAGCTTCCTGGCCTCTATGGAGACCGCCTGGATCGGCTGGAGGAGGAGGTGAGACGTCTTTCCCAGTCCTACGACAGCCTGCACACCATGGTGAGTAGCCTGGGGGACCGCCTGAGGATGGCCATCCAGGAGGACACCACCAAGATGATTGGCACCCTGATGAACAGCCCAGGCACACCCGACTCCCTGGTGGGGTTTGGCATCATTCCCGACGGGCTGGTGGATGTGGCGGACAAAGCTGACATTGCCACCTACCCTCCCGTGGGGGAGATCCTCACCAAAGTGACAGAAGTGAGTGATGTGCTGAAAACCAAGGCAGATTTGCTGCATGAGGTTCGTGGCATGGTCCTGGACCACGATGGGCAGATCAAGCATCTTCTGGAATCAGCCCGACCCTCACCCCTCACCTCCATCGACCTGCTGGAGGAGTACATGGACACACGGCTCAGCAACCTGCGTGGAGAGCTGCTCGATGGCTTTGAGAAGAAGCTGGGGAAGATCCAGACCTCGTGTGATTTCCGGATCCAAGAGGTGAGGCAGCAGTGTGAGGAGGAGAAAGCTGCCAACCTGAGGCTGCAGCAGACCCTGGATGGGAAGGAGCTAGAGATCAAAAAGGAGATCTCCCATCTGGAGACCCAGATCCAAGGGTTGACAGTGGTGGAAAGCTGCTGCAGCAACCTGGACTACCTCACTGATCGCATGAACATCCTGGAGAAGGGCCTTCACAGCATCTCTGAGTCCCAGAAGAACTTACACTCACGGCTGGATGGAGAAATTTCTACTGTCACTCTAGGGAACCTTTTTGAAGGGCGATTTGAGGACCTGGAAGCAAGACTCAACTCTACAGAAAGAGAAACAGGGACCTGCTGCTCCAGTGTAGAGGACAGCATGAGAGGCATGGTGGTGGCAGAGGTGGATGGCATGAGGACTACCTTTGAAGACAAAATGCAGACCCTGGAGGACAGGTTCATGACTATCGTAGGGGAGATGAGCAATGTCAGTTCTCCCGTGGGCATGGACGGGGTGGTGGTTCCTGTGCTGGAAGGGGAACTCGCCCGCATGAAGAAGCGCACAGATAAGACTCTGGAGGTGTTGCAGAATCGCCTCATCACACTGGAGAGCACCTGTTCTCTGGGCTGCAGCTCTGCCTCCAAGGACGTGGAGACCTTCCGGACTGAGATTGAGGACTGCCAGAACAAGAACCAGGACCTGCTCCTGCGCATGGACAGCAACTACGACCTCCTGCGCAAGCTGAACGCCACCATCCTGGAGATCCAGCGGCGAATCGAGGAGGAAGCAGCAGGGACCTTGCAAGGGGAGATCACCTTGCTAAAGATCAACCTCAACACGGTCAGCAAGTCTTTGACTGGCCTCAAGGACTCTGTCTCCCAGTACTCGGACACCGTGACGCATGTCAACACCTCGCTGGATGAGCACGAGAGGAAGATTGAGGATGAGGTCCACTCCATCCAGGAGAAAGTCAATGACCAGGGCTCTCAGCTCTTCTTCAGCAACAGGCGTGTCCTCAACCTCAAGGGAGACTTGGAGCGACTCAAAGCCAGGATCATCGGTGACCTGAGCTCCTGTAAGAGTGTGGCCCACGACCTGCAACAGGAGATTGCTCACTTTGATGAGCGGGTGGCTCGGGTGGAGAGTGTGTGTGGCAGGCTGGGAGCTGTCACAGGGAGCCTGGATGGCATCAGGGACGAACTGGAGAAACACACAGGCAGCCTGTGGGACTACATGGACCACATGAATGGAACCCTGGCTGCCCACTCTCAGGAAATAACAGGACTGAAGGACAACCTGCTGGACTGCCAAGCCAAGGTGTCTGAGCTGTCAGAGCAGGTTGGCCACCTGGAAAAGCAGGCAGAGGGGAAGCAGCATTAGCCATGCTGCCACCTGCTGCTTCTCCTCCCTGGGAAGAAAAGGATTAACTTATATGAAACAGACTTGCTCCAATGTGACAACAGTTCTTGGTTGGGATTTTTTTTTATGAGAAGATAAATTAAAAGCTGCTACGAAATCCTTTTTTTTTAAAAAAAAAAACAAAACCAGAAACATTTTAGCCCCACTCTTCCATTACACCTCTGTTATGGTACTTGCCTCCTGATGCAGCTCAACCCTGGTGCAGCAGGGGCTCTGCCTCCTGGATGGGGGTGTTGCTTTGGCTTCTGGGTTGATGACCCCAGTAGGACAATGCAGGAGGAAGCTGGAGGAGGGAATGTGGGAGTTTTGGGTTTCTTTTTTTATTTTTGTGGATTTATCACTTCTTGAAGAGTAAAACCCTGTAGTTGGCAGTTGAGGAATAGAGTTTCTCTGACCTAAAGACCACCTGCATCTTAATCCAGGGATGTGCTGAGCCAGGGCTCCTTGTGGGGAACAGAACTCACCCCAGGAATTGTGGATTTTTCAAAGAACACACGTATCCACACAGCCCCCTGGGAACTGCCTTCCCCTCTCTGAGACAGCAGCCCTGCTCCTGTATGGTAAATCCATTTGCACTGCTCCCTCCTCCATGGAAATGCAGGTGCCTGATGGAGCATATGAGGATATGCATTAGGAAAACACACATATGCATGTGTATATATGTATATGACATGTGTATGTATATTTCTGAACAATCCACTGTTCTGGTGCTCATCTGTTTGCCAAGTTTCCTCTCACTGCTCCCCCTCCCTTGCTGCATCACAGAGAGCAGCTAAACCCTGGCACAGCAGCAATTGGGAGAGGTCCTCACTGACTCTTAGGGCTACTCTGCTTTGCAACCCCACTTTGCAGTGCTTTGGGACAGAGACAAAGGCTTATGGAAAACTTCTCTCTTCCCCAAAAGGGGCATGTGCCCATAGGTCTCTGCAGAGACCAAGATGGCCGTGGAGCAGTCCTGGCCTCCCATTCTGGTGCTCCTGCTTTTTTTACTTAAACTGTGAAAGTGGTTTCCCTCATCTCATCCTGAGGAAGGAAAGCTCCAAGGTGCATGAGGATATGCCCACTCTGTGCTGGCTCTCCCTGCCTGGCAACACAACAGTGTCCTCTTTTGTCTTCTTCTGAGCCTGCTGGGATGCTGACAGCCCCAGAGACCTGCACTGACATGGGGGCAAGTCCTCAAGAAAGAAAAAACTGAAGTAATTTACTCAAGGTGACTCTGGTTTCCCATGAGGCTGGAAAAGGCTGTATATGTTCTGAGCAACTCCAGCCTTACCCCACAGAGCAGAGGCTGTTGCACACAAAACCTGCCCTTCCTGGGGATCCCAGTACAGGTGACCTCTGCTCCTTAGCCAACAGGGACTTCAGTACCAGAAGGAATAATAAGGAAATTAAAAAACCTCCAGGTGACCAGCTCTGGCACTTTATAGCAGAGGAACATATTTTCCTATCAGCTCAGCACTGCAGCTCATGGCCCCTTCCACCCCCCACCCAGGTCATCTCCCATCTTCTGTAACAGCATTTCCCCTCATTGTTCTTCCACCACACAAAGGAGCAGCTCCATACTCCAACCAGCATGAAGCAGCAGCAGCAGCAAGTCCCAGAAGAGATGCATCCAGACTTCTCTTCTCCATGAAGACAAGATGAGCTCCCTGAAACAGATACTTCAGGGCTGGGGGGGAAATCACAAGTCCTGCTGGTTGCATCACATTACCCTTATACAGTGAATGCTCTCCCATGGCAGAGGAGCATGTGGCATCACCTGTAGGAGCAGGTGACCAGGCTTCCCACCATTCCCTTACCCCTGATGGCTCACAGGCTGTTGTATGTCCCAGCACCACAATCTACTCACACTGCTCCAGGCTTTGCTGATTCAGAGCTGCAGCTGCTGAGACACTGCTCCAGCTGAGGAACAACTTCCAGCTGCCTTTGGACACCCTGCAAAACCTATTTCCCCCTCTCCCTCCAGCCCACAAAAGGATTCTCAAGTCCACCCTCAGTCCTGTGTGATGGGTCAAGGGCCATCCTGCCCCTGCACGCCCCATCTTATCACAAGAGTGAGTAAAAGAGCTGCAGCAACCAAAGAGAAGATGAAAGTAAGGGCCAGCTTCACTCTTCCCAGGCCAGGGATGGTTTGGGAGCAGCTGAACAGCAACAGTCTTCTCTGGCACATAGGAAGCCAGGACTGGACTGTAACAAAACTGGGACAAGGAAGAAGTCTTACCTTCCAGAAAATGGTGCTATGTTTGGACTACTCCTGCCTAGTCACTTGAAGCTACGGACAATTTGTATTTCAGTTCTCAGCTACTCATGTTTAAAGAGTGAAAGAAGCTTCGTATAAAATATGGCTTTTTAATATATTTTTTTTTTTGCCTATAGAGAGGGAAGAAGAAGGTGCCCATATGGTTGTCCTTGCACAGGCAGCTTTCCAAGGCCTTTGACAACTGATCCTGTATTGATGCTGTTGCTTTATTAAAAGCTGAAAGACTGTTTGTACTGGAAAGGAGGAGAGAAAAAAAAATAAAGTATTTCTTGCTGAGGTTTCCAGAATGAAAATTACTTGGGTGGCTTTAAGAAAAGCTCTTGGGTTAAGAGGGCAGAGGTAGAGCATGGAGGCTTATTTGGAGAAGAGGGGACAGACTAGGAGGAGGTCACTTACATCAGCCCACAGGGGGATAGGGTGCCCTTGTCCATCTTGTTTTATATAAATTGCAGCTAAGAGCTTCCAGAGCACTTCAGCAAGAATAAACTCAACCCTATATGGGAAAGGTCATGGTGTCTGAATCCCCCTTTCCATGCACAGTAGATTAAGGCACTATTCACTGCTGCTCTTTGTGAGGAACACTCAAAACCCCAACAGCGTCCGTTCACCTTAACATGTTGCTAAGCCACAGGACAGCTTCATTCCATCATCTGGGCTGTCTGAGAATACTGGTCATACTGGAGATAGCAATATTGATGGGGCTCTGGCATAGCTAAGACAGTGACCCACCTCCACCACCTCTAAAAAAAGAGCTAGGCTACAAAAGGTGTTAAAAATATTAAGAGACACAGCTCACAGGAATTTCAGTGTAAAAATGGAAATTTTTTTAGTCACAGCTTCCTCTTACCCCCACCTTTCCCCCAAAAAGATGTGTTTCTAGTGCAGAACATGACCTATATTAGAAGTTCAAAACACCTGAGCAGTATCCAGTCCTGGCAGAAGTGGCTCAGGAGGGTCTCGAGTCACATCTCTACAGGTAAGGGAGTCAGGAGAGGAGATCCAAGTCCACAGCAGGCAGTGGAGTTCTCCAGTAGGCAAAATGGCTGTACTCTGGGCACACCAGAGCAACTCTCCCACTCTGCCCCAGGGGAGGGAAGATGAGCTCCACCAGCTCTGACAGACGCTCGTACCTGTTGGGGCAAGGAATAAGGTGCAGTGACAGGTCTTTGGCTCTTCTACCCCATAAATGTGTTCAAAACAGATCAACCCAAAGGTGCTGAGGAATGGACTTACGTTGACTTGTGGTTCTTTGTGAGCTCCTGGATCAGCTCTCCCTTGGGGTTGACAGTGAATATGTGGCTCTCTGGCAGCCCCACATGCTTGTAGGCATAGACATCCTGCCCAGGAGAGGCCAGCAAGGTGTGAGAGCTACAGGAAGGCATCACCACCCCCCCAGCCTGAACCCTTCCTCCTCCCTAAGAGACCCACTCACATTTGCTCTGTTCCCAAAGGCTGCATAGAAGGGCAGACTTGTAGCAAACAGATTTTGGATGTCCATTAAGCAGGCAATCTTGAACATCTCTGGCTTCTTCTCAATCACCTCCCTGCAGCACAAGACACATGCACAGAACAGAAGCCAGTAGCACCAGCCAGCCAGAACTACCTGTGAGAGCTTCACTTGGAAGCTCTAAGAAGGACAAGGCAGTTCCCCTGTGGTCTCCCACGAAAAGCATCCTGCTCCAAGGACAGCAGAGCTAATTTCAAGCTGTAACATCCCTCAGCATCAAGCCAGGGATGATGGGTGCCATCCCCAGTGATACAGAAGGTGCAAGGCTGAGGAGGAGGGGACACAGTACCTGTGGAAGGCAGAGAAGAGGCTACTGGGGGCAAGCAGAATGGGACCCTTAGGGAGGGCACAGCCCTGCTCACTGACCCACTTGAGGTAGCCTTTGGTGATGCGGGCCATGCCAATGGCTCTGGCTGAGCAATAGAGGAACTTGTAGCCATTCCTAGTGAGAACAGAGAATCCCTCTGAGATGTGCCCTGGACAAGGTGCCCTCCCAAGTCCAAGAGAAGGAAGAGGGAGGATGAAGGTAACACTTGGCCAAATCTCAAACCCTTTTCACCCCTTGGACAATCTGGATGGCTTCACAAACAACTCACTCACTCCACATCCACCCCACTGAGGAGCTGGGGACCAGGATTGGAAGGGGACACTGTACTACCTTCCAAGCCCTTCCCAGCATCCCCACCCTCATCCAAGCAAAGCATCTCGATAGCCGCACACCCACGTGGGACCCCGGCCACAGCCCCGGCAGACCCCCGAGCAACCAGTACTGCCGGCTGTCCGCTTGGGATGGGATGGTTGGTGGCCCGGGAGCCCCATGTCACCTCTTCCCGGGGCTGTACTGAGCCATCTGCTAGCCAACAGTGCCTCTTAGTGGCCACAAGCGCCAGGGACAGAGCTGAAGGCTCCTCGGGGACTCGCTGCCAGTCTCCACTGGTTGTGCGTGATCCCACATCTTCAGTGCTCAGCTACATCCCCCCAGCAAAGCCTCCACCAATACACACTCCTCCAAGGGAATGCAACAGCATCACCTCACCTAGCTGCAGGGGGGGGTCCTGCTTTCACCCCACACCAGCATCTAGACAAAACAGAAAGGAAACATCACTGATAGCAGAATTTTCTCCTGTTTTGGCCAGCATCAGTGAGTCAGGAACCCTAACTCTGGCCCTCACTCAGCCTCTCCTCAATCATCTTCCCACTATGTCTCTGCTTCAGTGGATCCAATACCTACAGATGGATTTTGTGGAAGAGTTTAACAATCCCATGATGAGTCCAGTCTTTCCCTAGATGTGGCAAGATGTGCCCAAGAGCATCTGACCTAAAAGAACAGGAGAACAGGTTAGGCTGATCCAACCTGGTGGGTACCCAGAAGATAACTTGGTTTGTGGTCCTCACTGGCTGCTTATACAAGTCTTGAAAGGACACTTTCCCCTAGACAGGGAGGAGGGCAGGGATGGAGGCTGGTAGAAAATTGCCTTACTTAGTGATGGTGCCATCGATGTCTGAGATCACCACCTTATCATCCCAGTTCCACAGGTAGATGGTGGCCTCACAGCGGCAGGTGCCCTGGTACTGAGTTGTCACACTGAATGCCACCTCATTGGGCCCATCCTGCAGATTCAGCCTTCCCTGTGGCAGCAGAGGAACTAAAGTGATACACCAGCAGCAATTCACACCAATCCAAGGCTTGCCAGAGACCCCCATACTTTAACAGGGTGGCCTTTCAAAGCAAAATACTTGGATGCCCTATAGAAGCAATGATGCTGGGTAAAGAGAACTCTCTTTTAAGGGTTGTCGCATCCCTACGCACACAAGCAGGCAGCAAAGAAGTACATACAATTTGTTTGGAGGACAGCCTCAGGGATTTCTTGTAGGTTGTCTGAGATTTCTGTGCAGAGGAGCTCACTGCTAACACATCCCTGGCTGGCAGGGGCTCATCATCACTGGATGACACCATCTCCTCCTGCCTGTACAAGGAAGGAAAGAACATGTTGGCCTTACTCTGCAGACAAGGACTTTGATCAGGAGTAGCAGGGGATATCTAGAGGGGATGCAGAACAATCCACCCACGAGGAAGAGGTCATGGAGGATCCAGGGTCCAACAAAGCCTTAATAGAGCTTTCTGCTCTCATGTATTAAGTAGACTTGAGTCATTTAGGACAAGAGATCAAGAGCAGGCACAGAGCCCTAAAGGCAACCTGAGGGAGAGGCACTCACCTCTGCTGAGCAGAGTCTTGCTGCACTGTCCCCACATTGGCCTTCCCTGGCCTTGACTGCTGCTGCAAGCAGTGAGAGGTGGCATTAGTATTCCAGAGGCAAGAACAGGAGCTGGGGCTGCTTTACTTGGCTGCCACTTGGAGCAGGGATACCAGAAAAGAGGTGGGGGAGCATCCCACACATCCCCAGAGACATTGCCCCATGGAAGAGGAACCACAACCTGATGCTGTGGCAAGGCAGGGAGTCAGGCAAGCACACGTGGTGCCTTACTGTGTTATTTAGTGTTGGTTAATGATGCCCAGGCATTAACAGAACTGAGAGGACAAGCAATAGCCTTCAGAAATCAACTTGCTACCAGGTCCCTCTAGCCAGTCTCACACTCCGCCTCAAGCTCTCCCACCCAGGACACTGCTGTTCTCCCACCCCTGCCAGCCACCAGAACGACTCCTGAGCCCTAAGGACACTGTTGTCACAGCCACCAATACAAATACCTCCTCTGCTGGGAATTCTCTCCTCCTCCAGGAGGACCACCACCTGCTGCCTTTCTTGGGCATCTTCTCCTTCACCAGCTTGTTGATGGTGCTCTGTGAACGTGGCAAAACATGAGGTGAAATCACTCCTCATCCTAGAGAAGCTCAGCTGCCAACAGACTAAAAGAGACCCTTTCACAAGCAGGCTTTTCTTTGCAAAAATTTTTTCAGGATAAGATGAGGCTCCTGCCACACTGTGAGCCGAGATTGTTTTGGCATGAAGGGAAAAGTGACTTGTTCCCTTTGGGCAACTTAAAAAAAACCAAAACAAAACCAGATACCTTATTCCACACAATCCCACCCGAGCCAAAAAGAGCCCTGGAGCACATTCATGCAGTTTAAAGTCCTCTAGACTGCCACAGCCCTTCATTGTGGGCAGTTTTGCACTGATACAATCACCATAATGGGACAGTTTTTGACAAGGAAACCTTTGCTTTTCAGACATCAGTGGTACCCAGGTATCTAAAAGCCACCCTGAGGTATCTATAGGGAAAAGGACACATCTCAGGATTCGTGGGCTGGAATGATGTCCAGCTGCTTGCAGAGCCCCAGGTGGACAGATTGGCCTCTGACAGCCCCACTGCACTCTTCACGTCCTGCTGAGAAACACAGCCCAGTACCTGTCTTGTGCCACTGACCTCAGGAATGTTCTTCTGGAAAGCCTGCAGAGACAGCATCATGGGAGCAGCTACTGCCCAGTTGTAATACCTGGAAGTAGTAAGAAGGATGGGAACATCACCACTCCTGGATTGAGGGCTGTTTGCAGATGACCATCTTGCAGCATGGCCAGAAAGCCCCCTCCCACAATTACTGCAGAGGAATTATTGTCTGGGATGGAGTCACACTCCTACAGGGTCAAAAGGGCCACACTGGGGTCACCCTAGGATGAAGCAGCAGGACGAGCAGGCCACTCACTTCTTGTTGATCAGTATCACCAGATTTGGGTCATCAATGAGTCCTGGATTCTCAGCAAACTGCTGGTAGGACACCATGTACTCCATGAACTTCTCTGGTGGGATAGAAACTGTGTCATGCTACTGGTGTGTATAATGGCTTTCAGGACAGCAAACTACCTCTCACATCCCACCTACCATGAGAGATCTGCCTGCTGTCCCCAAGGCCACCACATAGTGACAGGGCAATTGCAGGCATCAAATCAGTGTTGGAGTCCACACAGCTCTCAGCAGGCAATTGGGATGGCAACTGGACACACAGAGGGTTGATGGGGTCTGCCACAGCCTTTGGACTCTGCTCTGTGTCACTGCCAGCAAGAGAAGAAACAGTGGCACCATCAGCCAGTAGCCTCAGACATACCTCCATCTTTTGCTGTAGGCAATCGCTCAAAAATATCTGAGCTTGGCCAGCTGGAGCAATTCATACCTCTTTGGGAAATGGAGAGCCACCTGCTTCTCATCCAGGCCACTGAGGTCTTCCAGGTAAACAGCAGTGGGACTCGAGTTAGGACTTTGTTTGATGGATTCTCAATGCACAGACAGAAAGGAGAGAGCTCAGCTGAGTCACCTTTGCAACAATCTCAGCATTGATCAAGAAAGCTACCAGTATTTTTCTCCATCTTATTCATACATCACATAAAGAAGACACCTCTTCTACTTGAAAAGCTGCCTTAAAGCAATAGAAGAAGCTCAAGGCACCTGCACTAGCATTAGACCACTTGCCAAGAAGACACAAAGGACAGGCCAAAGTCATCCCATCTGCAGGTGCTGTTTGAAGCTAGAACCACCCTCTTTGTACAGTGAGAAATCTCAAACCTCTTTCCCTCAGGGAGACAAATTTCTGCTGACTGGGCTGGAAGAGTAAGGTTGGTGAGGACAATATAGAAGTAATAATAAAGAGGTCCTTAAATACACAGAGCAAAGAATCCCTTGATCATGCAATTTCCCACCTGACTTGGCGTGCTCAAGAAGAAGACAAGTCAGACCAGATGCCACCAGACTCTTCAAGTTCAAGTACAGTATACAATGCTGAGAAATCTTTAAGCACACAAAAGTAGAGCCATCCATAGATGGAGCTCTACAAATGTAAGGCAAGAAAGCCCTCCTGAGGAGGAGCTGGGTGGCCACTGGAAGGAGGAAACTTGGGGAATGTCTCTTCAAAGCAAAAGAAGCTGGTATCACATGGAGAAGACAAAACAAAACATGTCACATCTTGAACACCCAAGACAGTCATGAATTACACTGAATGAACCCAGCCCCATATCCAAATCGGAAGCATCTCTTAGCTCAAACACTACCTCCAGTGGCACCAGTCACCCACTCACCTTGTCTCCTCTGGATTTCCAGCTGGGTCTCAGGGCCCTCTGAACCCATCTGCTTGGAGGAAGTATCTCCCTCAGAGGGCTCCACTTCTCTCTGAACCTCTGGCACAATACTCCCACCTCTCTTTGGTTTCTCTTGTGGAGCTGATGGGGCTTCCAATAAGCTTTCTGCCTGCAAAGCACTGACAGTGTCCTTCAGCATGAAGGAGCCATGATCATCCCAGGCTGTGGGTGTTGGTTCAACAGACACAGTGGAGGAACAAGGTGCACTCTCATGTCCCTCAGGGCTTGAGCCTTTTCCCAAACCTTCACAAGTGGCAATGAGATGAGCTGCCTCATCCACTGGGGCCGGTGTCACAGAGGCAGGAGATGTTGCAGTAGCAAAGGTCTTGGTGGACTTGGCCAGTTCAACTTGTTCCAATTTATTCACCTCAGAGAAATCAGAACAACAGGTTTGAGGATGAGAAGTTGCCCAAAGCATCAGGCAGAAGAGGACAACTACTTGAAGACTGCCAGACCACAGCCTCTTCCACTATTTGCAAGCCTTTTAGACACCCCCTTCTCAAAAACAGCAAGAGAAGAACATTAAAAAAAAAGACTTACATGAGGGAGCCTTCCCCAGGTCCACTGCACATGGGATTCTGCCCCTAGAGCAAAAGTCTCCTGTGGTCTGATCTCCAGCTCAGAGTCACTTTTGGGAGAAGATGGATAATTCAAGGTGGGACTACAAGAAGAAGAGGCAATATTTAACATCTTCTACCCTACAGCTCCATGTTTTCATATCACTACAGCGATATGCAGGACCAAGAACTCTGGAAGCTTGGTTTCCCTGCAGAGCAAGTTCTGCTCCATAGGAGCATCAATTACAAATAAGCAAGACCTACATTGAGCTGAGGCCCAAGGAACCAAAGTGCTGTGCTACTGGTTGTCCAGAACCAGCTCAGCAACAGAGAGAGGAGAGCCCAGTGCATACAGGCTTTCTGCATCAGTCACCCTGGCCAGAATTGTCCTCCATTGCCTGCAAGCCTTCTTCTAACCACACCTTACCAAGGCCAGGAAAGCTCTCCTCTCAACATCCCATACCCCTTCTCCTTACCACCTTCACATCCACTGCTCTGCTTGTTACCTGTCCATGGAGGCCAGTTCCCCATCAGAATAAGGATGCAACTCTGGGGACTGCAATGATCCAGTTTCATCTTCAGGGAGATGAGCAAAGCAATACACTGAAGCACTGCAAAGAGAGATCAGTCAAGCAGCCTTCAGGCAGCAGCCCCCCAGCTGGGAAAGCTGGCAATGCCCAGCTTCACCACTTCCACAGGGTTTGTACTCCACAGGGCTGCAACTCAAAATGCTGTCCCTATGTTTCAAGTACTGCTGGGTATCACCAAGCAAACCCACAGACTTGACCCACCTGGATGAGTTTCTGCCCAGTCATAGAATAGCTTGGGATGGAAGGGACCTTAAAGATCATCTAGTTCCAACCCCCCTGCCATAGGCAGGGACACCTTTCACTAGACCAGGCTGATCAGTGCCTCATCCAGCCTGGCCTTAAATACCTCCCAGGGAGGAGGCAATCAACTCTAAGTGAATCCATTTTGGACTGGATGATCTGGAAGATCTCTTCAAACCTCTACCATTCTGTGATCACGCTGCCAAGACTCAGTCCCTCACCTGGGAGTGACCAGCTTGTGTGGCTCTTCTGTGGACAGCTGGTTTTTGCTCTCCTCACAGCTTTCTGACTCTGACACCTCCTTCCACTTGGCCTTTCTCCTGCATCGCCTCCTCTTGTGTGGGGACACTTCAGCACTAGAGGTCTCCTGGCCATGGGAGGGCTGAGCAGCATCCTCTGGGATCTCCTTCACAGGGATGGGAGATGTGCAGAAGAGGGAAGGAATACTGTCCTGCAAGAAGGATAGAAGAGCCTATCAACTCCACCACCCCCTTTTCCAACCTGGCAACTCATGGGTTTTGACAGTGCCACATATGGCACAGGCACAATTAAACAGCACCATGACCTCAGCTTGGGGGTGGTTTTGTGGCCGAGTCCAAAATGAAAGGCTTTGGACACGCAACAGGTAAGTAAAACAAAAAACCACTCACAAACAAGGTTATCTAGCCACAAGCTGAAGACATCTTTCATGTGGGCAAGGAGAGGCAAGCAGAAGATGGCACCACATGATCAGAATTATTAAGGCTGTAAATGATATTTGGCTTCAGAGCCCTCTCCTTGCTCTCAAATCCAGCGCAAGCTAGCAGCAACCACAAGTCAGACTGGGAGAGAGCTGACAAGATTTCTGGAAGCCACAACTAGTCTCATCCCACTTCCCAAGTAGAGCAGGCAGCCTGCCACAGCATCTGGCTCATTCCCATTCCTGTCACAAGATCCCTCAAAGAGGCCAGGTTCCAAGATATCTGCCTGGCTGGCCAGCAGCCATGTCCATTGATGGAGGACAGTTTGAGACACAGATATTTGGTCTAACAACACTTCCTCAGTGTGCTCTGTGCACCAGAGCTCAGATCCTTCAAGCAGGAACCTTTCCAGACACATAACACACTAGGAGGGATGATGGAGTCCCCAAGGGGGAAGAAGGACAATCCTTCCA
The DNA here is from genome assembly GCA_013400935.1 of Turnix velox. NCBI lineage: Eukaryota > Metazoa > Chordata > Aves > Charadriiformes > Turnicidae > Turnix > Turnix velox. The sequence continues at coordinate 204,133 of VZTY01004226.1, forward strand.
CCTCAAGGTGGCCACAGGAAGATAAAGTATCACTTCTTCATCACCAACCTCATTTTCCTCTGACTCCTGGACAAAGAAGGCCTCCCCATTGTCACCCAGCCTCATGTGCAGATCCACAGGCTCCCCATTAATTTCAATGTCAACCTGGCAAGAGGCAGAAAATGTCACCCAGGTTCGTGTGCAGGTCCACAGGCTTCCCCTTATCAGCCTGGCAAGAGGCAGCAACTGCCTGTCCATGTGAGCTCCATCAGTGCACAGGAAGGCACTTTCCCAGGGAAGGGATGGGCTGCTCATAGCATTGAGAGCCACCCAGCCTTTGAGGCAAGGAACCCCTCCCGGTTATCCTGGGAAGCACAGCCCTCCATGAAGGATGGGTTCCATGTTGGGGGGGGACATCCCCTCCAAAAACTAGCAAGCACTCCTTTCAGCAGGACTCCCATTTCCTTCAGACAAAGTTTAGAGGCTTGGAGGTGTGGAGACACCAGAGAGGAAGTCCAGAGCCAGGGCAGGCATCACTTACCACCTTCTCCTTGGAGCGCAGCACCCCCAGCTTCCCAAAGCGCACGTGGAATGGGGAGCACTGGAAGGAGTTGTCAGGCTGTCTCACCACCAACACATCAATGCAGCCTGTCAGGGTGGCAGGGTTCAGACCACGGTACAGCTCCTTCACTGTGACAAAGACAGTCTCAGCCAGCTGGCCCACGTAGTTCATTGTTTGAGACTGCAAAGGAGAGACAGAAACAGGCTCAGGGTGGGGGAGAAGGGCTCCAGCAGCAAAATGCAGTGAGACTTTACTTCAGGTGGGTCATTTCACTGCTGCAAAACACAGCCCCATCACAGAGAGGTGAGGTTTCTCTGGGGAAACTGAGGCAGACAGATGAGTGGCCTTGATAAAGATCAGCCAGGGTCTCTGTGAACACCAGCAAGTAGGACAGAAGCAGGAGATGGGCATGGTCCATGCTGGAGCTCACAGTGCAACCTTACCTCCAGCCACACAAGGTAGAACACAGGCTCCCAAAGGCTCTCATGCAGCCTCCTTTCCTGCAGGCCACTGGCCTCCTGATCAACATGTTGAGGTCCCTGGAGTATTTTCTTGCAGATACACGTCAGAGTGTTGGTCCCAGCCCCCAAACCCAGCAGAGAACCTTGCTCCATTTGCTCAGCATTTAGCACCAGCAGGACAAGCAGCATCAGCAAGATGATGGTCACAGTGTCAGCATGTCACAGCAGAGGCTGAGCCCAGCTCCTGAGCTGCCAGCTCTGCACCCCACCTTACCACAAGGAGAGGAGGAGAACACATGATGATGGTTTCAGAAAGACCAGATGAACTGAAGGAAAAATCTTGTGCCTGCAGCACAACCAGCCCATGGCAGGGTGTCACCAGGGGGGTCTCAGCACAGCCCCAGCACACACCTGACCCAAGTAGTGGCTGGTCTGAGTAGGTTGCTTACCCAAAGGGATGAGGACAAGCAGATGCCACTTGATGAACCCTCTGCCCCAGCAGGCACCCAGTCTTTCTGATCCATTTGACACAAGCTCAGCCCTCTCCTGCTCCCAGACATTCCTCCTGGATGGTGGGCTCCGTGGGGAGATGTGGTCCCCACTCCACGTCCTGGCCCCCCCGGCCTGTCCCTGACAGCTGGGAATGAACCCAAAGTCCAGATCCTCCCCTGGTGGGGTGGGGAGGGGGTGGCAGGGAAGCACTAGGCAGCTCCCGAAGCTTCGGTGCCTCCATCAGCTGTGCTGTGAGAGCAGGACCAATGTCACGGGGCTACTTGTCATCCTGCTGAGCCCAGCTTTCCCAGGCAGTGCCATGGGCAGCCCTCCAACAGGAGGGAGCTCCGTGCTGCAAAAGCAGGGGGATGGGAGATTCAGAGAAGAGAAACAAACTGGCTGTCCCCAGTGCTCCCAGGGCTGTTCTGAGGGGCATTCCTGTCACTCCAGAAAAGCAGGATCACAACCCTTCAGCACACAGATTTACAGAGGGTAAAGAGAGAGCTCTCCTCTGCGGAGGCAACAGAGCCCACATTCACCTCTCCAGCTAAAACCACTCTCAAAATAAGACAGATATTTTGCCAAAACCAGCCTGCTCTGGAGGCACCCCACAAGTGACACATCCTTCCCACGCATAGAGAAAACCCCAGGGAGTGCATCCCATGGGGTATGAGGTGGGAGCTTGGAAAGAACACCCAGGAACAGCCCCAGGCTGAGCAACTTCACAGTGAACACAGGGTGCAAGGGTTTAACACAGCACTGCAGCCACCCAGCACTGCTCAGAGCCTTGTGCCAGGGTGACATCCCCACTGCAGAGCCAGAGTCATAGAATTGTTTGGGTTGGAAGGGACCTTAAAGATCATCGAGTTCCAAACTCCCTGCCATAGGTAGGGACACCATCCGCTAGATCAGGCTGCTCAGTGCCTTGTCCAGCCTGGTCTTAGACACCTCCAGAAAGGTGAAACCTCTCTGGTTTCATTTATTACAAGAAAACATGCTATTGTAAAAGAAAAATGCAGTTAAAGTTTCTCATACTTTACTATCAAAGACAGAAGATCATGATGATGTTTACTATACTGGTAGAAACTTCACACCAGAGCAACTGCTCCTGTAAAAATTATTTCAGGTTGCAGTGTTACTTCAAGGTAAAGTCAGTTAAATTGCTCTTACATATAGATTTCACACTAGTTTTTTGTTGGGTTTTTTTTCCCCCCACTTGTGAAAATATTTGAGCAAAACTTTAGCATGTAAATACAGCTGTAGAGTGATGTTATTGTTCAGCTCGTGTCCTCATGCCCCACTACTCCTTCCTTGGGCATCTGCCTGCAGGCTGCAATGGGACCTGCTCAATCCCAGGGCTTGGAGCAGCAGGGAGAGGATGGATCTGACACAGTTTTCAGCCCAGCAAGTTTCACTTCCTCTGGGCTTCACCCAGAAAAACTAGAGACAAGTAGGGAAGAGAGGCTCAGGCTCCTCAGCCCCACCATGGATAGAGCAGGTCCATTAGGAAGACAAAGAGCAAGTAATGCACTGGACAAAGACTAAAAAGCATTTTCAAGCCACTCCAAGGACACCAAGACAGGTTCAACAAATGCAGAAGAAAGGGGTCTTCTCAACTCTCTGCCTCAGAAAAGCAGGATCAAAACCCTTCAGCACACAGATTTACAGAAGACAGAGAGTAAGTAGATCCTCTCTGCAGGGGCAACCCAGCTCACATTCACCTCTCCAGCTAAAAAGCCTCCCAGAATAAATCAAGTATTTTGCCAACACCAGCCTGCTCTAGGGGCAGCAAGGTGAGCCACCCTATAAACAATACACCCTTCCCACCCATCCCTGCCGACATCAGGACCTTCCCCATTACCTGAGCAGCTGCTGGAGCTCAGCACCTTCTCAACTTTGAAGGACTCAGCCCAGAAACTCCAAGGAGCTGCTCTCAGATCAGCAACAAAGCTCACTCTCCCTCAGCTCCTCCTTTCCCTACTGCTTCCTTCCTCTCATTTGAGCAAAGGGAGGGCACACCTCCCAAACACCACCCACACCTATGAGGGCTTCCAGGAGGCTGGAGGGTGGATCTGGGGAGACTGCTGACACCTGCACAGAGCAGCTGTGTCTCATTGCCATTCATCTGCTCCAGAAGCTCCAGGAAGAGCCTGGTAATGATGGAGACCTTTCCTTTCCCCTCCAACCCACTATCCTGCAAGGCCACTGTCACCTGGCCCACCACTAGACTGACAGCTGTCATGACCCCAGGGAATGCTGACCCCTCCATGAAATGTCCTTGTAGAGGCTGTACCTACACCTTTGGGAAAGATCTGCCCCTTAAAAGCTGCCTTGTAATTGCTGGAGAGCATCCTCATCCAACCATGGCCAGGCTGAGGATGTTCAGAATGGGAAGCACCTTGCTGGAGAACCTGTGCCAGATGTTTTCTGCCTCTTCCACAGGGTATAGGGCTCACTATAGGGTCACACTGAATAGGGCCTCCAAGGGTGGGTAGGGTGGTTATTGCTATGTTAATTGCTTAATTCCTCCTGAATATAAGACTGGGTGCACCTTGGTCAGGTTTGGACTGGGAGGAATGGGGAAGGTGATGGTGCTTACACAGAGGAATGAGGATTCACCAGAACTCAGGGTTTTGAAGGATAATTTTAACTGCCCTTTAATTACTGGTGCTGGGACACAGGGATCTCCTACACTTCAGGAGCCAGCCTGTGCTCCTGGGCAAATTGGCACTGGTTGGGACACAGCAAATATCACCCACGCTCCAAGGCTGTTGCTGTGCTGTTCTTCCCACTGTACCCCCTCTCAGCACTCTTCAGCCTGTCCCCCTGAGCAGCCCAGTTCCCCTGTGCATCCTTTGCCTCCTTGCTCCAGGAGCTGCTCCAACTGGGAAAGGTTTCATCCACCTTCTTAGGAACTCCAAAACTTACAAATATCTGCAATGAGCTTTTGCAAAACAAGAACGGGGGTTTCTTATTAGTCAACTGAGATGCCACATTTTCAACTCCTTGCATTCCAAAAATCTTACACCCACATCCATCTCCACAGCTTCCATCCTGCATCCCGGGTGCTTCCCACTAAGACCACAGCCTTCACTCCATATGGGGGTTGTACAGCAGTTTAACACTTCTGAGAGCTCAGCCCCTAGTGATACTGGACTGAAAGCAGCTTCAGTCACGATCCCAGCAATTCCAGCACCTCCTGAGAAAAACTCCATCCATCCATCTGGGATTTGGGAGCACCACTCCAGGGCACTTCCAGCCACCCACTGCCCGGGAGACTCCTCAATTTTCCTCTGTCCCAGAAAAACAAGCTTTGCCTTCAGTTGTAGGGTGGGAGAGGGGATAAGCAGAGTCAAAGACAGGCTTGTTTATTCCCCCTCTTTATATTTCAACAGCTGCTGCAGATGAGCCAGGTCACACTCAATTCTTCAGCTGCCTCCAAGATGGGAGTTTTGCCTCCTCCCTCAGCCATCACATTATTTCTCCATTTTCCCAGCTGCTTAAACTCATCTTTGAGAAGCCTGGCAGTTCCTCGGGGTACTTCTCCTTGGATACCACTCCCCCTCCTTGCTGCCCGTTTCTTGTGTGCCTGGGGTAGAATGTCTGGAGGGAAGATGGATGATCCAACTGCACAAGAGAGCCAGCTCCATGCTGAGACCTGACACAGCTCAGCTCAGCAGAGAAACTGCGAGGGAGCAAGGAGCTCTCCTGGACAGGAGGGCAACTTGACTTCACAGAAGGAGCCCTGGATTGCAATTTCCCATCCCATGAAAGCTGAGTGAGGCTCAGGTATCTTATTCCCTCAGGGATGGGGCACAAATCCTGGAGGTCCAGTTGCTCCAAGTGCTGGTCCTGGAGCCAGGAATACAACAGAAAAACACCAGCGTTGGTTCATATAATTTTATTTTTTTCATTCCCGAAAGATCGGGCTAGACTGGCCCAGGGTGTGATGGGAGTGGGTGGGAAAGCCATTTTGCCTAAAGGGGAGGAAATGCCATCCTGTCACCAATCACAAGCACTGAAAAGCTGAATTATAAGCCACAGGAAGGGTCAAAAACTGTCTATTCTGGTTCATAACCACTTTCTGCTGATTTGGTTCCTAGTTTCTGACCTGTTAAAAGTTTGTATTTCTTCTGTAAACACAAGAAAACGCAGAAAGCTCCAATTCCAACATCATGGTGCAGCTCCAAAAGCCAGGACTCCCAGAAAAATACATCCACTCCAAAAACAGGAGAGCTAACAGCCCCAAGCCCTAAATGGTCCTGAAAAGTGAAGTCTCTGAACTTTTGATGCACTGGAAACCCTGGAAAAGTCTTCTTCCAACCCCTGGAAGAGTTTTTGTGTCCCAGCTGCTGATAATCCAGACCTGGGCTCTAAAGCCTGACATACTTACATCAGTGACACTGTGAGCGGGGTTCAACCATGAGCTCTCAGGCCAGGAAAAGGGGAATGACGTGCACCTTTAGGCAGCTGGAAAAATCTTTTTATCTTTTGTCCAAAGCTGGTGTCTTATTTCAAGGCAGACAGTATTTCCAAGCCACACTTCTTTTTCTTGAAATTAAAAAATAACCCAACCAAACAAAAACAAACCAAGAGTTGGAGCTGTGTTTGATCCATGACCTGCTCGCAGCAGGATCTCATTAAACCCTGCCCAAGTGCTTGATGGAAAGCAGAGGTTTGGCCACCCCGGGAGCATCTCCCCAGCGTGGGGATGGGTGCTCAGAGCCTCCCACCCTACAGATGGACCCCATCCTGCTCCGGGGGGGGACAAAGGCTGAAAGCGGGATGGGACAGGGCACTTCCGGCCACCAACCGCGCAAGGATGCCCAGCAGCCGGGTGGGATTTTCACGGTGCTGACGGACACACCGTGCCTGTGTCGGACTCGTTGCCCACCCCATCACACCGGCCAGATCCTCCCCCCGTGCGGCGTTGGATGGGGCCGTGGCGGCGAGGAAAGGGTGCTGGGGAGCGGGGCGCCGGCAGGAACGGGGCACCCAGAGCCATAACGCGGGGACACCCTGTCTTGGCCGTGCCTTTGCCAGCAAAGGATGGACCGGGCGATGCTAGAGATTCCTTCTGACGTGGGGTCCCGTGATTCACCCACGCTCTCCCCGCGGGACCCACGTCCCACCGACACTGCTGTAACTCGGAACTCGTACCCTCCGACCTCCCGGAGCCATGAACCCACCGGACACCCTCGATGCGGACGCTGCCCTTCACCACCCCCACTCCCACTCCCCGGTGACAGATCCGGTGCTGAGGTTCACTCATCCCCCTCCTCGGTGCAAGGGCTCGGTGCAGCCTTTCATTACTCCCCCCTCAGTGGACGCACTCGGTGCACAAGCCATCACAGACCCCATCCCTGATGCTCGGAGCCCCGCGCAAGCGCTATCGCCCCACTGCGGTGACGTCACCTCCCCCTCCC